>VZRS01003808.1:0-177965 GCA_013398055.1 Ifrita kowaldi | reverse complement strand
CAAACGAGGAGGAAGAGACAAAACCTGAGTGGAGAAATGTGCGTGGAGCTGGGCGGGTTTCAGTTTGTGGGGAGCGGGTCTGGGGGCGGAATGGGGGCAGTTCAGTTGTTCCTCGCACATATGGGAGGAGCCGGGAGAGCGTCTGAGGGGTTTGGCCACCCCCTGGAAAACGAGCCTGAAATCCCGTGTTTCTGCACTAAATTCTGTCCATTTCATGTGCACCTTGCTGACAAATACAGAATCGGGGAATATCCTGAGCTGGAAGGGACCCACAGGGATCGTCCAGTCCAACTCCCATCCCTGCACAGGACACCCCAAAATCCCACCCTGTGCTGAGAGCGGTGTCCAAACACTCCTGGAGCTCTGTCGACCCTGGGCTTTGCCCATTCCCTGGGGAGCCTGTTCGGTGCCCGACCGCCCTCTGGGGGAAGAAGCTTCCCCTGATATCCAACCTAACCCTCCCAGACACAGCTCCAGCTGTTCCCTGGGGTCCTGTCCCTGGTCACCAGAGCAGAGATCGGAGCAGCCCCTCGGGAGGATGTTGAAGAGCCCAGTGCCCTCAGCTGCTCCTCACACCCTTCCCCTCCAGATCCTTCACCATCCTCACAGCCCCCTTCGGATGCTCTCAGATCGCTTTAGGTCTTTATCTTTTACACAGGGGTTACTCCAGAACAGTTTGTTGACACGGTGGGGTTTTAGGGTGACAGAACCTCCCAGCAGAGGCACCATTTACTGGCAGAGTTTCTGTCCCAGCCTCTGCCAGCTGTAGCTTCACCTCGGTGCAAAATTCACACCTCTGCAGCTGTTCGTTGTCACCTGCTTAACGGTGACAAGTCTTTGAGTCACAGATCGCTGAAATGATGGTGTTTTTCTCAGTTCATCTACAAATTCAGAAGCTGAAGCCACCCATTCTTGCGTGGTGAGAGAGAGATTGAAAAGCACAATAAGCCCTCGTGGGGAAGAGGGTGTGTTTGTACAGCTTGCTTGAAAAAAGCATCTTCTGCTGCGTGACAAATCCCATTTTCCAGGCTGGGATTTTTCCAGAGCAGCTGCACTGGAGTTTCCCACAGGGTCCCACGTGGTAGGAGGTGGCTGGAAAAGGCCATTTATGTTTTCCAGAGTTGTCTAGGAAATTTGGGTACAAAGCCAGTGGAAGGTGATCTGTGGGAGATGTCATTTTTACGGGAAGATGTAAGAAACAGGATGGAGTTTAGCGCTGAGAATGGATTATTGAAATCACGTGGAAGAGGCACGGGCTGATCCAGAGGGAAAAATCAAGTGAATCAAAGCCATTTGAAATCACTTCCAGTAGATTTAAATTAACCCAAAGTAGAGCAAGTCCATTTCTTAGCCTGAGTGCCCACAGAGGGATTCAATGGGATTCCACACGCTCTGAACCCACACCTTTACTTTCAGGGGTAAGTTTTCCCGAGTTTTTCGCGGAGTCCTGCCTTGGAGGGCAGGAGTGGATCACTTCCCAGGCGTTCCCACATGGTGTCAGCAGCTCTCAAGGAGAGCGCTGTGCTCGGTCCTGATCGCCTGTGGGGAGTTCAGAGGTTTGGCTGGGAGCCCTCTACCCAGGAGCAGGGAACTTGTGACCCAAGGCAAGAGGAGAGGAGAGTGGCTCTGAGGGAAGGACGTGGAGGAAACCATGTCCCTGCTCTCCCTTATCCCAGCTCTCTGTCTCTGCTGGTTCCCAGGGCCAGGATGGCCGCAGGCAAAAGGGGATGGTGACCAGAGACCCGTGCTGGATGTGCTGTGGGTCACTCAGAGCCCGTCTGGGCTGTCCTGTCATTCCTGAGGTTGCCACTCAGGCCCGGGGGAGGTCACCAGTGCTTTGGGAGGTTCTTTCTGTTCTAGGCTTTTCCTATAATCTCTATTTTTTTGTTTCAGATGTCAGGGAAGAGAAGGAAATATTTCCATCTTGGTCACTGGAGCTCCATTTCGTGGTGTGTTTCAGGCCACGTGCCATGACCTCCTCCATGGCTGCAGGAGGAGATGCCCCATGAGGGAAGGCTCTTTCTGCACTGGTGATTATACAGGGGCCTCATTTCCCTGCCAGAGATCAGGAGCAGGTCCCTGGCGGGGGTGGAACAAGTACCAGAAGTCCCCTGGGAGGAGCAGCTTTTCTGCAGAGCTGATGTCTCTCTAGAGCATCACCTCTGTGCCCTGGCCCTGGGGCAGCTGGGACAGGACCTGTGGCACGGCTGTGGGGCTGCTGCCCCATCCTGAGCTCCCTCCAACCCAAACCATTCCGTGATGACCTTCTCTGGTGCGGTGGGTGCAGGTCCAACAGCCACAGCCTGGGTAGTGCCTGGAACAGGCTGCCCAGCGGAGGCAGGAGGCTCTGGCAGGTTTTCAGGGCTTTTTTTTTGTGGCGTTGGGGGGACCTTTTCTGTTGGTTCTTCTCTGCAGCTCCAAAACAGCCTCACGCCTCCGGCTGTTTGGGCTGCGCAGGCAGCGCTCGCACGTGAGGTCGGCTCGCGTGGGGAGGGCTGGGGGAACCTGCCAGGAGCTGGGTGAGTCTCACACGGATCTGGTGCCTTTCCAGGTCTGCTGCAACCCTGCAACCCTCCAAAGCCTGGTGGGAGCCACGTCTGTGGGCGCCCAGCTCTGCGGTGCCCCACGACTCCCACCCTGTGCACACGGTCGGGGTTGATGTTTGGGCAGGAACCTTGTCCCTGCCTGTGACCCCCTGGCAGAGCAGAGCCAGGACGTGCAAAAGTGTGAAACTCTTAAAAGGGGCTCGTGCAACACCCGCCGAGGAGCTGAGCCTGGGTTAGTCATCCATAAAGAGCTTTGTTTTTTCCTCTCCCACTCCCCGCCCTGGCACAGGGGTTGAAGCTCTTTCTCGCTGCTTGGTGTGGCCAAAACTCAGAAGAAACATGTTATCTCACAGGGAATCAGTCAACTCTGCCCTGAAAATGTGAGTTTCTCTCTGTGCAGCCCCAACAGTTGGGTTTTGCCCCAGAGGGGTTGGATTCTGCTGTGATTGCCCTGGAGTGAAACCAGGGCTGCTGGGACAGGTGTGCACACCTGGACACGTGTATGCGCTCACTGAGCTTCACACGGAGGTGGGACCTTCCCTGATGAGAAGACAAAGCCGTGGGTAAAACCTGCAGGATCCAGGAATTGCAGCTGCTGAGAGAAGTTCTGATTTTGGTACAGAGCAGCATGCACAGACTCCAAACCCTGGATGGCCTTTTTGCCTATTTTACTGGAAATTACTTGGCCTTTTTCTCTCTTGCAGGATGGTTCTGGACATTAGTATTGTCCTTCAGTCACAGAAATTTCCCAATAAAGCCCCTGATCACTCAACAATAATTTTTGTGCCAGCACTCAGCAGCACAGAAAGGAAAGCAGCTCTCTGCTTGTTTTCTTTTTCTTTTTTCTTTTCTTCTTTTTTCAGACAATTGAATTAAAAACAAAGCAGCAGGAAGGGAAGTTTCGGTTCCTGCACATGAGGAGCTGCAGGGGCTCAGCAGTGACAAATGCCTGGGCTGCCTCTGCAGCTGCCCTGCACGTGGAGCCAGAAGGCTCCCTACCTGTTCAGACCTGAATAAGGTTTCTACAACAAGCTGTGGAAGTGACAGGTGGTGGTTTAATATCAACACTTGACTCTCTGCTGGTTTAATATCAATACTCAGCTCTGCAGAACTGGGGTCTTAGTGAAAGGTGAAAGTGAAAAACTAACTTTCATTTTGGGCAGGTTGGTGGCTGGCACAGCTGGGCTTGAAAACTGTCGATTTCTGCTAAATCCGAACGCGTGAAATTGTGTTTCATTTCAGCAAGAGGCCGGCAGGGGTCCCACGCTGGTATGAGCACAGAGTCAGGGACATTCTACCTGGTTTCAGTGCTTGGGGAAGGAGCAGGACGGGCTGGGGACACGCTTCCACTCCGGGGCTCTGAGGTGGTCTAGCAGTGGATTGTGCTGCTGCCACTGAATGCAGGACGATGCTGCTTAGCTGGTTATTTTTCCTTATATCTCTACTGCAAGTTCTTGTCCCCTGCTTGGTGCCAACAATTGGCTCTGAGCTGATCCTGCCACCTTCTAATCCATAAAATGTCCTCGTCAGACTCTTTGATTTACTTGCTTTGAGGTCATGAAGCTGCTTGTGATGGTGCAAACCAAAGGCAGGTGATGGCCCAGCTGATTTCAGTTTCCCCAGATCCCTCTTCCAGTGGCCCACGGATGGATTGAAGCCCCACCATCCTCCCTGGGGGAGGTGGCCCCAGGCAAGGCAGCTCTGCCAACAAGGACAGTTGGCTGTACAAGAAGTTCTCCCCTGAGATGTGACACCTCCACCCCCAGAAGAGGAGTTTGGGTTTTTTTTCCTTACAAAAGAAGCTGCGAGGAGGAAGCCATGGCCCGCTCTCAGCTATTCTGACTGATGCAATGTGCCCCCACCCTTCCCCATCACCCACGGGCATTATTTTTAGGGTTTGTTTACCTCACTCGGTTCCAGCTCATTCCCTTTTAGGGTGACAAGGACTTCCCTCACGCAGCTGCCCAGGTGGCACGCGAGAAACCACAGCCCTGCCTGGAGAACTTTCCCCTTCCCATCAACTGATTCACCAGCAAGTGGTGGGGGGCAGCGCCTGGGCCAGCACAGAGAGGGAGGTGACACACCAGTGCCCTGCTCTGGGACCGCTGGGAGCAGCTGCCAGCTCCCCCAGTGCCAGTTTACTTGCTCCCCATTCCAGTTTGGCTCCCACCCAGCCCAGATCCATTTGGCACGAAGGGCTTTCAAACCATACCTTAGAAACGCACATGCACAGAGATAAAGAACTGTCAGGGAAGGAGCAATGATCAGCAGTGATGCTTGTCCAGAGCAATGAGAGTCCAGGGCTTCTGAGTGGTGCAGGATTCCCCACAATAACATGGAACAGGGATTGCAGGAACCACCCAGACTCCACACAGCTGGGACCGGGCAGTCGCTCCCTCCCCTACCTTGATGTGGTTTATGGCAAACCTGTGTCCCCTTTCTCTAATGAGGGCCAGGCATTTTTATTGGCTTTTTAAAGAAGATTTGGAACTGTGAAAGGAAATAGGCAGCTCTTGCTGGTGAAAGGTATTAAAATGGATTAAATCCATCCTATTCTTTTTACTTTTTTTTTTTTTTTTTTTTTTTAAATCAGGTTCTGTGTGACTTGGTTGTAATATTTGTGGCCCAAGTTGTGATCTTGTGTGGTTGTTTGGTGGGTAAGTTTTACTGGTTTAAGTTAGGGCTTTTAAGGTGGTGTCTCTGTTTTCTTAATCAGGAAAGTTCCTGAATACTAAGTTGGGCTCACGGACACCTCAGAGGAGCAGGGGGAACAGTTAAAAGGGCTGTGGCTCTCTGCAGACCCCCAGTTCTGGCTCCAAGCCCTGCTCAGCTGACTGCACCTTGTGCACAAACGAGCTCTTGGGGCAGTTGAGGACCTTGTGGTGAGACCCAATGTTTATTTAAGGATCCCTGGGTTTGGGGTTCTGCATCTTGTGCTGTGCCCTAGTCTGGAGATGCTGCTTTGGACTCTGGGCCAGATGCTGGGACTCACCTTGTCCTTTCTCTTCCGGGAGAAAACGTGAGACTTTCATGGCTCAGTGAAAGCAGAAATGGGCCTTGGCTCTGGCACTCGGGTGTCGGGCTTCTCTTGTGTTCTTTGAGTTTCTTCCTCTTTGATTCCGTGGTTACAATTACAAGGCACTTTTTATGAACGATATGGTTCCCCCCCCTGCTTTCCCCCGTGGGCTTTGAGGCACAAATTAACTGGGGAGGTCAGGCAGGAGCATTGTGTTCATGGTTTTAGTTGCAGTTCCTACTCTCACCCTGGATGTGGGTGGGGGTTGTAGCCCCCAGAGCTTCTGCCTCTCCCTGTGAGCAATTCCCACAGAAACGTGGTGGTTTATCACTGAATTTTAATTAAATGTGAACAATAAAGTGCTACAGCTCAAAGACTTTTCACTTAAAGGTTGATGAGTAGCCATCAGGTACATCCAGCTGTGGAGCAGCATTATGACAGGTGGGTTAATAGTTAAAATAAAAACTCCTTAACATGCTGGTGACTTGTTTCTTTTATAATCCATCAGCAGGTGAAGTAAACGAACATTTTTCTATTTAGTTTATTTTCCACACTCTCTTTCCTTCAGGGCAGCACTGGTATGAAGCTGAGCTGATCAAACAGCTCCTGACAGGACAGAAGGATTGACAAGGACTGTACAAGGAGGGAGAAAATGCAATGGAAAGCCAAAATTATTTTGTTTAAATCATTATAATTTATTTTTCTCAAGTAAGAAAATACAGTCAGTTTTTAGACATTGGGGGGAACCTCAGGCTGGGATCTTAGGCCAATGTTAACATGACTCATCTAAATTAGATGCAAATTTGTTCTGTCTGTTAAATTTAACCAGGGAAAGCCAGGGACTCCGACATCACCACTGCCTCTCTGAGCTGCAGCTCTCCCAGAGGGTGCCTCTGCATCTCATTTATGGAAGCAGCTGTGTGTTACCCTGTTTGGAATTCGTTTGGTCTATGAAGACCTCTCCATTTGCAGGAGAGGAATGGATTTTATCAACAGGACACAAGTTCAGCTCCACGTGCTGGTGGAGCAGTCTCCTGGCTGGGACAGGGTGAATGGATTCTGCATGAAAAGGTTCCATGGAAGCAGAGTGTTCTCGGGGTACATTCATGAACAGATTGAACTTTGTCTGTGTGAAGCAGCTTTATATGTTGAATATACACGAACAACCTATTGTTACTGATGAGGAAAACTGCAAATACCCTGTGCTGAGGGTGTCCTGTGCTGGGGGTGTCCCTGGCTCTGGCCAAGATCTTGATAGCTGTGTCTTGCCCAACTAAGGACGAGGAGGAAAGGGTGTCCCTGGCTCTGGCCAAGATCTTGATAGCTGTGTCTTGCCCAACTAAGGACGAGGAGGAAACCAAGGGCAAAAAGCTGTTCAGTGTCAGTTGTCACCCCCTGTTTCATGTGACAGAGAAGCAGCACTTCTGTACAGTTACCTGGGCATTGTAAAAGAAAATGAGTTCAACAGTTCAGCACAGACAGGTGACACCAAGCACAATGTCCTCTCTTCCCAAATCCCAGCCCTTGGCAAAAATCCTGTACACCAGAGGCAAATGGTTTATGGAGAATTTATTTAGATCTGGTGGCAGCCAGGTAAATAACTGGCAGTGTTGTCTCAGACCCGGCCAGCGAATTCTGTCTTGGAAAGCTCATTTTAGTCCTCAATTCTCTAAAGTGATGCTTTACAACCTATGAACCAGAGAGTTCTCTGTGTCACTCCTGATGGATCCATGTGTTGAAAAAAAGGAGAAATGTCTGTTTAGTGAGTGTTTTGCTGCTCCTGGCTCTGTGTGTTCAGGGGAACATGGACATGTTTTCCCTGTCAGCCCCAGGCCCCAGGTCTCCAGGCTGAGACCTGTCTCCACTGGCGATGGCTCTGGGAGAGCTGGGTGCTGTGGGATGAGAGCACACAGGACAAGGACAGGGACAGCTGCCCAGACTGCAGCAGCTCCTCCCAGCTGACGTTCAGCTGTCCCACGACAGCGGTTCCCAGAGCATTCATCTGTCGTCAGGAATCTTCGCTCTTCCTGTAAAAGCGCCAACTGGAATTACAGCCCGGGCTCCTCCAAGGTCTGACTTTCCATGACAATAATCTGCTGTTCAGCTGCTGTGGCTCTGGCAGTGGTGGGATGGGATTGTCCTTTGTGTTCAGATCAAACCTCAGTGAGCGGTGTCTTTGTTGGCGCCGACAGCGCCGATGCAAAACACGCCCCAGTAGCTTATGAGTGAAATACAGATCTGACTTCAAAGGCAGCTGAAGTCCTGCTAGAAGGACTGGGAAAGGAGGAGAAAACTCACATTCATATTTATCTCGAGGTCAGCAGGTGCTAGCCCAGAAACAGGATGCAGGCAGAAGTAAAGTGGAATTTGTACTTTTCCTGACAGAGCTACGAGTGGCTACAGTCTTATACGATGTAATTGAAATTACGGCTAGGGTTTGTATGGATTTCTCATTAGCTGTGGTCACCTCTCACTTCTCATGGGGAAGGCAGAGCAGCCGTGTGCTCCGATGCTCCACAGCTGGGGTTGTGTGTTGGATCGAGCCTGAGGCTGCAGGTTTGCCTTGGACTGACTCAGTGCAAGGGCATTTCTGTGGGACTGCGGAGCAATGGGTTGTCTTGTTAAAAGCAACATCCAAAGCAAGGGCGGTGCTCTCGGAAGCTCAGCTCCAAACGACAGTTCTGCTGCACCAATGTCTGTTTTCTCTTGGTACTTGTCACTTTTAGGGTAAATGTTCTATTTTGAGCATTGCTCATTTTGACAGGGAAAGACTAAGCTAAAGGTGAAATGACAGGAGAAATTGTAGGTTCACCACCTCTGCCTTGCTTTGCTGTTAGTGACAACTCTATTGTAAAGTCTCTCCATATTGCCCAGCAGTCCTTGCTGCTTGAAATAGGGGGTGGCTCCTGGATTTTCCCTTCGCCTTCTCTGCAGTGTGGCAGATCTTGCTCTGCCAGGAGTTCAGCCTAGAGAAAAGGTTCCAAACCATTTCAGCTCAGCCAAAGCGTGCCTGGAGCTCGGCTCATGGGGAGAATGTGGTGGTTGTTTCTGTCTCCATGGCGAAGGAGGACCTGTTGTCGCGGCAGGCAGTGAGCTGCCAGAGGCGCTCCTGGCTCAGGCAGCCCAGCTCCTTCAGCAGCTTGAAGAGGTCGGTGCGGAATTTGACGCCGATGAAGGCGTAGAGGAACGGGTTGAGGCAGCATCGGAAGCAGGCCAGGGTGTAGGTCACATCATCTGCTATGTCCAGCGTCTTGCTCTCCTTGCATGAGCTGGTCTGGTTGAAGGCTGAGATGGTCTTGGCCAGCATGATGCCGTTGTAGGGCAGCTGGAAGACGATGAAGACGATGACCACGGCGATGATGACCTTGATGGCTTTGTTCTTCTCAAAGTTGCGGGCCTGGAGTAACGTTTTGATGATGATGAGGTAGCAGAAAGACATGACCAGGAGGGGAATTAAGAAGCCAAACACCATTTGGGACACTTTGATGCCAGTGTTGAAGGTCTGCAAGTCATGAGCAATGATGGAACAACGGGGATTGCTCTCTGAGTTGTTCACACCGCTGTGAACCAGCTCAGGGATCGAGAGGATGAAGGCCAGGAGCCAGATGAGGACACATGTCACCTTGCTGATGAATATCATCCGGGGACGCAGGCGGTGGGCCGAGGCAGCCTGGACGATGGCGAAGTACCTGTCAATGCTGATGAACAGGAGGAGCAGCATCCCGCTGAAGAAACTCATTTTGCAGATGCAGTAGACGGCTTTGCAGGCAGAGCTCCCAAAAAGCCAATGCGTGGCCGCACTCGTGGCCCAGAAGGGGAGGGTCAGCAGGAAGAGGATGTCTGCCAGAGCCAGGTTCAGCAAGTAGATGTCTGTCATGGTCTTCAGCCTCTTGAAGTAGATGTAGGTGAGCATCACCAGCCCGTTCCCCAGCAGCCCCATGAAGCAGATGAGGCCGTACATGGCTGGGAGGAAGGCAGCACGGAAGTTACGGACCTCCTCCTTCTCACACAGGGACTCGAACATGCTGTAGTCGACGGTGGTGTTGGAGTCATAGTAATCAGTGACATTGTCCCCGGCACAGAACTGGAACAGGAAAGAGAAGAGTGTGTTGGGACAAGGACCGTGTGCATGTGGGGCCGTGCCAGGAAGGGAGCCTGGAGAGAAGTCCCAGGGAGTTCCCAAGTGCTGGCTCATGCCAACACCACAAACAGAGCTGACATGACCTCATGGCTGAAAGCGTTTCCCATAAATATGTGAGGTTTGGGGCTTTTCAGGGGGCTCCAAGTGGGAATTCCACCAGAAATGTTTAGTGCTCAGCCAAAGCAACACCTGCAAACCCTCAGACATGTGGCAGCTTTCCAGAGTGTCCAGGACCTGCCTCCAGCTGTGTGTACACAGCCGGCTGTCAGATAAAATGTGAGAAATAAAACGTCCTTCAGCTTAATTAAAATTCAAGGAAGGTGTCGGTGAGACCGTGAGGAAGCGCAGTGAGTTCAGCAGAAGCTGTTTCCGTGTCAGCGCAGACACGGTGCCGGCATCTCATTCAGGCCCCTGATTTCAGTCCTGATTATTCTTGTTTCATCTTCCTACACTGCCATAACCTGTGGGGCAGACAGAGCCTGCGGTATCTGTGCCCTGATTTTTGTGAGTTATTAGTCTCCAGAACCTTCTCCCCATTGCATGGAGATGAAAGGTTTCCCCTGGATACCCCTACCCTTTATCGGTGAGCATCTCGGTGCTCTCCATCTCAGCAGTTTGGCTTTCACCACATCCTGCCAGGCTGCCAGCAGTGAAAGGGAAAAGCACAGGCTGCTGTGATCAGCTCTGCCTGGGGGGTGGCCGGTGCTGCTGAGGGACCAGGCCCCTGGTTTGGGAGCAGGTCATGGCACAGCTCCATGCTTGGGGTCCTCCTTGCTGTGCCAGGGGACTCGGAGCAAGAACAGGCAGAGGAAGATGCTGAACTCTTCCTCCTCGGGCACATCCCTCTCCAGCACTGTGTTCGGTCAGAGCCCGGCACCTTAACCAGGAATTTGCAGGGAGTGGGATTGCTGCTTGCTGCAATCAGTGTGGGGTGCTCCTGTCTGCCCTGGAAATGCTCATTTTGGGGCTAAAAGGGGACTCATACAGCCCAGATCTGAAAATCACTGCATTTGTCACTGTTTTGCTCTCCTTCATTTTGTTTCTCTTGTTTGTTTTTCTGTAGCTGGGCTCTGCTCTCACCTCCCACCTCCCACAGCCGGATCCACACATTTCTGGGACTGTGGGTGGCTGCTCAGAGTTTTTGAGATCTCCCTTTACCCACAACACAAAGCAGCTGGATTTCAACAATGTTGTTGAAAACATCTTACCTGAAAAACGAGCGGCAGGCTGAAAACAAGGGTGACCTTTAGCTGCTTGCCTAAGGAAGAAGGAGACACTGTGTTAGTGGTTCAGTGGGGGTTTCCACACGGTTCTCACTTTGAAAAAGCAGTGGATCATGTTGACCATGGCATTGTGAACCCTGCAGAGCCCTCACTGCTGAGAAAACCAAAACTGGGGGAAGATGCCAGCAAGATAACCCAGGGTCATGGACGTTACTGTCAGCGCCGGTGGTGTCTCAGGAGCCTGGCCCCTCTGGCTTCACGGAATCATAGAACGTTTGGGTTGGAAGGGACCTCTAAAGGTCATTCAGTCCAACCCCCTGCAGTGAGCAGGGATGTCTTCAACTAGACCAGGTTGCTCAGAGCCCTGTCCAGTGAAGGCTGAGAGATGAGGACTCTTAACTCGGGCACAGAGCACCCATTTAGATTTTATCCATTACTTTTCCCTGCAGGCAGCCTGTTCCCTTGTGTCTGAGCAGTGAGGGTGCAGCTTAATCCGTGTGAAAACACCCCGCTGTGAGGGCCATAAATCCAGCCCAGCTGTGCCCGTGTGGTGCCTGGGCTGTGGAGAGGAGAGCTCAGCTCCCCGTGGGACAGACAGAACTGGAACTGGCTGAAATTTATTGCCTGTCTCTAAATGTCAAGAGTTGGCTTCTGCTGCCTTGGGATGTGAAAACAGAGGATGCTGACAGCTGGGAGGAAAAACTGAATTCAGAGCCAGGTGTGGTGGTGGTGAGAGCAATCTCAGCCGAGCAGCTCTTCCTGCTGTGGTTAGCAGGGCAGGGGCCAGGGAAAGCTTTCTCCTCGCTTGTTTTACAGTTCATACCAGCATCTACCTCGGGCAGCTGCCACTGCAAGTTGCTCAGCTGGAAGGTGGCAGTGAGAAAGCCCTGGGCTCTGCTCTGGTGTGAGCAGATGTGTCCCTCCCTGAGGGGTGCCTTCACCCACCATGTCCCTCCAGGCACTGCAGCCCCTCACCCGCTGTGGGTTTTCTGCTCTGGGGGCACTGGGCATGGAGATACCTTTGGCTTTCAGCTGCCTGTTCCTCCTAGAGCTCTGCCTTGCTCCTCATGGCCTGGTTGTTCATGAATGTGGCTGACTCCTGTGCTTAGTGTCTGCTGGACACAGCTCTGCTTGGTTTCTGCTTGGTTTCAGTTTGGAGCCTGCCCTGCCAGGCTCCTGCTCACGTTGCACCGGACCAGGGTGACGAACTTCCACTACAGGGAACTGCACACATTGCACCAAGCGCCTGTGTTAAGTCACATGCAACAGCTTCACTAGTAACGGATATAGTTACTCTTGTACCTGTGAGTGGGGATGTTTTCTTTATATGTGAGGCTGATGTTTGGGTGAGAGATCCTCAATCATGTGTGAAAAGCCATACTGCTCATCTGCAGGCCTGTGTGAGAGCCTCCCCTGAGGTCTTCTAGAAGCTCTGCCTCACCTTCCCCCCTCATTTTCATCTTTTATGCTCATGCAGCTGTGTGCTCATTTGTGTTCGTCCACCCCTCACCTTCTCCAAACCCTCCTGGGCATGTCTGAAAGGTTCCCTAGGGAACCCTTAGTGCAGGTGACTCAGGAGTGGAGGAGAGCAAGGCTGGGACTGAGGGGCAAAGTGAGGCTTCTGGCTGTTGTGTCCAGACGGTGGCTTTCACTCTGACCAGCCCGACTGCAGGAAGAGGTTTGGTGTCTGCTGTGGTTGTCTCCCCTTCAAGCTGCTCCCCTGCTTTTGCATATGATACAGGAAATACACTAAAAGCCCTAAAGACTGAGACCCACTAGGTGGGTTTAAGCAAGCCCAGACTGTAACTGCTCTACGTACCTGGGATGCAGGCACGAGGTCCCTGACTCTGCAAACACCATAGCAGCCTTTAGTCTTCTGTTCCACCTTCTACACAGCCTGGTTTCCCTGGGACTCCTGGAGCTGGTGCTCCTGGCTGCCTCTGGCAATAAGTACCTGTGCTGGTAGCTCAGCCCCACCAGGAATTACCCCTGTGGCAGCTGGATAAGAGGCAGAAAGAACCACCCTCATTACATGGAGGAAAAGCGCCCTCCTAAACCAGGCTCCGCCAGCTCTCCATGGCTTGGTTTGCAAACTCCAGGTCCCGCCCTGACTTAACCTGACCAGTCCCAGACCCAGCCTTGGTGAGGGCTCCTTTGCTCTGTTCTGTTTTCTTATCACCCTGTGAAGGTCTAGAAAAACAGGACTGAGAATGTGACTCAACCAACTCCTGAAACAGTTCAGCCGATATCATTCCTTTGAAGATCATCGTAGGTTTTTTTTCCTCCCCATTCTCAGTTGCTGTTTCAAGTGTCTTAAATGTCAAATGACTTCAATATGAAGAAAGCCTGTGCTGTTTCTGCCCTTCTTCTGTGCCCCCACCTCAGATTACACATTGGCACAAGCACAACCAGAGAGGCCCTGCTGCCTCCCGCTCCCTCTGCACCAGTTTGAGCACGTTTGTGTCACCAGTTTCAGTCAGACTGGACAGGACTTGCATCTCCCCAACTTGTCTTGTGGTCTGGGGCAGTGGGCAGACACGAGTCTTGCTCTGCAGTTTATCAGGCAGTTTGGGTACATTCCTTTCCTTTTTCTTTCTTTTTTTCACACCTCTTGGCCGTTGGCTGCTGTGGGTATTTTCTGAAAGTTTTTAAAGTTTTGTTCCTCAAAATAATAAGGGAAAAGAAAAAAACCCTCTCAAAAGTCCCTGCAGCCAGTTGCACTAGAAACCTCATATATAAAAATACACCAAAACCCCACCACAGCAAGTGAGTCAGCCTAAGCCCCGTGTCAGCCCCCACATCTCTCAGCCTGGAAGGTGCTGGTTTGAGGCCATCCTTGTCCTGAAGGACCTGGAAACAGGTGGAAAGGGGAATTGCTCCATGGGAATGAAGGAAGGAAGGGGTCTGTTCATGGCAGGGGATGGGAACCCCTCAGTTTTACAATTTTCCTGCACAGATTAAGCCCAAGGTGTGGGATTCATCCCTTGACACCTGTTGAGCTGTTCAGGCTCCTTCAATAGCAAAGGGAAAGAAACAGGTGTTTTTAAGCCCCGGTTCAGGTGCTCTGGGGTGGGCACCTGGGGTGGGCACCTGGGGCACAGCTCAGGCTGTGCTGTGGCAGAAGGGTGGGTGAATTTGGACAGGTACATCCCTCCCAGTTTATCTGGATCTCCCTCAGCACCAGCGACTAATTGTCAGCAAGGTAAGAGCAGCTGCAGGAGCAGTGAATCCCCTCAGGTGAACCCAGAAAGGCCTCTGGCAGTGGAAATATTTGGTATCAGGGCATCTGCCTGGAAGAGGAAAGAGACACAGCCCCGAGGGTGGTTGATCAGATCACACAAATGACCAGGGCAGCTCATGAGGGTCTGGCTGCTGCTACAGCTGAGAGATGCATGAGAGCAAAGCAGGCGCTGGGAATGCTTTAGGGAGCATTGGCAAAGCTGAGCAAACCTGCTCTGGCCAAACCCTCGTGGTGAAAGAACGTTTTTTGGCCATCCAGAATGGCAAAACGAAAGTTCCGCTCTCAGCACATGTGTAGGCAGTGAGTAACCTGCTCTCTGTATTTTCTACATGTACCAGTTTCTGGTGCCCCTTCACCAGCAGTACAGGAGGCTTTTGGGGGAAGAACCAGATATTTCTGAGAAAAGTTGATCATACTTAAGTTATCTAGTGACTATTGGCAGTTAAGAGCCTGTTCTCCCCCCTTCCACTCCTCACAACTGGCAGAGGAAAGACACTGTCATCTCGGGAGTGAGAGGACCCAGCGAAACCCAGTCACGCTATTATTTCATGTGTTCACTGATCTATCATAGAAGAAAGTTAATAATTATCTACCTCCACTCCTTTCAGGAAACTGTGAATCGAAAGACAAGATAAGCAGAGAAAAGCAAGTAAAAAATTTCCTGCTGAATGAGCCAGTTGTGTTTTAAAGAAAGCAGCATGGTTGTGCATCTTCCAGGGAAATGAAATATTCCTCTGAAATACAATAGTAGGACAAAAAACCCCAAAGCAGGAATATTATCATAATCTTGTCAGGTTCTCACTAGCTCTTTCTTTGCCCTGTCATGATTAACCTTGTCCAGGAACTGAGTTCAGCTTCCCTCAGACACTGAACCCCTTGAAACAGGCAGCCCACAAAGTGCCCACAGGATGATGCAGAGGCCAAAAGTTTAAACGAGAAGAGTGATGTGTGGTGCTCCAGCTGGGTGTTTGTTTGGATGCAGGGATTCCAAAATCCAGGAATTTCCTAAGCCACTGATTGTCAGAGGCTGTGAGGAGACATCCAGGAGAAAGAAGACTCCCTTGGCCCATTCCCTGCTCCTGTCTGGAGGGTCCTGTGGGACCTGCCCCCTCTTTTCCCTGCATCCCCCAGAGATTCTTGCATCCCTGGAGCATCCCCAGAGCCTCCTGCATCCCCCAGTGTTCCTGCAGATATTTCTTAATAGAAATAATTTGCAAAAGACTGGATGGACTCAGTGAACCAACTCAGCTCTTCTTGCTCCCAGTTCCTCGATTGATTCACTGAATTAAAATGTTGCCAGGGAGAGTATTCTCTCTCTCTCTCTCTCCCTTTTTTTAAAATTAAGAACACAGAAGAACAGGTGTGAATTATGCAAGATTCCATTTGCCTTGGAACAAACGGGCCCCTTAAAATTGCCTCCCAACCTCTTTTTTTCTGTTTGTTTCTGAAGTGATTTGAGGTTTTTGAGCTTCTAAAAGAGAACTGTGCCTTTTTTTTTTTTTTTAATAGTAAAAACGAGGAAGAAGAAAGTCTTTTATACTGTTTAAATACTCTAATAGAAGTGCTCCACTCCTGTGTCACAGGACAGGGACTGGGCATCATTAATAAAGCTGAAGATGCAGCCAGAGGCTGCAGCCTGGGTACTCACCCCCATCCATGGTGTGGTTCCAGCAGGATCCAGTCACAGAGGTAGCGAGAGCATCACCCGTTCCAGCGCCGCCTCCCCAGCTCCTGCCAGGGACCCTCCTTGGGGAACTCTGCTTTTATACTTCCTGCAGCCTTGTGAGGAGATCACAAGCACCCTGATGTCACTTGACATTCAGTAGACCCTCCTCCTCCTCCTTCTCATGGGTTCAGAGCTGTGCTGAGCTCTCGGGGTGCTCAGGTGCTGCCTTGGCGTGTTCCGCACACCCAGAGCTGTTACTGGCGCTCGGGGAAGTGAAGTGGGCTCTGCTTTTGGGCTGACACATGAGAAATGTGGTGAAGGAAACGGGAGAGAGGCTCTTTCTTACCTCCCCTCTCCAGCAAATCCTGCTTCACCTGTGAGCCCTCAGTGCCAGAGGAAACGGAGCATCCCATCCCATCTAGCAGGCATGTTTTGGGAAGGGTGTTCAGGATGAAAAGTTTCAGTGCACAGGACCGCCCATGGCCAACAGCCCTTTGCCCTTCTCCCTCGCTACACTGTCAGCAGCTCAGTGACTTCCCCCCTTTCTCGGTAATTTGTGTATTTTTGTCTTCCCCAAAAGGCTCTGTCCTTTGTCAGTCTCGTGCCTTCCCCCAAGACAAACCAGTGGCTTTCGTTTGGTGGGTGTCAAAGACGGCTCTGCTCTTGGAACAGACCCCTCAGATAGAGGGGTTGTTCCTCAGACAGAAACATCTCCAGCTCCTCACAAACTCCCTTTCCTCCTAGGCCAGGGTCACCTAGAAGTGATACCTTTGGCATCTTGTCCTCTCCATTTTCTTACGCTCTGTTGGTGTTGTTACTGCAGCCAGGTGGAGAAATAGGGCATCACAGGATGGAATCCCAGCCCAAATTAAATATATCTGAAGTGGAGGATAGTTTTGAGGCTCCTGTGGATCATCTTAGGTCCTTTATAGAGACCCAGATCCAGTTTCAGACCCTCCTTTGATGTGGTCCCAGCCCAACTGTCACTCAAAATCCTTCCCAGTGCTTCCCTCTCAGTGCACTAGTGCAGGCGTGGTTCTGAGCCCATTCTGGGGTGCTCAGGGAGCAGGGTTTTGGGGTGCTCGAGGGCAGGGTGCTGGGGCTGCAGAACTGTGACGGTTTTCCCCTGCTCACACAGGGTGACCCTCACTCGCGTTGGTGCTCTCTGAGTGCGCGGCACTGACTCCTCCGCACCTCGCCTGGCGCTTATCTCAGCCAGCAGGTGCCGTTGACATCTCTGCAGCTATTTATTGCTCTGTTTGCCTTTGCTCACCAGGTATCCAGGCAGGTACGCTGCCTCGAGAGCTTTATCTCGTAACCACTTCCGCCAAGGAGGACAAGAGATGAAAGACTTCCCTTGAGTACCGGCAGAATACCCAGAATCAAGGGGTGTAACAGGGGTGTGAAGGCTTCACAAAGGGTCACAGCACTGCCTGGGGAGCTGTGGGTGTGCAGAGGGTGCATGGGCCCCTCGGGGTGCTCTGTGCTCACCCTGCTCCAGGGAGAGGCACCAGGCAGTGTCCTGGCAGATCCAACCCCGGGTCCACCCTGGCTGAAGCCAAGGACAAGAGAGAGGAGGCAGGCAGGTGGTTTGCAGTTTGTTTTCCGCACGTGGTCCCAAGATTCAACTTCAAAGTTTTGGTACATGCCAAGTCCTGTGTTTTCAGAGCCTATTCAAGCCAATTGTTTTTCTTAAAAAGAATGGGAATGTTTAAAATGGGAATATTTAAAATAAACAGTTTGCTGTCTATGTATGACACTGAACTTCTTGTACAGTCACGTTTTATACCCCGGGAGTTCTCAGAACATTTGTTAAATCTTTGCTTCATTTGGTTGTGTATATTTGCAGCCTATTTCATGCCTGAGTGATTCCATCTCTTTGACACATTCCCCGAACCTGGGCGCCCCATGAGCTGCTTTTCACAAAACTGGGGTCCAGTGTGAGCAAACAGACCAAACTCAGTGCCAGGCCTGAGCTGTGCCCATGAAAGCCATTGCAATGTGCTACTAGGACCTATTTGTTATCCCAAAGTTAATTAACTATATAAAAAGAATCAAATTACCAGGTAGTCCAGTCCCTGGGTCCCTCTGCTCCCCTCCAGTGCCCAGGAGAGTGGAAGTCAGTGATTCAGACCTGCTGCCCAGGCTGCAGCAGGGGCTGGGTGGCAGCTTTCATCAATAAACTTCTCAACAAAAATGCAGTTCCTGATAAATTCCACAGGAAGTTGCTCAGAGAGATTTCAGATCAGTTCACGTTGGTTCCACTTGAACTGAAATATTGAGTTGATCTGAATTTCACTGTGTAATCCTGAATTGTCCTGACATTAAATTGCAACTCACTCAGCAATGGAATATCACAAGGAAGTTTAGCTCTGTGTTTCACATCCCTGGCCTGTGTCTAAAACCAGAATTCCTGTGGGAGGTCCCAACACAGTCTCACAGACATCCTGAAGTGGGAAAGATCCCAGAGCTCCAGGAGAGGCGTCTCAGCTGGCATGCACGGGCTGGGGAAGCTTGGAAATCAGAACTCAGGGCTTTGTCTAAGGAGGTGGAATTCAGTCTGAGAGAAGCACAACACTGGATGTTCTTACACCCTGGATTCAAAATCTTTTGGTATTTTCCACCAGTTTTGCTTTAGGTGATTTGAGATGGAAACACCGACTCTGTCCCCCTGTTCTGCCCTTTGGCTGACATGAGCCATGGGAAGGTTTGTCCCCATGGCCAGAGGAAGCCAGGAGTGCCCAGACAGAAGCATTGGTGAGTTCAGGGTGGACCTTTCCCAGCTGCACTTCTTGCATTGACGTCAAGGAGGGACCCTGACGTTTGTCCTGCTGCTCCCTCTGCCTGGCAGTGCCAACCTGAGGTGCCCGGGATCTCCCAGCTCTGGCCTTGCCCCTGCCCAGACACCCCCTCTGATGTTTGGGGACATCCAGGAGGGGTTGTGGTGGAAGTCAGCAGGGTGGCTCCAGGGGGGTGTTGACGTTGTTGTTCCTCAGGCAAATATTAAATAGCAGAAGTGAAATCGTGAGTAAATTCCTGACCTTAAGAGTGGCACCAAACTGGGATTCCTCACCCAGAAGAGTTCTTTGAGCCAGTGTAGGGGATGCCCTGAGAAACATCTCGTGATTGTGATCTCACCACCAGGTTATTAACAGATCCTTATCCTCTGGAGGCAGGAAGCAATCTGTGCAGCACCAGGCTCTGATTGGGATGCACAGCTGCCCGTGGTGGTCAGCCACACTGGGGAAGGGCACACCCAGTGTCACAGGGAATTCACCTGCTTTGTGCCCACGTCATGTCCCAGGTGATGGCCTGGCTCTCCAGTTCTTTTTTGAGAGAAAAAAAAAAGATTTACCAAACTGGCATCTGCCCTGCACTAAACAGTTGGGCATCAGCAAGAATTTCTTCATGGACAGGGTGGTCAGGCATTAGAAGGGGCTGCCCAGGGAGGTGGTGGACTCCCCATCCCTGGAGGTGTTCAAGGAATGACTGGATGTGGCACTCAATGCTCTGGGCTGGGTGATAAGGTGGGGATCGGTCACAGGTTGGACTTGGTGACCTTGGAGGGCTTTTGCAACCTAAATGGCTCTATGATTCTGTTCCATGAAAGCAGCTCCCTCATCCTGGAGCCCAGGAATTGAGATGTGAGGAGGGAAGCAGACCCAGAGACACCAGTGGGGAGGGGTCAGGCTGTCAGGGACAGCGACACTCCCCTTCCCAACCCCAGGGTGAGAAGGGCAATCTGGGCGATTGGCCACTGGTCACATCCACTGCTGGTCCCTCTGTCCCTCAGGGCAGGGCTGGGCAGCTTCCCATGGGATCTGCTCCCCCTTGTCTGCCTGCACTGCCCAGGTTGTACACAGAGGGGCCATGCTGCACAGACAGATCCTTTCTGGCCTGAACTTGATGGAGACCGTGATCACCTCAGAATGATGGGTGGGAAAGGAGAGGGGATTAAAAATGGGAAGAAAAGCTCCTGGGATGTTACAGAAACTGTGCCGGTGGGGGCTTATGAGGACCAGTTGTGTCTAGAGATGGTTCAAACCTTCCCACCCAGGTGGGCAAACTGCTGGGCGATTCCCACAATATATCAAACACTAGTGAGCAGGGAATCATTCAGAGACATAACAAGATATGGTTTAGGGAGATAAAGGGATATTGATTAAGGAGATAAAGCATTATGACCCATAAAAATAATTGAGAGTTGAAGTGTCCCTGGCCATCCAGCAAACATCCTTCCTGTGAGCTGTGTTACCTTAAAAGATGGAGGGTTTAACACCAACCTGCTGCTGTCTTTGGATGAAAACTGGATATAGAAAGCGGAAATAATCCCATCCGTGGTTGCTCCAAGAAGAGCTCATCCAGCCTTCTCTGTTACAGATCTGGTATTTCTCATTCCTGGGATTAAAAATATGTAAGAAACCCATGATAACACGATTTTTCACTCGGTTTCTGTTGTTGTTACTGTCCCTCTTTCTGGTTGGCTTTCCCCACCCTGAAACTGGTGCCAGAAATAAGATGGCTTTTTCTTGACTTTTCAACAGAATCAGGTGATAAAAGCAGATTGAAACTGGTTCTTGATAGAAATTACTGAATTCTGGAGTCAGAAGTGAAGCTGTACTTGATCTACAACAAAATAAGACATCAGCCTGATATGTGCAAAACCACTTCAAAAAACCCCTCGAAGACTGTGGAAAAAGAAAGATCAGAGTGAAAGAAGGGAACTGAGAGCACAAACAGCACAACAGACCTGTAGCAGGATCTGGGCTTTCAGATTCGAGTGCCTGATCCCACTTGGTCATCAGATCCCACTGGGAGAGGTTTGCCAGTCACTGTCAGTAACACTCTGAGTACACAGCGGGGATTTCAAACCCAGGGATCCAAGCCCTGGATTCAAAGTCTGGAACAGGTGTTGCAGCTCCTGGGAGGCACAGACAGTCTTGGCTGCAACAGTCCAGGATGGAACTGGAACTTGCTGGGTGCCTGCCCGGGAGAACACATGGAATTCCAGCTCCTCTGACTGCCTGACATGACTGAACCCCCACTTCTGCAGTGCAGCACCCGCAGCTCATATCCAGGTGCCTGGAGAGCTCAAAGCTGCAGGCGAGTGACCTGTGAGCATCTCACCCTTGATTTGGCAAACTGGTACAAATGCCTTTACTGTGAGTTGGTCCCACTGCATCTCACTCTGAGCAGCTCAGGGTAGGGGAAGCTGAATTCACAGCCGGGAGTCGTGTCCTTTCAAGCCCTGAGCAGTCACACAGAGCATGAGCTGCCACAACTGCTGCTGGCTGGCGCTGACGATCCCGTACAAGAAAAACGCTGCTCACGTTTACAGCCAAGGATAGGGCTGTGTGTCCTTCTCAGGGCAGGTTGATGGGGACTCCTGGTGGCAGTGCCTGCTCCAGCTCACACACCTCTGCCAGCACACAATCTGCACCAGTTCCATCTCCAGTCAGCCATGAGGAGTGTTTTTCCCCAGTATTTCCTGCTGGGAACACTTGTTGGTTAAGGGGATAACAGGAGGTCACCCAGGAGCAAGGACAGCGCTGTTTTGGTGGCGGTGACAGCATGGTGGGGGGGTTTGGATTGGTGGCTGATCAAACATGCTTTAAGTAGCTTTTGGTAAATTGAGGGAAAAAATCCAAAATAGCTTTTTTTAAAAAAACTGAACAGCAAAGCCTGCCTGGCTGGAGGTTCAGGGCAAAACCTGGGGGAAGAAAAGGAGAAATAAACCATCCCTGGCTTCTTGGGACAGGGCAGGCACAGAGGATGCACTTGGAGCTGGTGGGAAATGGAAAAGCACATCCTGGGATGGAGGAGGGACCTCGGCCAAGGCCTGAGAAGAGCAAGTGTCTGACCCTGCTCCCTGTGTGCTGCCACCCACACCTCCCCTTCTCAGGACCCTCCTCACCCCCAGTTTATCAGCACACAAGTGTGGCTGTGGGCTCCCCCATCAGGGGCTCCGGACCTGCTCCCCCAAACCCCCCGAGCTCGGGGTTCAGGGTCTCTCTGCTGCTGCCCTGAGCTGCACTGCTGCAGCACGAGGCTCTGAACAGGCTCTGGTACCCTGACACACACGAGCTGCCCCAGCCACCCCTCTGTGCCAGTGTTCACGTTTGCTTTGATATTTTATTCCTGTAAAGCTCCTTTAATCTGTTTTATTTCTTTCTGTCACCTGCATAATCCTCTCTGTGAGTGGTGTCTGCAGCTCGTTTGGCTCCAGGCAGAGCAACTTGGCAAGACTTGTCCAGGTGATACACAGGTGATTTTTTCCCTTTTTTTTTTAAAAAACCCCTTGTTTGTTTCTCCGTAAGTTTTTTTCTTCTCTGAAAGTTCAGCTGCTGCACAAACATAAGGCTTTTGTCTTTCTGGGAAGCCAAGCTCAGTCCTGTATGTAGGTGAGGGGTTTGGAAGGGATTTGGGTGGATGGAGCTCTTGGAGGCCTGGGCTCTGGGTTCACTTTGCCTGGTGAATCATTTCTGAACAACCTCACAAGGTGCCTGGTTCTTATTTTGACATCTAAACCCCTTTCAAAACTTACCCTTTGGGCCTGCTTTGTGCTATGTACCCGTTACTCTGTACCAGCTTTGTAGGTTAGAAGGTTTTTGGGGTGATAAAATCTGATAATTACATTAATGCAAAAAACAAAACCCCAACAAACCCCTAAACCAACAAAAAACTTTAAGATCGGTTCTTTTTTTAACCCAGGCTTCTTAATAACTTTTACTGCATTTTTGTGGTGAGATAAAAGCATATTTTTGACAATGACCCAACACAGATGAGAACCTTCGCCTGCAGAGCAAACCAGCAGCAGCACCATGGTGATGTCAGAGGTCACAACGCCTGAGTCACACTCGAAAACCCCTGGTTTTTCACGAAGAGAAAAACAAACCAAAGAAAACAACTCCCTCGCACGATACAAGGCTTGGATTTGCCTCTTTGCTTCAGTCCCCTGGGGGTGTGAGAAACTGCCAGCTCGCTGCACCCCATGGGGGATGGCTGCACCCCAGATCTCCAGCCTGCACCCACCGCCTGCCAAACAGGGCACCCAGGAAACAGAGCAGGTCCAGCGAGACCGGCAGCAAAGCATGAGGGCTCTTCCTCGTGGGAGAAAGGGTTCCTGGCCCTGCTGGGGACCTGCAGGTGGGCACAGGGTCCATCAACAACATCCCACTGAGGACCTGCAGGAGGGCATGGTGCCCATCAGGAGCTCCAGGTTGCTCTGAGGAAGGGCTGCTGCAGGAGCCAGGTTTCTCCTGAGGCCAGGTCCCTGATGCTCCTGTCCCTTGTGGGCACCTCTGCCAGGCACCACGGGGCTGGTCAGTGCTCCAACGCTGCCCACAGGCATTCGTTCAGGTTCTCATGTGCTTGGACAAGTTATTTCACCCGTGAAGACGACACCTACTCCCTCAGGTACACACCCTGAGCTGCACACACCCGTCTTTGCCAATAATTAGTTATTTACATACACCTTGAGAATCTGGAGCAGATGAAAAGCACCCCCGGCCTACAGAACCCAGGGCTGCTGCAGATAAAAGCTGTTGCACAACAAGGGCTTGCAGCACCTCAGGTGTGGAGCCTCACCTGGGCCCTGTGGGGTCGGGGGAGGGAGGGGGGGCTCCAGTCCAGCCAGCAGCTGGTACCCTGTAAGAAATCAAATCCTGTGTGTTTATTTTCCTCTGGCTTGAGGTAGAGAACAGCTGATGAAAGCTCTGAACCAAACACTGGCATTACCCTAAAAGACAAGAACAGACCACTGTGAGTTTAAAAAAAACCAAACATCTTGGATTTTATTATTTTTAGACCATTTAAAAAAAAAGGATTTAAAAAACACCACCTGATAGACCCACTGCTCTGCAAAAACACATCGGTTCATTGAAACATCATGTGTTCTCTCAGTTGTAAATCCAAGAAGTGGCCCGTGGCTGTTGCTGTAATTCAGTGTATTTTTTTTTAGGGCTTTTGCTTATACAGGGCAAACTGTGGCCTTTTCAGTACATTTGTAGAGTCCCCAGAGGTTCTGAAAGCTCATGACAAGCAAAACTACTATTTTTTACCATTTGTGCCATATCAGTGACTGTCTGCTCAGAGAACATGTGCGTGTTTAAACGCTTTCCTGCTCTCTTCTGTGCCAGGTCTCTGGCTGAGGCCACACCAGGGTCTCTTGGTAGCAAATAAAGGAGTTAATTGGTAAAGAAAAGTAAAGGCTTGTTGAACAGAATCCTGCACCACAGAAAAAAATCCCTCAAGATGTGTCATTTCCTGCAAGACTACACTGAGCTCTTTGGAACTAGATCTCCTGACATGCCACACACAGAGCATGAGCAAGTTTCCATCACTGTAGAGCAGCTACTCTAGAAAAACAAGTTAGACCAAAATCCCCTAAACCCCAGACTTTCAGTCTCACTCTGGAGCTGCTCCTGAGGACTGAGAGCTTTCTTTAAAAGCACAGGCTGGGGCATATACAGCAGAACCTGCTCTTGCTGGCATGGAGTGCAGCAGTGGTGGGACACAGGGGACTTTTGGGGTTGTTAGGTAAGGAGAGGCTCCAGGTGACACCCTGGGCAGGCATCAGGTCTTTGCTCCATACTAAGATCAGCTCTGAATGCCTCAGCCACATTCCAGCCTCTCCAGAAATCCAGTGCCACTGCCAGGAGCAGGTCCCTCATGCAGTCAGGCCAAGACTGCAGCACAGGCGAGACACCAGCACCTCACTGCTGCCACAAAGGGGCAGGAAGGCCTTTGGGGAAAACAGCCACTGTGTCCGTGGCACCAGAAGAAAGGGAGAAGGCCTGATTTCTCATACAAAAACCAAAAGCAGTGGTGTCTTTCTAGGGAAGAATTCCAAGTGATACAAGCACCTCTCCACACTGTAACAGCCGAGTTTAGACACATGAGGTTCCTTTTCTGCCTGCTGCAGGACACCCTGTGCCTCTACAGGCCCCTTCACATTGCTACGCTGATAACCTGACATGTCATTAAGCCCCGGTATCCTTTGGAGACGAGTGACAGAGGCAGGGAAGGTACAACAGCCGCGGAGCACGTTCTGAAATCAAACAGTACTTCATTACAGAGACACAGGAGCTGAGTCAGTGATTATTCCTTCTTGTCGCCCTCCTCGGCGATGGGGTCTGCGGGCGGCTCCTCCACGGTCGCGCTGTTGCTCTCTGAGCCGGTGTTGCTGTCGCTGGTTCCCTCCTCGGCCGTGCTGTCCACCCCTTCCTGCCCACTCTCCTTGTCCTCTGGGGTGGAGGTTCCTTCTTCACCGTTCTGCTGGTTCTCCGTGCTCTCTTCCGGGTGAGGCTCTTCTGGAATAACATATTTCTCAGTGTCATTTACATGCCAATATTTATTTAGATTGTGCAATTAGGATTTAGAAAGAAACAGAAGCTGTAATAAATCCGAGTATTCCATAGCAGTTACTTCTGTCACTTAGAACGTGCAGGGACAGGCACAGCCCAGTGATCTCTCAATGCTGAGGATGCACGTGGTCTTGCCACAGCATCCTGATGTCAGCCACAGCTGCCTGCCCTCAGAATTCCAGCCATAAGAAAGCCATGTGCCTTGTTAAAGCAGAAGCACTGGAATTCAAACTCCTTGATCCCTCTTTCCTAACGTTCCTGCTGTTGCAGAAGTGACACACCGGGACTCCTGAATCCAGCAGCATTTCTTACTGCCACTGTTCAGAGCACAAAGCAGCTGGAAAATCTGCCTGACAGCAGCATAGGAAGCATTGCTGTTCCATCATCCTGGCTGGACACTGACACTGGGACAAGAAAACACTCACAGCTAACCTAAGTCTAACTTTGGGTTTAGAATTTTTTTTCCCCTGGGTACATCACACACAAAGCATGACATGGGGCTCTGTGGAATCTTATCCTCTCCTCTTTTAAAAATGAGTAATTCAATGAGAAGAAAGCAAATGCCTATTTCACCAAGACGCAGTGAATTGTTCTCCTCAGAGACACTTTAATACTGATCCTTGGAGGATTCTGCAGATGTTCAGATGCAGTTACCTGTCTCCATTGGAGTGCTCTCCTCTTCCTTCTTCTCCTCCCCCTTGCCGGCTGCCTGCTCCTCCTCAGCTGCCAGGCTGTTCTGACTGCGCTCAGCTTGCTCAGCTGCTTCCTTTTCCCTTTCCTCCTGTCTCTTGCGAGCCTGCTCCTCAGCTTGAGCAATTTCAGCTGCAATTTTTTCCATATCCACTTCCACCTTCAAACTGCACAACTAGCAATTAAAAACAAAACAAAACAAAGGAAAGCTCTTTAGCTCTTTTACTACTTCAGTTACCCTGAGAAATAAACCATCAGTAAACCCCAATGATGAGTTCCTTATTTCTACACGCAGCACAGTCCTTTTGATTTTAAAAAGTTTGTATTAAAAGTAACTAGGGAGGGAGATACAGGCATATTACAAAAAAAAAAAAAAAAAAAGGGAGAGGGAATAAATAAACAACCTAAAACTTGTTATTTGAGTGCAGCCAAGGAGAGCAGTGTGCCCTCCACAGTGGCTTCAGGTGACCTTCCTCCAGCTGCTCTGAGTGAATTCACCCAGCCCAGCTTGGAGGCACTCCAATGTCCGCACTAAAGGTCACTGAAGGCGCAGGAAATATCCTGAGCTTTGTTCCACCCACACCAGGGCACTGCCCCAGCAGCTGGGCAATTGCTCAGAACCAAACAGAGAACTGAAGCACTTGTGGAACCAGCAGCTTCCTCAGCGTAAGTGAGAAAAAGGAGTTGTACCCTTTTAAGCTCGTTGTTGAAAGATTCTGTGCTTTCCAAAAACTTCCTCTTCTTTTCCTGGTGACGCTCCTCAATTTGCAGCAGCTCAGCTTCGAGTTTACGCTGGAAGTGAAACAAACAGCAAGAACCTCACTGTGCAGCCACCTGAGAACTGGGCAAAGATACAGCTATGCATACAAATTTTCATATGGGTTTATTTTTAAATATTGGTCTAATATGTAAACATCCTTCTGCCTGCCTCTGATACCCACTAGCTCAGAAGTTCATACTGAAAAGTAGGAACAGTAAATGGGTCTGTGCAGCAGTTCAAGCATATTGTAAATGAAACACTGTGTACCCGAGGTGAAGCTTCCAGCATGAAATCTGCACATTTTCTTTCCTATTCTGCACCCCCCAGGTCTGTACATACGCATCTCACAGGTCTGTATATACACAGCTTGCAGGTATAGACACACCCTCCACATCAATTAACACAGAAAGACCACAATTCGCAGGAAAGAAGGACAACCACCCCCTCCACCCTCCAAATCTGTAATTAAAAAACCCCCAACAAATCTCTACCTAATTCTGGTCTCGCTTCACCCACACACACATTGACCATGCTGAAAGGGTTCTTTTGGTAACACAAGTGTTTGGAAAACACAGGCATGTGCCCAAAGCTGGGTAAAACGTGCAGATGTGAGACTTCACCGTATGTTTTGTATGACTTTAACTTTCAGTGAAAAATGTAAGAATAGGGACAATTTACTGCAAAAAAAAGAATCATTACAAACAAGATGAGTGGTCAGGTACCTGAAATCACAACCCTACCAGTACCTATTAACCAGCAGACTGACACTGCATACAGCGGGTTATGTGTAATAATGAAGAACTATGGAACTAACACTTAGGATATCCCAAAGAATAGAACAGTTTAACATGATCCTCTGTAACAAAACTGCACAGAAGGTGAAGTCTCATGTTCTGCAGCTCCCAAGAAATCCCACGGATTAGCTCCTGGAGCACACAGAACATTGACACCCAGCAAGAACAGTCATGTAGGTGATCAAATGATCTGAGACTTGGAGTCCAGCCCAACACCACCATGTTTTAGCTGCATTCACATCCTTTCTCTTTACCTGATGAACCATTAAAGACTGAACCTGGCGTTTCAGGACTTGCATTCTGGCTGTGGTGACCACGGAGCGGACGTCGGGCACCACGCTCTCGCTCAGGATCTCACTGATGAGCCGGTGGTTCCTCTGGAACCGAGCTGTGGCTGTGTGCTTCATGGAGAACCCATCGTCATAATCTGGAACAGGAGTTTAAGGGGCAACTGCTTTGATTGCACAAAATGAGCGCCAAGTCTAATGACACCGTACCCATGTTACCGCTCACCAAAACCAAAATATGAGCCCTAACACCAGTAGCTGTCATGTCACAAAGTTCACAGTAACACACACAGAGCATCAAGGAATCAGAAAAGGAGACAAAGTGTGGCCAGGGCAGCTTTTACCTAGCACAGCTCTAATGGCTGATTTCACATGCATTTCCCACAGCTGAAATTGGGACTGACCTAGTTATTCACTCTGTTGCCTTCCAAATTTCCGCAGTAAGAGGGACTATTAATACACCAAATAGAAAACCCGTTCCTGATTAATCATGTTTCCAGAACAAAACGCCAGCAGGACAGTGACTCCTCTATAAATAACCTTTGTAGCACAGATCAAAACCACTTATTTTTTTGAAACACTGAGGACTGAAAGCATGAAGCAGTGAGACGTTTACTCATCACTGAACATTCATAGGCATGTATTAAGAGTATTCGATTATTTATTAGTAAGTGCATTTCTCTAAAGAGAAACCAGTTAAGCAACAAGTATGAATTATCTCCCACAACGATGCCATGTAGAAAAGTCCAGAAGTCTAGTTTGTTGTACATTAAGTATTCGTACTGGAGATGACTATCACAACTATTCACAGAAATCTTAAGAAGCTGAGCACCATGCCAGCAGATACTACCAAAGAAGAGAACTAGTTAAATGGAAGTTTCTTTATTTTAAAGTGTTATATTCAGTTTCTCATGGGAGTATCTGAATGAACAAAGCAAAAAAGAGGTAACGGCTGGTTCTGCCTGAGTCTACTCGGTTTAGGTAGCACAGAACAGAATCTCAAGTCCCCAAGTTCCAACTATTCCAACATGAAATGTATTTACATAAATATTGCAATTACCTCACACGAGGGAAAGTGCCGTTTGCCCTGAGCTTTATATCAGGGGTGTGCTTTTACAAGGGGGAAGGAAAAAAAAGGGTGTAACTGAGTACATTTTTCACCCTCAGGTTTCAACAAGTATTTGGTGATGAATTTAAAAGCAGCCATGAGGTGCGTGAGGCTGACTTTTCCCACTGGGTGGGGTGCATTTCCTCGCAGTCAAATAAACTTTCAGAATTTTCTCATCAACTTGTCAGCAGCAAGGGCACCTCACTCCCTCAACAATCTCAAATGACAGTTGTTGAACACATTCAAAGTTCAGGTGCTCTTAATCACACCACAACTCTGCCTGTCAGATTTATGTGCTTCTGGTAATAAAGCACAACATTCCATCCAAGCCGGATTAAATCAGGCATCTAAGCCTTTTCTAAAGCATGTGCTAAAGCCATTACGGAGCTGTAAGCAGACTGATTTGGTTTGAACTATTAAGCATTACTTCACACTTAATTAAGAAGGGTTGGAATAACTTTTGCCACGGGTGCCACCCTACTTTTGGGAACGAAGTCAGCTGTATGGAATAAAATGTGATAATGAAAACTGGCATTAAAGCACCAAAGCAGAAATGAAGGAGGCCAGGTGAAGTGCTGTGTAAGGTGCACACAGCTGGTTTTCTGTATCTCCATGGCCGATCCTGCCATGAGAGTGTCCCACTGGGAGTGCACACACGCTCCTTACCATCAGGATCCTCTGCGGGCTGGATGCTCATGTAGGGCTCCCCCTTCTCCATGCGCGACTGCCGCTGCCGGCTCTCCTCTTCCAGCGCTGCCTCAGCGCGGCTCTTGGCGTTGATGTAGGCCAGGTAGGCAGGGGAGTTGTGGTAGGCCTTCATGGACTCGTTGTACTCGATCTGAAAGGTGACCAACATGGTTTGATTGCACCACTGGGTGATTCCCACCTTGCCACAACTGCGCTGTGTAACTCACAGTGCGGTCACACAGACAAAGCTGCTCTGAATTGTCTGGCTGAGAGACAAATGATCAGATTCTCTCAGTCCTTCTTTTTTACAACTTAGAACTTCTTCTATAGTCGTTCATGTTTTAAAAACACAGCTGGTCTTTTAGGTCCTTTTCAGTTTTACTACCTGGAAGTCTTATGATAGCTTTGTTTTCTGAGATTTCAAATTCAAACACCTCAGAACATTTATCATTAAGTTCTGGTAAGATGAAGTTAGCAAACACAAAATATTCTCAGTAGTTCTCTGGAGTTCTAACTAAATCTGTGATTCTGATTTCTTCTCTTTCCTTATGCCAGTATGTCATGAACCACTTTTCAAAATCACTTAAGACTTGTCCATTCTTTGACCCATCCCCGCACTGGGATGGCACAGAAAGCTGCAGCCAGGCTCCTGTCTCCTTCTGGCAGCAGGACAGCAGCACTATTTTCACATTCTTTGAAATACCTCTTCCCTTTGATTTGCTTTCTTTAATCTCACTTTAAAGATTTTGTACAGTGATTTGAGATACTTCCAATGAAAAATAGTTATAATCTATGATATTGTTAAAGGTACCTAAAACCCTTGTTTATGATCAGGACCAGAATCCTTCTGCCTTGGCACTGCACAAATAGAAACCAGCTGGCCCCTGCCCCAAGGAGCTTACAATCTAAACATCATTACCAAGGTAAAAATAGAATTCCTGGATTTTTTTTTTCTCAGCTAAGAGCACCCAGCTTTGCAGTACTTTTCTATTGCCTTGGAATAAAACCAGCTGAGATTTGACCAGGTATCCACAGCCTCAGGTGCCTGCCAGGTGTAAGCACAACACATCAGCTGGACAGTTCTCCCTTTGTACCTGAGAATCACAGGAACAGTCTTGTACAGGTGCTCAACACTTACCAACCTAGACACGAGGTAGCTGTCATCTCTTGTCATTAAGATCAATAAAACCAAAACAAAAGCACAAGAAAACCCTACAAGTTGTAGCATTTTCTATTAAGAAACAAAACACTAATGCCACAGCATGGAGTTCCACCAGGAAAACCAAACCCCACATGACTGGAAGTCTCTTAGGAACATGTTCATGACAACAGCAGTAGTTGCAGAGCACCAGTTTTGAAAGAGGATTTTGGTGTTGAGACAATCTTTTCAATACTGATGTTGTACAATCAAATCCATTCATTAAACAGTTAAAATCGACACTCAATTATAAATACTTCATTTTGAATTAGGTCTAAAAACTGACCAGTCACAGTTGATGCACAGTTATTTAAAAAATCTAAGAGACGTGTCAGGACAAACTTCCATTTAAGTTACATACAGGGCTCTCGTGAATGCCTCAAACACCCCTGCATGGGGAAGATGAATTTTTCTTCTCAGACCAGTTCCTAGAAGAATCAGCTGTAATAAACATCCCAGATTTCTTCCATTTACCTTTTCAGCTTCATATTCATTCAAATACTCTTGCTTCTCTTCATCAGTGAGATCTCGCCACATTCCTCCAATAATCTTGCCAATTTCCCATAACTTCAAATCAGGATTGGACGCCTTCACTTGGTCCCAGACCTTAACAGAAACAGCTGGAGCTTTACTAATGATATCTAAATACTTCCAAATTAAACATTTTATATTGTCATCTCAGTGTTCTTTCTGGAATCACCATGAAAAACAGGATAAAGTTAGGAATGAGTCTGGCTAAACTATCTGGATTATTTTCTGGGGCAGGAAGTCAGTAGGAAGCCAGCTACTGAACCAGGCAATTGCTGAGTGGCTTTGATCTCATGGGAATATTGCCTTTAACCCTCTCAATTCTCTTCTTAAATGCACATCGCTGCATCTCGGGGAAAAAATGCTACTGAGTAAACACATCCAGCAGTAGATTATGACAAAGAGACTGAGCTTTTCAGATCAGAATGTAACATTTCACAATATTTCAGTCTTGCTGATCAATCTGAGTTCCAACAAGTTCTGACTCCACCAAAAAGGTTTCTAACTTTATAGGGAAAAAAAAAAGGAGAGCTGTCAGTGTAATTTCTTGTTGCGCCACTTGACTTTTTTTTTTTGTGTGTGTGTTGATGTTTTTTGGCCTAAGACAGACATGCTGGTAAAGATACTTTACCAGAAGTGGAAGAAATTCCTTCTGGCTCACCTGCTTCAGCCAGGCTGCCATGCCCTCCCCATGCCCCATCAGATTCCAGACTCCACAAGAGTCTCTCTCCTACTTTCTGTCAAACAGTTCACAGAATAGCGAAGCGAACGTTGCCACGGGCTAGGGTGGTGAAGGAGAACATGCAAAGTCCACTCATTGCTACTCTTCAGTCCAGCTACAGCACTGCACCAAGCCCAGAAAACGCAAGGAATACTTCCTTTATATAAAAAAGTTCTGTCAGTAAGTCACAGGAACTTCTGAATGTGGCAGGGTGGATCCTTGTCAGCAGACAGTGGTAGGAATTAGCATTTTAGCAATTTTCCCCCCAGAAATTGGCAACTGTGTGACCAGACTACTTCTGCCTTTGTTCTGCAGGGCAGACTCTGTACTTTACATCCCCTTAAGAGAGCGCAGGCTGTTAGGAGTCAACGTTTAGAAGCTGAAACTAAGATCATAGCAATTAATTGTTAGCACAAACGAACACTGACTTTATTACTGATGGACACTGTAATACCCACCTTCCGGCTGTACCTCATGTAGGGCATCAGGGGCTTGTCTGGGGGTTTGGGGGGCTTTGGAATGGTAATACCAGAGGAAGCCTATAAAAGAACCGGATAAATCCATTTGTTAATGGGGTCGCCGGACAGTTTCTACACGCACTAGTTTTGGAAAACACTCATTCTTGTGCATTCACACACCCCCACCAAGAGAAGCAAGCATCACCAAAAAATTACCCACTCTGTAAGTGAACAAGCACTAGCTAGAGCTGGTCCTCACAGGAATAATTTCCAATGTAAGTTTGTCCTTTTCTCTGTAAGTTTACAGAGCAGTAACTACGTAAATCCTCAAAAGGGCTCCCACGTTCTTAAAACTGAACTACACAGCTTAGGAACTGACATGGAAACAACACCAATCCCAGCTGGTTGTTTTTTCTCACTTCTGATGACTAATTTATTTTCTCTGTTTTGACAAATGTAATGTGGCTACTGTACAGGTGAAAAAAGATATGAAGAAAATTTAAAAACTAAGTTAGAGACATTGTCAAATAATGTTAACAATTATTTGTCCACAAAATTTGTCAGTGGCAATTTGGAGCCAATTAAGAGACTCTATGAAAAGAAAACAATCCTATGCAGCTAAAAGGTAAATGTGTGCTCTAGTTGTAGCCAAGCTGTAATGAATTGTCCCAAGTAAGCCTGGAACATGCTCCTGTGCTCTGTCTTCCTTTGGCTTTATGCTGCCAGACACAGTGCTGGCACCACACAAAAGGCCACTGAGCTTTAATGCTGCTGCTGGAAAGCTGCTGCCTCCCCTCAACCCACAGAACACCTGACAGGGTTTGCTCCTAAAACAGTACAATGACATCACAGCCCCTGTCAACTGCGGGGTCTGAAACCCCTTCCCTCTTCCAGCACTTCCACATGCCAGGAGCTCTATTAAGTGAGTATTTACATGAAAATATAAAGCAGGTTCAAGATCTTTCAGAGCTGTGGCCTGTAGATCAATAGTTGGGTGTAGCCCAGAAGGCTCACATTAAGTACTCTGTTTTCCTCCTGATAAGTTTTTTTTGCTGAATTTATGGAGCTCTATGAACAATGCATACAGAACTGTGTATAAATAATGTGCATGAGGTATATGCATTACCAAAATGTATACACAGATACACATACAGATGGGTTGGAAAAACATTAACGGAAATTGTTTAATGCTTTTAAATTAAGAGGGATTTAAAGACACCATCCATATACTGGGATATGCATGGCAGAGCAGGCTGTGTATGCTTGTGACATACAGAAACAATGAAGTTTTCAGACAAAACCTGACTTAAGTCTTGTATAAGGAAAGTATCCATTTGGACAATCAATTCCAGCTTGTAGAGGAAGGTCCTCTCTGTAAATGCTTTAAGAAATTGGATGAACTTCATATATGAAGTTTGAAAGAAGGTTTATATGAGAGGCATAAAAAGAGTTCACTTCTTTAAAAGCATAATTTATTTGATCCTTGAGAAATCTTCGTATCACCTTCCAAACTGGTTAGAAGTTTTGAGGTACAAAGTTTTACATGGAAAAACCTTAAAGTTTTGAGATATTTAAGAAAATACCAGAGATTTACTCTATCTCTGTTGTGTTATGAAAGCGTTACATTTCCACTGTCTTTTTTTGTTTCCTTACTGCATACAATGCTCAGGACTTGATTAATGTTTGAAAGAAGCTGTCACCCACCTCATCACTTGTCTCTATTTCAGTTTGTTTACTCCATGAAAAATGAATGTAACATCCATTTCCCACACACTGACATATATATGAGCTGAAAGGATTCTATTTTATTATCATCATCACACTTTTGTTGAAAAAATAATGACTGAACTTGGGACTGTGCAGTTATTACCAGACTACAACTGGAAAGAAAAATAAAGGCCAGTACCTCTCACATGGCTCAACAGGATGATGCAACGACTATCAACGATCTCCAGTTTGCAAAATGTTCTTCCTTATTTTTGTGCCAGTCAGCAAAAAGAGCAGTTCCCTCCCTCCAAGAATTCATACCCAGCTACAGAAGTTTTTCCTATGCATGCAGTGGTCACTGAAGACCACAAAGTCTGTCTTTTTGGACGTCTGCACCATATACCATTACCAGTTTTCCCTGCTGAGTAAAAGCCCATTTTCCTGCAAAAGTTTCAGAGTGAAGGGGAAGGGGGGGAGGGTGAGGAGTAAGAGTCAGAAGACGGTTTTGGTTTTTTTTATAAAGAAGTGGCAGCAGCCAAGACTCCGAAGAACCTAACCCTAAAGCCATTTCTGGTCAGTTCCTGGTGTTTGCCGGAGGATGTAATAGTTGATTCTCCTACCGTGACCCGGCTGTTGGTGCCCGGGTTCCCTCCCAGCCTGTAGTTGTTGTAGGCCAGATGGCTGTATGGATTGTATCCCACAAACCCTGGGGTGCTGGGCATTTGCTGATGGAAACAAATGAGACAAAAACACGAATGAGAAATGAGCTCAAACGAGGAAAACACAGAAATGAAAATGAACTGCAATATGGCATGCAAAAGCAACCAGAATTCAAACAAGCAATGAGGTGTAGCAGTTGGTGTCTTCCCAACACACACAACTTACTCCAGTATAAACCTAGTAAGGAAACAGGACTTTTAGGTAAATGTGTCACTACAAATTTCCGTCTGAAACTGGTGATTTTATTTCTATTAAATGTGTAACTCATTTAAACAAGTATACTGTAAATTTAGCTCATGGCTAATGAAGTTTTCCAACATAAGCCACCAAGGAATTAAGAAGACTCTTGTCTCCAAAGGGTGAAAGTTACAGGGCAACACAGCATCCAGTGGTGGGGCAGAAATCCCCAGTACCCACATTCATTACACCAATGAAAATCCCTGCCTGCTTTTCTGCCCAGCATTCTGCCTTCCCAACAAATGGGGCCAGGGGAGGAAATCTCTCAAAGCACCATTTGTGCTCCACCACCAGTGGCTGAAGACAATTCCCAGAGACATCCCTCTGTTACAAGGCAGGCTGTAGACTGACAGAGCTGAGGGACTCTACATCTGCAGTAAAACCTGTAAGTTAAAAACTTTAAACTAGTTTGAACAGACCACCAAATCCAAGACAATTCAGAAGTTAATCAATACATCTCCATTCATGAAAGTGGATGGATTTGTTCTCACCTCAGTCACGCAGAAAAAAAATCTCATTTCTTTACATTCCCATTTCACTTATCTATGGACACTCAAGTTTCACCAGGTTCCCTGTATTCCCCTCCTCAAATAAATTTCTTTTTTCCATTATCCCCCCTTTACCAATTGGATTTTGTTGGAAAAACAGATCAACTATTTAATGGTAATTGTGATTAAGTCCTGACTGGTGGTTCTATGATTCCATTAGGATTCACCAGAGCCTGGAGTGTTTCTGGACATTTTAAGTGTCATTCCCACAGTGTCCCACACTCCAGCAGCCCTAATAAACATTTCAAGAGTCCTTCACAGGGATTTGCTGACTGCACCTGTTACAGATTTCAGTTATAGAAATTTGACAAATAGGTTCAGGACTCTAAGAACCAAAGTATGACACATACAAACACTGAACAGAAGTGCCCTAGGAGCTGACTACAGTAACTATCAATGCAGACACACTGCAGGAGTTTATTTCTAAACATACAAGTGCGGAGGAAAATTATCCTTTAACAGTCAGTCTTCAATACAGATTTTATTGCCAAGCTTTTAAACTCAGTCACAGCAGCTGATGTGCTCATCTGTATGCCTGGGCTCATGACATACACATTCACTACTTCATAAGACACCATTTTACTACAGTTTTTCATATTACCATAACAACAGGTTTTGAATATGTTGAACTACATCTCTTCAATAAAACCAGGTGACAATTGTAATCTCCGTCTGCTTAATTCTTTATTTCTGCAAGACAGGATTTAAATGTTACCAGGGAACTACCTTGCATCACATGGAGAATTTTTATTTCATCTACATTACTGCAGTTATGAGAATTACTGGGATTTTGTTGACTGCAGCACCAGGAACTGGCTGTGGAAGAACAAGCAAGGTTATTTGGCTACTTTGTGACTTGCATTAACAGAGAACGGACCATCCCCTGAAGGACTGTATAAAATATAATACAAAATAAAAGAAAAGATGCTTGTAAGACAGGCAATGCACATCAGTGGTTGCAGTTCTGACATGTGCTTCATGTATCCTTCTGGAGGACTGTACCACCACATCAACATAAACCATTAAACAACTGTATCCATGCTACATCCCAAAGGAATCGTGTATGCACAGCTCTCGATGCAGGAATCCAGCGGTCAGAGTGGATCCATTATGTTCCTTCTAACATTGCCACAGATCAATTTCACTGTGTGCAAAATGAAAACTCTGAGCAAACTATGCAAATCAAGTTTTATTTATGTAAACTTACAAAAATGTAACTTGTATTTATGCATTATATAATTTTCAAGCCTTTTCCTGTAAAGTATGGCACAATAAATTTGAAGGATCACATTCCTTCTAACTCCCATCCTGCAGAGATCAGAGATATACTACTGGGTAATAGCTTTCCAACTTACTTCGGTAAAAAAAAATTCACTATAGCATCTTTGCTCATTCTTCTGTACAAAGGATTTTTCCTGAAATCCAACCTATTCAGAAATGTGACCAACGAGGTGCATTTGCTTTCAAACAGTTCCCTGCCTGCAGCACACTGGTACTGCGGCACCTTTGTACATCCAGGAATGTCACTGGACAGGATTCAAAGCTCCTGTTCGTGTTTTCTTCAGTGTTATGCCACACCACTTTACTAGAAAGTAAAGTATTTCCCAGGCCCTAGACTCCAAAATACCAGTGATTTCAAGGAATGCAAGACTGGCATCAGGAGTGTTTCATTATTGTGACCCGATGTAACAGGATGTTTCATAATCCTACATTCCACTGAAAAGCAGCTCAGTACAACAGGAACGTGGAAAAATGCACTGTCTGCCCATGATTTGGACACAGGCGGAGTAAGATGTTTTACAATCAAATATATCAGTTGCTTCTTAACTATTCCAGTACTGCTGCAACCCACTGTGAGTCACTTGAGACAAGTGACTACTCACAGAAAATTCAGTGTTTGCGAGATCCCAGCCTTAAAGGCAAAACAAATTTATTCAGCTTCTCTTTCGCAAACTTCTCAAAAAAGAAAGATATTAATTTAAACAATTCATATCACATTAATTAGTATTGTGTTTCCCATAGAGGAAGGTGATGCAACTCCATAATTATTTTTCTGGGAGGTTACTAAAGGCTCTGTGTTAATGAGAAAAATTGCTATACTTACGGTTGCAGGAGCTGGGGTGGGAGGTGGGGCATAGGATGGCCTTTCTGTTAAGATAGAAATGTAAGCACATTTTTTTTTCTTGAAAATCTCAACGAATTCTTAAGGCATCTGCTGTGGACAATATTTTTAAAGGTATTTACAAGAACAAACAAATTCTACTCTGAAAGACTTTGCATTTTGCCACAGAAAAGCAAAAAGCAACACAAGAGAAAGAAAAGAAAGAAAAACTGAAGCACCCCCCATTGCTCTAGTCCCAGCCTTTTATTCAAGCAGAAGACTGGAGAATATGAAATTCATTTATATGCACACTAATTACATGGAGGGAAAGCATAAATGCAGTCAAACAGGATTTAGAAGCTGTGATATTTGGATTTCCTACGAGAACAATATGCTAGGAATCAGCCACAGCAGGATTTAAGGCCAAGAGTTGTCACTGTACTGCCTACAATTTCTTTTAATGCCAGGAATAATGGCATTATCTGACAAACAGGTTCTGCGGAACCAGATCTTTAAAACATCAAGCTAAATCAAGAAAAATCTTAAAAAAAAAAAACTTACTTGACATTTTGATAGTCAAATTTTCAGCCACCTGACATTACATTTGTGCTTCTGCAAGACAAAAGAAGATCACCCTAGTAAGTGTTGTGCCTTTGCCCCCCCCACCAGATCTTTGAAGCTTCAATTGTTATCTAAACCAGTGATCATCAAAGTTTGTCAATTTTGAAATACAGAAAAAAGAATTTTCAGAAACCAAGCTGTTATCTCTTCGAAAAACGAATGGACTTTCCAAGGAATCGGGCCTTAAATAGCTGTGCAAGAGCACACAGGTTTAGGTCACTTTCATATTGGAGGATCTAAGTAAATATATTTTGCCCCTTACGGAATAAAAAAGAACATACCCCATTATTTTACACTCCCTGTTTCAGAAATCTGGTATTAATACATAAATGACGTGTCTCTCCTCAACGGGGTACATACAACAATCTCCGAGCCCGGCAGCTGCGGTCTCACAGGCAATGCTTAACCGCTTAGCACCGAACCAAAGAGTGCATCAAACAACGCCGTAACGAAGTGTTTTTTCGGCCTTTCTCTTCAAATAACACCACGACGGCTACAACCTCCTTTAGAATCCCTACTAACGACGTGCTCCGAGGCTCGCACAGGAGGCTGGCTCGGGGAAATCAAGCGGAGCCTGAGCGGGCCCAAGGCGGCCACCGGGGGTGTCCCTCGGCCCCAGCGCTCCCTCCCCGGGCCCGAGGGCCCTCCTGAGCCCCGCAGCGCTCGCGGTGCACGACCGGGGCCGTCCCGAGCCCCACGATCAGGCCCGCCGGGCCCCTCACACTCACCCGCTCGGCGCGGCCGCGCTCCCTTTGTTCCCAGGGGCCGGGGCGGCGGCGGCGGCGCCTGCGCACTCTGCTCCGCACTTTCGACACGCAGGTCCCTACACAAGTAGGGACCTCCTACTTACTATGGGGGGTGGGCCTGTTCGGCTGCCCCCTGCCCCACCGAGGGGCCAGGGTCGTCCCCGCGCCCTCCGGGACGGCGGCGACCCCAGGGGCCGTGGCGAATCTGCGGGATGCAATAGGAGCGCCGCGCGAGGGGCCACCCCGCCCGCCATTATCGGCACGGAGGCGCTGCCTCGCTGGGCGCGCGGTGTCATCGGCGCTCCCGAGGCGCCCCAGCCCCGCAATGCCCAGTATCGTGCTCATCCCCTTCCCCCGCGCCGGGCACTCTGGTCACGGTGCCCCGAGTGGTGGCTGCCGGTGGCGAATCTGCGGCGCAGAACGGGCGCGTAGGGGGGCCTGCGGACGCCTCGTGCCCGCTGCGCTTTAGCACCTTTTCCCCCTCATGGACAGCCCGCGGTCCCTGAGGGGATTTTGGTGCCTTTTTCCCCTCACAGGCAGCCCGCGGCCCCTGAGGGGATTTTGGTGCCTTTTTCCCCTCACGGGCAGCCCGCGGCCCCTGAGGGGATTTTGGCGCCTTTTTCCCCTCACGCGATGCGCGCGGTCCCTGAGGCGCTCCGGCCCCCGGGCTGCCGTGAGGCGACGGGAAAATGCTGCGGGGTCGTGTCCGAGCCCGAATAATATCCCGTAAAGGCAGCGATGGAGTCAGGTGAACCGTCCGTCAGTGCCGGGGCATCCTGGTGTGTGCACAGTGTGGTGCCGAAATGGCGGTTTGGGATGGCAGCGCTTCCAGAGGTGGTTGAGCGGAGCAGGACGAGCTCTGAGGGCAGCGGGAAGGTGCCGGTATGTGGGAGAAGGCCAGAGGAAGGGGATGGCGTTAGGGACGGCTGAGGAGGCAGCGAGATGGACCCCCGGTAATAAATATTATAATATATGATAATTGCCAACTAAATCAGTCTGACAACTCAAAACACTCTGCTGCTGAATCACACAGGATTATAAATAACCAGTAGTTTGGGAGCAGTGGAATTGTCCACAATTCCTTGCAGAAATCAGCAAAGGTATCACACACAGGTAAAACCCTCCCAAATATCAAACAAGGTGAACCGTGTGGCTCTGAGGGTATGAGGAGGATGAAGAGTTCCAGACCTCAGCATTCAGCTTTAAGAGCCTTTTACACTGAAAATTATCAAAGTGACTGAATTACGTATGAAAACTTTGGCAGTGAAACTTGAAAGTTGGACGTTGAACGTTTGACGTTGAAATTGAATGTTTGGCATTGAAATGCTGTCGTGTGGCCAATAAGATATATTTCTAGACATTCAGGAGGGAGAATTTGTGTGGATCTGAAGGAAAGCCAAGGGCGATAGTACCTGCCTAACCCAAAAGGATGGTAGAAGGTGAAAAGAAGAAAAACTAACTGAACATGGGTTGCTGCAAGTTGGTCTTGATGCCTACAGTTCCACTGGTCCACTTTGTTTTCATGCTTAAATAAACTTATTTTTATGAACAAATAAAGAGACAAGAGCTCTGCCCTCATCTGCTTAGACTCTGCTGTCTGTGCCCACAGTGGACATTTGTTGACATGCAGCAGAATTATCTGTGACTTCAATTTTATATTAAAGCAAGAGTTGAAAAGATTCGTCAGCCAGCAAAAATACATCACACTAGTTCACCAGCTTCACTGGGCAGGAAAAGGTAAAGAAAAGGTGAGAAAATACTTACAAGAAGCAAAAAATAACCTGGTTTTTCCCCTGCTTTTGACCAGGTTTCCCTCTAGTTTCATACATTCACTTCTAGTTTATTAGTAACATGGTTTTGTTGATAGTGTAAACTGCATTTAATGTTAAATTGAAAATAGAAAATTTGAAATATTAATTAATTATTTTAAATTTAACTTTAATTTTAAAATTTAAATTATTTAAAATGTATTTATTTTAAAAATTTAATTATTTATTATGGTGTTCAAGTATGTTTACTGAAACACACATTCCATACTAGTAGTTCTAAATCATTATATGTTTTCAAAGCCACCAATGTATTCCCTGCTTTTATTCCCCCCTTTTTTTTTTACCATGCTCTTTGCCTCAATTCCATCTTGTGATAGTGAAAGGCTTTGCCAGCATACACTTTTTGATATCCTGTACAATATATAAGTAGTTTTACTGATTTAATGGAATTGTTTATACTGCGCCGTGCTCACCAGGGGGGATGTAAAAGCTTATTCTTACCCAACTGTTTTAATTACCAGCAGTTTCATAAGCTCTGGAATGAGGACAGACATTCACTGGGAAGTAGGTTGAGACAATGAAACTCGTTTTTACATCAGCCGTTTGCAGGTGCTGGTTGGCAGAGGCTCAGCTGGTCTGGATTTAATTAGCAGCACAGAAATGAAGAATTCTCTGCCATAATATTAAGCTTCAGTGTTAGTTTTTTTTAAAGTCAGCTTTAAAATGACCTAAAAATGCGGGTGAGATGTTATTATTTTGTTGCCCACGTGGAGTTCATACTGACACTTGTGGAAGTTCACTAGTTTGTGAACAAAAGAGAGTTCTTTACATTTGAAGAGATGGAATTTATGAATAATGCAAAAATAGATACTTACTGAAAGGGGTGAAAACTTAGTTGAAACCAGAATGCCCACTTGAACCAGGCCTAGAGTAGCAGAAGCTACTGAAGTCAGTGTGAGGAAGTCACACATGAAGAAAATAGCCAGAGTGACTGGATTTAACAGGAAAAAAGAGTAAGTTTTGTAGCAGGGGGACACTTGCATGTTATGGTTAAGATTCTGACGGAATTCGTGTCTTTCTAATTGCAGAGAAGATCTTAGAAAACACTTTTTACAGTGCTACAGATTTTCCTATCTGCAACTTTTATTTTGCATTTCTCTTTTACTCCTTTCCTTTTAAGGAGAAGGCATTGACACACACAAAATATGCATGGACAAACTCAATTTTAATACTTTTTTTTACTGTAGTACTATCATTTACTTTGGTAAACTCGTATCCCTGTTTAAAGTGCCTTAAAGCAATTAAAACTTAGTTTAAATTCAAGTATTGTAAAATGTACAGGGTCTAAGCACAAAAAAAAGCTGCATAGTGAAAATACTGGAGCAGGCTGATACATTCAGGATGCCAAGTACTCAAGTGGTAACAACATCAGCTCATGATTCAGGTTAAGGATAATTAGCGAGTTTGATACAGTACAGACAGGACGGGGCAATATCAATGCATCGTTCTTACCATGAACGGAGGATAGAAGCATAAATTTACTCTGAAAGAATCTGTAGTATCAGTTTTGTACACATGCCATAAGTAATAAGGCAGATACTGACACTGAAATCAATCCTTTACATGCTGCTGTAATCCAGCAAATCCTGTGCCGGCGTCTTCCAGACTTTGAGCCCCAGCAATCGCAGTGTTCCAGTGGGAGCTGTGACATCCACCCCCTTCAGAATCCTTACAAACAATCATTCTTGTCTTCGTACAATCTTGTTTGAGTCTTTGTTTGAAATATGTCCCATAAGGTTTTAAAGAAGGATGGCTGTTCCTCTGTGTACCGGTGCAGGGTTGTCTGCTGGGGTTGGTTTGCCCACAGCTACTTCGGGTAGGAGCGGAGGGGATACTTAAGGGGTCTGGTTGAGTTGTACTTTGAATTTGTAGCCCTTATTTTGCCCAGTTAATTTGGAGTAGTAGCAGTTGTACCCTGGCGTAATAGTGACTTGTCACATGTACTAGATCAAGAACATCACTTACCTGTAGTGTTTGTCAGAAGAGGAATTTGTTGAAGATACTTTAATGCACATTGTTATAATAAACAAAATTAATGGAACATCAGCATTCAAATGGTTGGTTGATTCCTCCCATTTGAACAATTAGAGAGTAATTTCATTTGCCTTGGTTAAGAGACTTGTAGTAAAGGTGTGTGTGGACACAACAGAACGATTGATTTTTCAGGGGAAATTACTGCTTCAAAATCAGGGGAAAAATATGGCTAAAATATTACTGGATTGTAACAACACTTTTAAAATGGGTGTGTAAGGATGGAGAGGAAAGATATTTTTGCTCAGTTGTTGCCTGAAAAAAAGGAATTTAAAAATACTAGCCACTTTTAAAAGAAAACCCTTCATTAGTAGTTCATGTCTTTTAAGAGTATTTTTGTATGTAATTTTTGCTGTTAGAAAGTATTATTTTAAAATATATTTCTAGAAGTATGACAGTTGTGATATGAATTATTGCAAGGATTCACCAGTCATTTATGAATGGAATATTGAATAATTAAGAGAAGCAAATATGCATTTCTCATTTTCAGAAAGAGAAAACAAGTTCTCTTTTACAAAGGCAGAATATGTCAAACTATGAAGTTCTAGTTTAACTTTTGTAAGATTTGGTGAAATTCTACAAAACAACAATGAGAAAATAAAAGGGCTGCACCCAGAGTATAAAACCAGAAGAAGTCGGGTTTCTTGGAATCTGAACCCCCTTGCTCTTCACCCTTTCTTTTAAAGGACTTGTATGGTTTTATTGTATTGATCCAAGTGCTTGGTGAGATGTTGTGGTTGTAGCAGACAGCAGCCGTGGGAGTCCATCTACAGTTTATTTCCAAAGCCCATTGTAGATGCGCTTTGAGGGAATTGGCTGAGGTTAAGGTTTGATGGATGGGATGCTGCAGGATCTCCTCATCACCAGCCTGACTTCAATGTCGGGGAGGGTTTTCTTTTTCGTGTGCAAACACCCTTCCTCTGTGGCTGCCAGGTGGAGATCAAAACGCAAGGAAACGGACTTTTTCCTTAAGCGAGGGTTGTCCTTAAAGAAAGAACCTTCCCATTCCTTAATGACTTCATCCACTTTTTCTGTCCTGAAACAATAAAGCAAATGTATTTATGATTTTTTAGGCTATATTAGTTATCTATCTTCAGGACTGCTTTTAAAACAGAGCAAGAAATGGCATCATAAAGTGTCGAGTTATTTTATATGGTACTGAGATATCAGAGGTTTCCTTTTTTTTTCCAGTTTCATCCTCCAGAGAAGCTAAATAAAGAGTGAGGGTTCATTATGTTCTTGTTTTTGTACTTTTAGGTAGACATGGATACAAAACCACTGCTCCAAACACATTAGGCAGTTTGTTTCCAAGGAGAAAGTTTGGAATCCAAACTCAAAAGTTTTGCAAGAAACCTCAGTACTGTAGTGGGCAGGACAGAATTCCTGCATCTGAAAACCTTCTGAATAGGGAGGAGAAAATCTAGTTTAGACTCAAACCTCAGAATGTAGAGCTATATTACATTAAAGAGAAAAAAGGGCAGACGTAAAATAGGGAGAATTGAAAAGCCAGCTGATCCAGGAGTATTGAGGCACCCAAATCTTGTTGATTCAATTCTCTATGTGTGTGTCAGAATTCAGATCTGAAACTCAGGCTCTGAGGCCTCACCCTGCTGGGTAAACTGCACCCAGCAGAGTAGCCGCGTGCAGATCTGAGTGACTGTGAGATGATTGAAGCTCATGCACGAAAATAAACTTCAGCTATGGGGTATGTCTGGTGGACCTTATGATGGCATTAATTTCTTCAGCAGCTGATTATGGTTCAGTGTTAGGAATCGCCCACTGCTGATTATGGTTCAGTGTTAGGAATCGCCCACTACAGTGTGTTTAAGGGTAACATTAAATTAGTCTACAAAAAAGCTTAAAGAGCAGCAGAAAAAAAATTAAAATGAGGCAATCCAATGCTATTAAAGTGATTTCGGGTAAATAACACATCCTAACAGACTTTCACATGCCTACTTGGGAGCCAGGCTCTCCCTCTCCTGTTTGGGGAAACTTAGGAGTTTCCAAGGAGCAAGTTGGAGCAGCTGAGTCAGAATTTATGTGCATAAATATGCCCCAGAGGGACTTCCCAAATGTGGTCTGGGCTCTTTGCTTTCAGCCTTAGCGAGATGAATTATTCATAGTTTCATTCTTAACAGAAATAGAAATTACAAATCAGAAGCACCAGCATGGTATTGTTTGCTTATGAAGCCAATGCTAATAAAAAGAACTTTTAAATGTAATGTATTGTTAAATACTGCCATTGAGTGCACCTTCAGGAGCTCTTACTGTGGTTCTGAAGCTCCTGGACTATGTGGGCACGATATAAGAGATACCAAATAACGGAAAATTCAAAGCTACTGAAATGTAACCTCCACCCTTTACTTCCAATTGTTATTTTGTGAAATTCCTGTTTATCTTACTGTACAGTGCCATGAGCTTCAGCACTTTCCTTCATGATATTTCCATCTAGGATTGCTTGTTTTGTCATCAGTTCCACCTTCTTCGGTTTGTGCTTCTTTACACCCTCTGTAAAAGAATATGCAAATATACACTGAGCATGCAGAAGGGCAGGGGCAGTACACAGGACCTGGAGGTATTTCCCATACATTAGAAAAGGTCCTTTTTTAATATTCAGGAATTTGTCAGTAGTTGTGAACAGTTAGGGCCAAAATCCCTTAAGGAGAAGGTGTCTGAAACTCACCTGAAGGCAGCATAAAGGTGATCTTGCTAGTGCTGGGCTTTTTGTCATCCTTCTGGGCAGGTATTGAGCAACGGAACCTGTAAAAATAAAAATTATTAAAGACATCTAATAATATTGAATTACTCTGATTCCAAACTTGTCATATGAATAGCTGGGAAAAATTTAAAAATGTGAGAATCACGAGAAGTTCTGTTTGATCGTGGTAACTGTTTGTTGGGATTTCTCATTCTGAGCCCAGAACTGGAAGAAGTTGTTGACAATACCTGTGCAATTTCCTGCAGTGATCTGTCCTGGTCTGAGGCATGGACTTCCTGCCCAGCACTTCACGTGTGTGGACCGGCCTTGTACGCCTGATCCTGAGGGGCCTAGGGACCTGCAGTGCCTCAAGTGAGGCTGCAGTGACTGTGCTGCTCTCTGCAATGTGTGTGACACTGGGTGCCAGAAACTCTGCAGTCAGTGAAACTACCTTACAGTGAAACATTTTCTAAGGTTTTATACTGTAATTTTTTAATGATTATTTCATGTATTTACAATTCTGATTATTTGAGACCTTCAGAAATGGAAGACAAATTTGAGATCTTTTTTTCTAAGCAGCGAGTACCTGCTCTCTTCTTGCTCCAGCAGACTGCGATATGTCGCTATCTCCTCCTCCAGCTTCATCCTCGTGTTCAGGAGAATTTCGTGCTCTCGAAGCTGTTTCTCAATTCCCCTTCTCACTTCCAATAATTCTTTCTCCAAGCATTCAATCTCACCTTCCAAATTTTGTAGCTGCATATGGTACTGCTGTTCTGTGGCACGCAATGAACGTTCCAAGCCCTTTTCCTGTGAAATTTAAGTCATATTTTAAATTTGGAAAGTTTGTGTGTAAAGATGTTATACACGTACGTGGTTCCATTAACAAACTGTGTATTTCTACATCAGTTCTTTTAAGATTATTCTTTAAGAACAGGAGTAAAGCTTTCAAGGTAATACTTTGGCTGAGAAATTTTCCAGTAAAATCTGATAATTTAAGATCTGATGAAAGTGGAGCCATGTCTTGCACAGCAATTAACTGCCTTGAGTTTACAGATCTCTGATTTTACAGTTAAACAATGTCCAGCTCAGTGCTATATGAAGTGTCTGTATGCTCTTGGAGCTTTTCTGTACTGCTGAATTCAGCAAACTGCTGACATTTTATCATGAATGAATTGATAAATTTGATCCACACAGTAAAAAAAAAGTCATAAACATGCTGTGAATTGGTAAGGCAGAATGACCGGGAGCTTGGTGGGGGAGTATCATGCAAATATATGTTTGGGAGGTGTGAAAACAGGACACCGTGTGTGTCTGGAGTGGCAAATCCTGCACCAGAACATGTGCTGGGTCAGGGTGTGTGAGCGAGGGCTCTATGAGGAGCTGAAGCCCCCCCAAAGCTGAGTGTTCCTGTGATGGATTTCTGCTGTATGGTTGCTGTGACTGGCACAGAAATTGACTGTGGGATAGTTTACATCAAGGACAATACTTCTTTTTTCAGTGAGATTTCAAGTTTCATTTCTGGCTCTTACCACAGCATGGAGAGACTCGATTTCGATCTGCATGTGGTGCCACTGCCGTCGGGCTTCACACAGTTCTGCTCTGGCTGCCTTTAGTGCTTCTGCATCTTTGTCCATTCTTTTACTTGTACTTTCTTCTGACTACAGGGGACATACAAAAGATAACAATATTAAAAATATTCAAATAATGACAATAAACCGGCACATAAAAATATCTAGTTGGAATTTTTGTTAGTTGTATAAATGTGTGTAAGCTCACAGTGAGGAGTTAGTATCTTTTGTACTGTGTAGAGGGAAAGCCCTTATCCCACTGTGTTTCTTGGGCAGTGGTTGGCCACATCTCTATCCCTGGCAACTTTGTCTTGGAGGTATTCTCATACAAATTACCCAGTTGTACTGACACCTTACTCACCTCTGGAGCAAATGGGCTTAGAGGAGGTGCAGATGGTTCAAGCATCCGAGTTTGAATAAAGTGCTTTGATTTTAATGTATTTTTGAGCTCAGGTTTTTGTTTCCTTTTATCCTATTAAAATAGTTTTTTAAAACCAATCCTGATCACATGTGGGGTCATTTTAGATTTAGACTTATCTTTGATTTCAATAGTATGTTCCTGCATGTAACTTCCAGAATGATTGTTTGGCTTATGGAAGTTATTTTTCTTTTTTGTTTCCGCGTTTCCCTGCAAGTGGTGAAGATGCCATAAGCCCTTGAAACAGCACCTGCTCTTTTGCATGTTTTACTGCTTTATGCAGGTTCTTATGATGACATCGACTCTGAGAAAGAATCTCTTTAATTCAGTTCTTATGAACTAAGGAAAATAAGGGTTTTGTTCCCCTGTACATACTGACCTATTGCAACTTTACCAGGCCATCATTTTTGTGAAGAATCTAGATTTGGCTCATCCACAAGTGAACCCCCAATGTTCTTTGCTTCTCCTTTCTTGCCTGGATACTGCAGAATTTGTGTGACAGGATCAAACCAATGTGCATTGGCTCCTTTGTGCCAACACAAAGATAAACTTGGCTTCTCCGATGGGTGTGCAGCTGCCTTGTGTCTGGCACTGCTGGTGGATCAGCCAGGCTGCAGCAGCGTCTGGCCTGTCCTTAAAACAAACCTCTGGGATTCCTTCAATACCTGAGTACAAGGTGACAGAATACCTGATTGCCCCCTGAATTTCTTCACATTTGATGGCTCAAAATTGTTTTGCCATTTGATTTCAGTTGGGTTTAGAGCTGTTTGTATGTAAATCCCTAACAGCAGCATTGTGTGTTTGTAACATTTAATCAAACTGTATGAGAGAACAATTGATATTTGCTGAAGAGCAGAACATAGTTTTTACTGTGAGCAATAGAAAATAGTTCCTGCAAAGGTACAGTTTTATTTACTAGAGGGCTAAAAATGGCAAAGATTACTGTATATAAAAGGATTCTCTTCAGGATTCTTTTTTCGTCTGAGGTAACTACATGGAGCTAGAGGTTACCGTGTTACAGCCTATGTCATCATCCCTTAAATCCCAGCAATAGCCCGGCTGCAGGGACAGAAAAGCATCCTGATGAATTACACAGCATTCGTTCAGTGTGAATCCATACCCGTAACAAAATCTATTTCCGATTCTTCTAGTTCACATCTTACTGCGGTAAAATCCACATCCCTTCCCCGAAAATCTGCTGCATTGAAAGGAATTACTGTACCTCATAGAGGCTGCGGGAGGAACTGTACGGCCAGGGAATGGCTCCGTACTCTGCAAGGTGTGTGGCTGTGAGGAGGCATTACCTGCGTCCTTGCTGAGCTGACGGTCTTTATCTGATTTCGGGTGATGAGCGATTCATACTTTGCCCTGATCTCTCGGCGGAGCCGAGCCGGCTCCATCCTCCTCCTCCTCCTCCTCCCATCCTCCCCGGCTCCCGGCTCCCGGCTCCGCTGCCGGCGGCGCGGGGCTGCGGCCGCGGGGCCGTTAAAGCGGCAGCGGCCCATTTCGGGGAGCGCGGGGGACTCAGAGCCTGTCAGCCCGTCCTGGCAGCAGGTTAATGCAGCAAAAGATAGCACTAAAATAACTATTCCTAAATTATGTGCCAAAATGAATATATCAATGTCTTAATGTTTTTGTCCCCCTGTAACTGTGGGGTTTTATAACCTTGCAAATGTGAGGGTAAGAGAGAGAAAGCGAAGGATAAAGTTGCAGCTGCCCAGCATGAAGTGCGCTGGCAGGACATGGAAGGGCAGAGCCTCCCAGCAGCATACCTGGATTGCTGGTAGTGCCGCTGGCAGGTGCCTCCACCATTGTTAGGGATGTCACAGAATTTCCATCCCTGAAGGTGTTTGAGACTCAGTGAGATGAAGCCTTGGGTGCCTGACCTGACCCAGTGTTGAGGACTGTCCCATTTCAGAAACTAGCTGGGCTCCTGGGCATCCTCTCACCCAACACTGTGGTGGGTTTATGGGCAGAAACACACAAGGAGGGAGAGGAACCAGCACTGTGGGTGGTGAGTAGTCCTGGTACAACTTGTGGTAAGGGCTTTGGCTCCTTTTCTGCAGAGGGCAAAGTTCTGGTGAATGTACACTTCAGACACATCACTGCTGTTGGAAAAAGAGTCTGGGTTGTCTCTGACTGTGTTTCAGTACCTGTGCCAGGTGTTGGTGTGTTCAATACACACAACATGCAATGTGCGTGGGGCTCTTACCCCTTTCCTGAGAGCTCCCAGGCAAGCCCAGCACAGGTTGTCTGCTGTGCTGTGATTCTTCGTTTCCTGACTCACTGGAGCACTGTGTGATCTTGTCTATTAAAAACAGCTCTTACTTATTTCACTTTGCCTCTTGCTTATTCATTTTTTTTCGGTAGTGCACAATATCAAATATGCAGTAAAAAAAATTCTGAATTCAATAAAAATTTAAAATTACCAAAGAGAGAAATGCATTTTAGCCTCTAAATGAGAATATACATCAATGAAATGATAAAAAAGGCAGAAAACTTTTACAAGACATGCATCTTTTTGGAAGTCAAAGTATTGTACCACTTAAAAGTCTCCTGGTGTGAAAAGGCTTCCCTGTTCTTGGCTGTGTCTGCTGGCATATGTGAAAGGATCCTGTGTTTGGATTTTATTTGCCTTAGCTGACTGTCTGCCAGTTGACCTGGACTGAGATGGAAAGGTTTTGTTGTCCACTCTCTTTTCTACAAGTGTCTCAATTGGCCTCGTTCTATGTAGTTCTAAACCCAAAATACTGGCAGTGTTTGTCACTGATGGGATGAGAACAGTTACATAAGAAAACCATTAGGAATCCATCAGACAAACACAAGGTATTGCACCTGGGATGGTATAAACTAATGCTTTCTTTTTCTGTCTTTTTTTCAGGTGTAAACAGAACGCCTGGCCATGAGATCCCTGAAGGCTAAAGGTAGGTAGGTATAAGCAATTGCATCTTTCCTAGGATTTATGGAATTTTGAATTCTAGCTGCTTTCAATGTTCATATTTCATTGCTGGCTCACCACACAGCTGGAGGGGGTCATGGAGAATGAAGCGATATTAATACCTTAAAGCTTGTTGAGTTCTTTTTATTAGTGATGAAAACTGGGAAATGAGGTTAGAACAACAAAATTATTTTATCTGTTGATTACTAAAGATTATAAAAAGGCAAAACTGGTTAAATGTGTGCTTCATATTTCTGGTTATTGAACAGAGATTTGATGATATTTTTAAAGAACAATGTGGAAATCATACAGGTAATGTGGATAGAGTGAAGCAGGAAATGTATTGCATATCTGCAAGGAATGGAAGTGCCAACTTTGCTTTATCTAAAAGATTCTTAGTACAAAGCCAAACATTTTATCACTTCATACAAAAGAATACAATTATTTATCCATTTTGGCTTGGAGCAAATGGATTCTTTGCCACATCAGATTGTGCCTCATATCTTCTCTTCAACTTCCTTAACGTGGGATGCAACAACTTTTCCATCTACCACTTCTTCAACAATTGTCTTGATCTTTCTAGTTTTGGTTGGATCTAAACATCATGAACAAAACAAAAAATATTTATCAATGTGTTAAAAATGATAAACCAGAGCAGCACATGACCAGGTACCCCCTTTTCCTTTCAAATTGGCTTCTGATTATAATGAGCTCTATGATGTAGTTAAACAGGATAACGTATTATTTGATTTATAAGAATGACTTTTGAAACAAAATTTTATTCAATCAAGTTCTACCTACCCTGAGAAGAATCCAGTGATTGTGTTTGAGATTTGGACCCTGTCAGGGGTGAGCTTTCAAATGTAACTGCCTGTCCAGCGCCCCTAAAAGGGAATCGGAGACATGCACTATTGCAGGATGTTCAATAGGATCGGGATAAATTCCCTTTTCATGGTGACATTGATAGATTATTTAAATACTGAGCAGAATGGCTCACTCTCCTCAGTCACAGTAATATTTCAGGTCACTGTATGTGCCTTACTGTCGTTCGGAGAATGTTCCACTTCTTTTACATCTTTTTTTCCTGGAAAGGATTTTGCTACAGAAAATAAACCCAAGGAGATATTTTGTGTCAATAGTTCCTTACACAAATTCGCCATCCAGCAGGCGCCGGTAGGTTTCAATCTCCATTTCCAGACGAGTCTTGATGTCTAGGAGCTGCTGGTACTCCGCGTTCTGGCGCTCCATGTCAGCCCTGACCTGGAAAAGCTGGGACTCCAGGTTCCCAATCTGCATTTGGATTTGTGACAGCTGAGTGCAGTAACCACCTTCCGTTTCTGCTAAAGTGTCTTCCAGGGATTTTTTCTGTGGAAGGATATTAAATAATCTCTGGTTAAGGAAAAAAAACCTCTTTACAAAACCAAAACCAACTGAAGTAGTTTAAGGGAGTTAGTACAGCTGCATTACTTGGAAGGTTTTATTTTCTTTTTGAAAGCACCAGTTTGAAAACTGTCCTTTGTTGCTTCCCTAAATGTAATGTAAAAACTCATCTGCTTTATGACATGCTCTGCAATCCAGTTAGATATATTACTGCTATTTAGGAACTAATAGAATATAGGATTTAATCAGAAATAAATGCAAATCCTCAAGCCTATGGAATAGGAGAAGGTCTAAACAGACTTTTGAAGTTGCCGAATTGGGTCTGAGCAGTCAGCAGCTTCCCTAGAACGTACCATGGCAAGCTGTGACTGCAGCTCTATTTCCAAGCTCTGGAGAGTCCGTTTTAGATCCGTGATCTCGCTCTTTCCCGACTGGAGCTGCTCAGTATGAGTGGAGATTTCCCTTTTCAGCTCTCCACTCTGAAATGACAAGGAAGAATGGGGTGTAATTTTACTGCTCCAAGTATTGAACTCATTTTCCCGTGCATTTTGCTGAGTTTGCTCTCTCTGGTTGTTACTTTTTCATTGAACCACGCCTCGGCCTCTTTACGGTTTTGCTCGGCAATGACTTCATACTGTCCCCTCATGTCATTCAGAAGCTTGGTCAGGTCAGTCCCTGGAGCAGCGTCCATTTCCACGCTGACTTGGCCTAATTCACTGCTTTGGATGCCCTGAAGCTCCTGGAGAGATTGAAAATAAAGAGAAGGTTCTGTTAACAAAAGGCAAAATAGTTCTACCAAAATATATGTAAAGAAATATATGTGATATAAATTCTGTTTTAACAAGGATCTGTAGCTTGTTTCTTGCACTCTTTCACTTAGAAAACTCAAAAAATAACAGCAAACAAAGCCAATAATGAAACCCAGGAACTCCCACTGAGTTAAATAAGGGAGTAATTTGATGTTCCGCAATTTCATGTGTCTTGTTATGAATTCACAAAGGAAAAAATTACCTCTTCATGATTCTTCTTGAGATAAGCCAGTTCTTCATTCAGGCTTTCAATCTGCATCTCCAGATCTGCCCTGGTCATGGTCAGCTCGTCCAGGACTCTGCGCAGACCATTGATGTCGGCCTCCACACTCTGCCGAAGAGCCACTTCATTCTCATATCTGTGCATAAAGGGATTAAATATTATTTTTTACATGCCCAATGAGGTCAAATGCAAGCTATTAATGTATTTTATTTTAGTTTTAATATGAAAACTTAATACACAAAATTATTATAATATTGTTTAGTAATTGTATTACAAGTATTCTACAAGGAAAGAGATGTTAATACAAAAGAATTTTTTCCTTAAGATATTAGTAAGAGTTTTTGTAGCATTAAGATATCCTTACTTAAGTCTGAAGTCATCAGCAGCCAATCTGGCATTATCGACCTGCAGAATGATCCTCGCATTGTCAATGGTTGCATTGATGATCTAGAATACAGTGTTCAGAGAATGTTGTTACGGCCCAAAGGCTTCATGGTTTTGTAATGGCTTTAAACTTTGTGTTATACAAGGGTTTGTAGAACTGCATTCCATCACTGCCTTCTCCTTCATTCAGATTAGACGAATCATTGCGTGACACAGCTACAGAAGTGCTTTAATGTACAGAAAAAATTCAGCACGTGTCACCAGTGCAAGGTGACAGAGGTGACTCCAAGCATCAGTACCAAACGATAAATGTGCTCTTGGTTTCTGAAAGAAATTTGTTATTTTCATTCATACTATTCAGTGAGTTACAAATATAAAGATACATTAAATACATTGCTTTGCTACCTTGTTTCGAAGATCTTCAATGAGTGGATAGAATTTACTGTAGTCGTTCCCAGATCCAGGGGTGGCAGTACCAGGGCCACTTTTCTCATACCACTCACGAATTTTGCGCTCCAGCTCGGTGTTGGCATCCTCCAGAGATCTCACTTTGTCCAGATACGCAGCCAGACGGTCATTGAGGTTCTGCATCGTCTCTTTTTTTGAGCCAGAAAGAATGCCACCATCGCCAGCACCAGCAGGGCCAAGCCCACCTCCAAAACCAGTCCCTGAGCCACCACCAAAGCCACTTGCAAAAGCAGCACCTGAACTGCTGCCAAAACCACTTCCCAAACCTCCCCCAAAACCACTGCCTAAGCCACTTCCATAGCTACCACCCAAACCACCTCCAAAGCTTCCACCAAAGCCACTGCTTAAGCTGCTCCCAAATCCTGCACCTGAGCTGCCCCCAAAGCCCCCACCGAAGCCAGAGCCTGAACCCAACAGAGAAACTGCACCAAACCCTCCACCAGACCCCCCACCAAACCCAAGCCCACTGCCACCAAAGCCTCCTCCACCACCAGAACTGGACATCCTCAGAGATCCCCCTCCAAATCCGCTCCGAGAGGAGAATTGCCGGGACCCGCCACTTGTGCGCACGGAAAGGGCCATGGTGCTCGAGGTGCCTGGATCTGCCCTGTGGTGGATACAAGACAGAGCAGTGCAGAGCGGGAGCAGGGTCAGCTTTATAGAGGGACAGCAGTGGGTGTTTCAGGAAGAGTCCCCACCTCCTGAGGAGAGCTTTCACTCTCTCTCTTCCTCCTGTTTGGAGGGAATGTCAGTTTAGTATGTTCTGACCAACCGAAATGATATGTGCCAACCGAAATTGCCAATGGGAGTGGAAATCTGGTGCCCTCCAGGTATTTGTATGAGGGGAAATGGGTGGAGTGGAGCTGAGACATCACGATTGTGTTCTGCCATGTGCAATGGAGCACAAAAAGTTCTTTTCGCATTCAAATCCTTCCTAAATAATTGTTTTGTCATTGCAGATTCAGTGCTTCCTGGGTTTGGGGCTGTTATTACAGGAGTTTGCTAAGTCAGCAGAGGGATCCCTTTGATCCCTGTTTCCCAGCGTGTGTGGCAGGAATGTCTTTCTTTTCATAATGCTCTTCTGGCAGGAGCCTCTGCTGGATTAGTGCTCCTGGATGCTTGACAGGAAGTAAGAAAAGTGACCATCAGGTGTCCGAGGGCACATGGATGTTCAGTGAGCTGCAGGGTGATCATTAATATCAAAATATATTTATACCCAGTAGGATTTGGAATTGGGTTTATACCCTAACCCTTTCATCATTGAAATACCTTAGAGTGATATGCATATAGCCTATAGCATATAGTCTATAGCATGTAACAGTTTGTACTTCAGAGCTGAGAACTGACCATTGTGTCTGCTAAATAGTTTGCTGTTATCTCAAAATAATAAATCCGATTTCTGTATTTGGTGCTTTTTATAATACAAATTTAAAGATCAAATGTAGCACCTCCGGGTGCAGGTTTGGGCGGGGAAACCCTCCCAAACCAGTATATTTTTCTTTTGAAGTTATTTTGATAAATGGAAAATTGTTTTTCCTTTGTCCTGGCTTAATTATATCATTGGATTTGTCAACTGAAATGTATTAATTTTTGATTTATCCACACCCAGGAGCGTGGGGTGCTTTTGGGGCAGAAAGGAGCGGAAGATCAAAGGTGTAAGTAAAGCATTTCTGTGGAAATGAGTTGATAGCCTGGTCTCAGTGACTCGGGGCAGTGAAAGCAGAGGATTAGTTCTTTGGCAGCTGTTTATGTACAGTAAATAGCTCTGGACAGGTGAGGTTTCATAGGGAAGAGTTTTGTGTGTTTATGTTCTCAAGAGGAAAATGTAAACTCCTGGGACTGAGGATCCAGGTGTGGCACAGGGGCCTCCCTATGGGACAGGGAACATTATTTGCACAGAAAGGTTTGAGAGAGTTCATTTCAAATATATTCTTATTGATAAAATATCTTGGCTTGCTGTAGTCCCTGGTGACATAATCATTCACAGAGCATGAAAAGTATCAAATAGGCTTCTTCAATTTATTTTTTCATTAATTTATTATGAAAAGCAAATTGACACTTCTTATTTATTTCAAAATCAGATTTTAATGAAGTGAAGCTGCTTTATGTTTGAGTGGGAGTTCACATTCAGAAAAGGTGGGCTGAATTGATGTCTTAATGTAATTTAAAAACCTAATTCTTCCATTTTTATCTCTGTTGGAAGCAATTATACATTTATACCAGGCTGATTTGATATTCTTTCATCAAGGTACTTAGTCACTATGTAAGTAGACCCAAAGTCTTTTATGTTGTAACTTACAGATTTTTATTAACATGCCCCCACAATAACAGCAACAACAACAGCAATTGTTTAAGATTTGATAACTTGGCATTTTTCAACCCTTTAGGCTTGGGGTGAATTAGATGAGATTCTTTATAATTCTTTTAGTTTTGGCATCAGCTCCAGGAAACTCAGAGGCATCTCCTCTGCTGGTGCCATTTACATCTTCTCTTCAAACTCTCTGACCTCAGAGGAGACAACCTTGCCATCAACCACCTCCTCAACTATTGTCTTGATCTTCTTAAGTTTACTTGATTCTGTTGAGGAAATTGAAAAGAGAATTAATTAAATGCAATGTACTTTAACAGAATAATACTGCTGCAGTTGCAGCAGCTGATGAGGAAATAGCAAAAAGCATCTTCAACCCACACGTACTTGAGGTAAATTTTTGCAGTGTGCAGGGTGTGGCTTCTCCTGTTTTGGAGATTGAGTAGGTTGCCCATAGACTGTAGTGGACACTGAGTTCAGTAACTCACTATCGCTCTTGATAGTTTTGCTTCAGTTTAGCACAGACTTGTAGATTTAAAGCCTTGGGATAGACTTACACCAAATTGGAAATTTTTGCTATGAAACTGGATATGTTACTCGGGAGCCTCAGTCTCCCTGTGCAGCCAGTAGGGAGAAGCAAATGCTTCTGCAGTTCTCCACAGGGCAATTCAGTAACTCTCTGTTGTTCTCTTGGCTGTGTAAGGACTCACAGAATCCCAGAATGGGCAAGGTGGGTCTGGGGATTTACACTGAGCACCTGATTTGTATATATAAACCCAGGTTTGTATAGTCCCTATAGGGTAACCATACATTTGAGTGCTTTCTTGATGTGAGATTCCACTGGATGAGTATTTGCTCTGAAGCTGTTGTTTTACATCAGGCTAAATCATTCCATAACATTTAAACGGGCAGCCATCAAAACAGAAGGAAGTTGGTAGAACATACCTTTTTCAAGCTCTTCTATCGATGCTATCAGTTCTGAATGGCTGTTCAAATTATAAATTAGAAAATGTAAATATATGGCAACTCATGTATTGAAGAAACATGCTTGTGCCTTTCCTATGTGTTTGATCAGGACAGCTAATCCCCTTTCATCAAGACATTTAACCAGCAGATAACTTAGTAGAACGAGTTCTCTCAGTTAAAGTGAAATTTGCTAAGCATGAGCTGTAGGTGCAGTTAATCTGCAAACTTGTCTCTGCAATGCCAGGACTTCATCTTACGCAGGTACACCCAATCTAGTTCCTGAGCCAGAACAGCTGAACAGGTAGAATCTGGGGGGAAGTTCCACTCTCTGCTTAACCCACACGGACAAGTTGATCCAAAATTGCATTACTGGTGTTCCTGGCATGTGATCAGCTGCCCAACTCCCCAGCTCGCAGAGTAACAGTCTGTAGGCTGGGAGAGCCCACCTCAAAATTCCACAGCAGCTTCAGCAGCCCAGGCTGCTCTGTTTCTCTGGCTCAAAACTGGGCGACAGACTTCCCCACCCCAAAGCAGTTGGAGAGAGGCAGATTTGACACAAAAACCAAACCAACATGCAAAGCCATGTGTATGCTCACCTGCTTTCCTCTCCCTCCAGCAGCCGGCGGTACGTGGCAATCTCCATCTCCAAGCGAGTCTTGATATCCAGCAGGATGCTATGCTCATTGTTCTGAGCCTCCATGTCAGCTCGGAGCTGCCTCAGCTGAGCCTCCAGTCTGGAAATTGCTCCCTGTATCTGGGCGAGCTGGTAACTGTACCGTGCTTCTGTTTCAGCCACAGAGCCTTCCAGGGTCTCTTTCTGTAGTCCGTGGGAAGAACAGAGGCATGTTATTCAGAAGATACATTTTTCTGTTAAAATAACATCTTGATTGTAAAGCACCTCATCCTTCTATTTATCTGTGTAACTCTGCTATCCACAATCCTTATTTTGCTTTTTGTTATTTACCATGGTCAGCAGGGACTGTAATTCCAGCTCCAGGTTCTGGAAGACCTGCCTCCGTTCTGTGATCTCTTTCCTTTGGACCTCCAGCCGTTCAACATTGAGGGCAACTTCCTGGTTCAGTGCTGCTATCTGGAATGAGGAATGGAGGGACTGTGAACTGCAGCCAGGCATGACCGAGGTTCTTGCTGATGTTTAAGCAGTTGACTTTACCTGGCCTTCAAAATGTTCTTTGGCTTCTTGGCGGTACTTTTCTGCCATTTCTTCATATTGCTTTCTCATGTTTTCCATAATAGCTGCGAGATCAATGCCGGGAGCAGCATCCACCTCCACGTTCACAGAGCCGCTCACCTCTTTGCGCAGCCTGTCACAGTCCTGCAGCAAGGGGACTGTGTTAGCATCAGCTGCAGGGAGCTGTCACTCCTGGGCATCAAACAAACTCAACATCTACACACACAGGACTAATCCTTAATGGTACCTCAGGGCAGGACAACTTAATCACCTTGTAAATACTGTTTAGTGCACCTCATCTTAGAACAGTTTACTTACGTTATAGCAATAAATGCTATATCAGAGATAAATGTATTATAAAAATGATTTCCTCACAACTGGACCTATGGAATGAGGGCAGAAGTCATGGCTCCCATTTGTGTACTTTTTGGGGTAGCAATTCCTAAACCATGCATTATTCTTAGAGAAAACCTTCCCTCCTTCATTTCTGGAATGGAGGAATGTTCAGCCTTTGACCCCTGACAGCTTAGATGTTCCTTAGTGCCACACATGGTTATGCTGCTTCCAGGAAGGATAGAAGTGCTTCCTAGTGAGGCTGTTTGTATTTGCCACTCAAAACCCCTCTCCCTGGCAGTGCTCAGCTGCTCTCACCTCCTCATGGTTCTTCCTAAGGAAAACGAGTTCCTCGGTTATACTCTCAATCTGGGACTCCAGGTCAGCTTTTGTCAGAGTCTGGTCGTCACGGACACGGAGCAGTCCGATGATGTCGCTCTCCACACTCTGCCTGAGCAGGTTTTCATTCTCAAACCTGTGCAATAAGGTGCCTTTTGTCATCATTGGAATGCAACAGTTTGGTGTAAATGTTAGAATCGGTAACTACCACAATCATTGTGAAATATTCATTAAACTGAAATTGGAAAATGTTCACTTCTTGGCACGGATTCCAATAAGTGGAAGCTTTCCTAAATAAGAGGAGCACAAAAGAGAATAGATACAAAATCATGGAACTTACTTCACCCTAAAGTCATCAGCAGCCAGCTTGGCATTGTCAATCTGCAGGATAAGCCTGGCATTTTCTATCCGGGCAGCAGAAATCTAAAGGGAATGGGGACAAGCGATGAAAGTTTGCACTCAAGAAATTCACACTCAATCCTTTCCTGGGAATGAATACTGTAAATGGGCTTCATCCTGCTTCACTTCAGCTGTCTGTCAGCTGGGTTTAAAGCTAAGATCCATCTGAAGTGCATGAAAGGAATTAGGGATGTCCAAAAGGGAAATTGTCCTGCCATAAGTGTATTGAATAGTTGGGATGAACTGCTCTCTGAAGGGACCTGCTTTTAAATGCTGGGAAGTAGAACTGATAAAAAATAACAGGGGAAAGATTGAAGGAAGTTCTGGAAACATGATTTGACAAATATGTCCGCTGATTGCTGGGAATATTTCATTGTTTCCAGTGGTAATTTACTATTTTAAGTAGTGATCTTTAATTTTTTTCTGAGCATTTGCCCTTCTTTTCTAAAAACCCATTTTGAAATAGTGTTGCTAAACTGTATTTAAATACATAGATTACCATTAGTACTTTCTCTAATTAAAGCCACCTAAGGCAAATATCATAGAACTAGTTAATTTTGAATCAAAGATTTTTCAGGCATGAGATTACTCTCAACTGCAGGCATATATCTGGTATTACAAATGATGTAAAATCTGTCACTAATTTGTAGATGATCAAAATTGAACTTTCTTTTTCCTCAGCTGGGCCAATTACACTTTGGAAAAGTACATTTTCTATAGCAGATTATTCTCTCTCTCACTGATAATTGCAATTCCTATATTTATAGAGGGCTCTATGATCTCTTACCTTATTTTGGAGTTCTTCAATTGTTTTGAAGTAGGAGCTGTAGTCCTGCCCTACACTTACGGTGTTCTTCTCATACCACTCCTTGATCTGACTCTCGATCAGGGAGTTCGACTTCTCCAGCGAGCGCACCCTCTCCAGGTACGCAGCCAAACGATCGTTCAGGTTTTGCATAGTTGATTTTTCATTGCCAGCGAGCAGCAAATCGCTACCAGTGATGCTGAGCTGGAGGCTCCTTCTGAGGCCTTGGCCAGAGCTGGTGCTGGTCGATATGCGGGTGCCATAGCCCCCGGCTCCCCCGTAGACACTGGGTGCCTGGATCTTCTGGATGGACATTTTCCTGGAGGTCAGACTACTGACACTGGGTGCAGAGGACTGGAGACGGCTGCTCGTACCCCACTGGATGCTGCGGGTAGAGAATGCCATTTGTGCTCTTTGTCTTCTGGACTGAAGCAGGTAAAGCAGCACGGATAGAGATGGCAGTGAGGAGCTGAGTGTGCACTGTGCACCTTTATATCAGGTCCAAGAGGAAGCACAGTGGCTGGAAACCCCACCTCTGTTGACACAGAATGTCACTGGTATCAGCACAAAGAGCACACAGGATATTGCCCCCCCTTCCCCTTAATTTAAAGGTGTTCTCATCTGTTCATATGTGTTTGAGGAACACTCCCTGGATAGTTTGCTTGCTTTGTTATTTGTTATAACAGATAAACAAAAAATGATCTGTTGAATCATTTATAACCATGTACCTGCAGACAATCCTCTTGGTAGCCCTTTGGAACAAATGACTAGGTTCTTAGCCCTCTATGCAGTGCATGAATTTAAAACGAGAGTTGCCTCTTGTATGTGACAAGAAGCTTAAAATATTTATATTTATGTTGGGTAAGCAATAACTTGGGCCTCAGGACAGTCTAGAACAGTGTATAAATTATTAGAAAGGAGGCAGATGTACTACCATGTGAATTCATTTCATAGTAAGCACAAACCAACATCTGCACTGCCAGTGGAGAGTGGAGGCTGTTGCCATCAGCTTGGGTTGGATATGCATTTGTCTGGTATGAGAAAACCCTTGCAAGTGGAATTCGAGCTTTCAGTACAGCTGAGATGAAGTGGGAAGGGTATTTCTTTGCCCTTAAGTGAGGTAGGAGGAATGAGAATATTGGAAACCTTCATAGCCCACTGTGTTTCACATGTGAGTTGCTGAAGTCCATGGAGTGGCAGGAAGCGTTGCGTTCCAGCTTCCAGCAGAACGAGCCTCCAAGCCTTCCTGTGTGGCTGAAGTTGAAGCAAAACAAGTTTCCCTCCTGCCTCATCAAAATTCCAGAGACCACCAGCTAACAAGTGCCATGCTGGGGGGGTCTCTCCCCAACCCAGGGGCTCAGGTCATTAACAGGAATCCAGCTGCCTTTGCATGGGATGAAGAAACCCGACAGCCCTACTGCTGATTGTGCAGAGGCTCCCGGGCTGACTGTGCTGTACACTTGATACAGAAAGGGAATGGAGAATTTGGAAAGCAAGGGGAGAACCCGATTGCTGAGGGGTTGTTAGTGCTGCAGGAGAGCAGGTGGCAGGTGAGTGTTGGGACAGTGTGGAGGTGCAGCTTCTGGGGCATTGCGCTGACAGTGCTTATGTGTGTTACTGATGTTGTCAGGTAGAACAATGAACACATATGGCTTGTGTTAAGTGAGAGCAGCTGCTGTACATACTGATCTCCCACCTTGGGGCAAGGAAATTGGTGAGACACTGAGCTTTGAAGGCATTGAACTGTGTATTGGAGGCACCTTCAGGTTTCTGAGAGCACCCAACCCAGAATATTAGGGAATCAGTACTGCCAAGTTTTTTAAGTTACTGTGCTAGGGATTAGTCTTACTGGTCTTGGCTTAAGTCAGAGAATTAAACTGTTGTACTTGGCTGTTCTGGAAATATAGCTTCCAAACCAAAGCAATCAGTGTGCAGGGCAGGATTTTTTTTTCTAGGAGGATGCTGTGGAGTGTCTTTGGACCTTGAACTTCTTTGGGTGTAGCTTGTAATAAAAAGACCTTAATGAGATGTAAAACCAAAGTACACTGGCCATGACATTTGGTGTGTCATTACAGAGACTCAAGGTAGATTGTCTTTTGTCCATTGAAATTATTAAGGCTGAGTAAGAATTACACATTTTAGTAGAGCAGAGTTTACACCTTTAGAATGTAAGAGGAGTACAGAAGAGATCCTGTTGTTCTTACATCCCTTGGCTCTATATCTCACTGCCTAGATCTCTGCAGGATTTTGTGGCAGTCTACTTAAAAGCAAACATTCCACTTTGTCTTCTCAGTATTTATTAAAATTAGTTTCCGTGTTACCTTGGTGATATTTTTTCTAAACATCATTTGGAAGTTCTATTTTTTCATTCAGTGAGCAAATGAAAAAAGAAGTCAGTGATCTGAATTAAAGTGAGCATTAGGCTTAGGTCGGACATTTGCCTTGTGTTATGGTTCTGCTGTTTTTGTTCAAGCTGAACGTCCAGCAATTATTTGCTTCTACACTGTTAAGCAGAAGTGTCTGAGATGTATGCAAGGGGAAGCACAGAGCAATGGCATCGTGCAAACCTGATGTGAAAAGATATAAGGCTGAATTTTCTTAGTGTTCTTTTTTATTCTTATCCCTAAATTGTTTTCTGACAATTTCTCTGGTCTTACCATTTTATATATGCTTCTATACCCTCCAAAAAGCTAGAATATTTGCAAGAATATTTGCTAGGATCAGGATAGGTTCACACCAGAGGTGGGGTTTTCTCCTGATTTTGGCTCAGTACACTTTTTTCCATGAAACATATCTTGACTGGTTGTATCAATCACTGGAAGCTGCCAGAGGGAGCCCTGAAACTGGAGCCATGGCAGTGAGGGGAGGGCAAGGCCCCAGATGGGCTGGATGGCAAGGGGCTCCTCAAGGCTTAAGCTGGGAGTGGCCTCGGCCTCCTCCACCCCTGGACTATGCCCAGGAATTATCTGCAAGAACATGGGCTGCCTCATTTTTATTTATTTTTTAATTTTATTGGTTGTAAGAGTAAGTTATCTAAATAGATGTTTGGCAACCTAAAAATCTATTGTGCAGTACTGCAGTTTTGGTCAGCATTGAAGAAGTGCTGTAACAGTTTGCTGGTGCTTTAGCTCAGCAGAGCAGTTTCAGCTCCAGATTCAGTTGTGGTTGCTGTAGAGGACAGTCTGTGGCTTCACGGGTAACACTTCCCTTCAGTGACGTGCTTGGTCAGAGGGGATTGGCTGTAGACATAATAAAACATTTATAGCAACACTAATGAATTGTTTGATTTCATGAAGAAATGTCACCTGTGTGACAGAAGTTTTATGTGCATTAGAGGGCCATAGAGATAAGTCCTGCAGGGCTCTGATAATGTGGATGCCATTCCATGACTCACCAGTGCGAACCAGCCATGGGCAACCAGTCTGGAGAGTTCAAGGAAAAAAGACACACCCAGGTGTGGGTCTGTGTTTCTGCTGCCTTTAGGTGGAACAGATGCTTTTCTTTTCGCTGACATAGAGACTGAAGTAAAGCAAAGTCTTTTAGCAGTCTGTGGAGATGATCCATTCTAGGAGTGAAATTCAACACCCTTTTGTTGGTCCCTGTTGGTCCCTGTGTTTGGGTTTAGCATCATAAGAGTTTGATTTGGAAAGATCTGCACTACAGTCCTGAAAAGATGTCTGCTGTGCAAAGCACATTCAAGAGAGATGCATTCCATGTTCGATGTTCCAGCCATATTCTACTATTCAATATTTCTGCATCTGAGATGTTCCCCTCCTTCTCTTCTTAACTACCTTTGCACCTCGTGTTAATGCCAATGCCCATGAAGCCTGCTCTCTCCAAGGAGCAAAGCAAAGTGTTTTATGCTTTGCTGAATGGGATCAGAGGAGAGAAAGTTCTGGATGATGTCACCAACTCATCTGGATTCACCTAAGCCCTGAACATTTGCAGCTCAAGATCTTACACTGTCTGCCTCACATATTTTTTTCCCCTCATTTCCCTCTCCTTTTAATCTTTTGTCCAATGAAAATATCTCAGTCATCAAACCACTGCACCTCATTTCTTTCTGCTTGGAGCTTTGACCAGAGGGGTAAGTTAAAACATTACTTTACATATTTATGGTACTTAGAGAGGTGTTCCAGCTCCTGGAGTGCATAAGGCAGTGTGTGGGTTCCATCCCTCCCCAGCCACAGGTGAAAAATTAAAGTCAGGAGCTGCCTTTCCTGTCTCAGCTGCTCTCCTCTAACAGAATCAGATCTCAGTGCCAACAAAAACAGCTCCAGGCCACATAAACGAACCTTCTCTTTTTTATCCCCCAAAAGTGCCATTAAGATCAGCTCTAACACAGGACTGCTGGCAGATCTCTCTCTCTCAGAAAAACCCTGTGCAACTGAAGTGTCAGGGCAATGAGGAAACCGGTGAACTGGAGAGAATTTCAGCTTACTGACTCTCTCAGGTCCATAATGCTGGAGTAGTTCAGTATCTGTGAAAAGTATTGCGTATTTATATGATTCAGGAGGCAAATACAATTTTCATGGTCCTGTGCAAATATAAGCACACACTGATTGTACACCATAAAAGATATGTACAAACACACTGTATTGCATATGTTCACATCTGTGTAGATTTTTTTGTTAACTTAAAAAAAAAAAAAAAAATCCTTGTGGTTTCGGGAATCTCTCTTGTGTCCCACTTGGAGCCCCCAAATCAGAAGAAAAACTCAATTTTCCCCCAGGGTATGATTCCACTCTTAATGCCAGGAGGTGCTTGTGCAGAGGCACAGCTGCAGCTTCTTGTTTGGGGACTGCTCTGAAATATCATCCTTTCAGTGCATTCCAGCGATCCCACGGCATCCCCACTCCAGGGGTTTGTACAAGCAGGAGCAAGCTATCAGCTGCTTGGAACCCAAAATACCATCCCAGCGTCAAGATCTGCGTCAGGACAGCAGGTACTAAAAAAGCAAAATAAAGGAAACAGGCCGAAAATCCGTCTCCATACTCCCTGGAGGAAAGTCTGGCACTGTTAGTAACGTACATTGCACAAATACTGCAGCAGAAATTTCCAGTTAGAAGTTGTTCCCCAGCCTCAGGAGCCCCAGAGGAGCGGCAGGAGCAGGGACAGGCTCCGTGCGGATCTACCTGGTTGTCACTAGAGGCCACCACCGGCCTTCGGAACGGAGCTGCCTCCAGCCCTCCCTGTGCTGTGCACCGCGGGAGAATCCGTGAGGAACTTGAACAAGGGAAAAAACCTCACGGATTACATAACGAAATTTCTCATATTATCCTCTTTCCTGGCCCTATATCCACAGCAAATTTAGTTGCATCGCTCTTGTCGCCAAACGTTTAGAGGAATATTTCTCTTCAGAGCCACCAGCCGTAATGAAGGAGTTCAGTGCTGTGTTTGGAGTGGGTTTGGAAGCAATGGCAAGAAGAATGGGCTATCTTTCTAAATTCTGACATCTGAGTCTTTGAGGACAGGGAGTGTTCATTATCCCTTTGAATTACACCCTTTTTTATGACTGATGCTTGAGTATCTCAATTTTTAGGCAGTGATAGGCTGTAGACATAAAAGAAAAGGTTTCTTCAGTTGTGTTTTTGTAGTTTTTGTTCTGCACAGCAGCAATGTTATTTCCAGTGGATCCATTCTCAGACTGTCTTGAGATTGTCTCTTGTGAGACTAACCTGAAAGCAGAGCCTGGGTGCTGGAGCAGCTTTCAAAAATTAGTCATTTGTCTCACTAATAAGACATAAAAATGTGTTTTCTTTCCTGCACTAGTAACTTTACGATCACAGTTTCTGTCTGCTTGAAGCAACGTTATAGATTTCCTGCTTTGAAATTGTTCTGGCAAGAGTCACTCCCAGTTTTTTGTTTGATGCATTTGATGTTTTATTTTCTCATGCGTTGGTTCGGGGATGCAGAGCTGAACCAAAGCCAGTACTTCTCTAAAGGCAGCACACCTTTAACTTCTGTTCTAAGGAAGAACTGTAGTTTATAGCTACTTCAGCCTGTTTGTTTCTCCTTTTCCCTGCCTGCTCCAGCTAATTATGTCTCTTAATTGAAACACATTTTTCCAAATTATATTCCTCATTTTTGTTGCTTTCTATAGAGCCTAATTACAGCCCGTCACATCGACTCCTTTGGACTTGTCCTTAGGACATTGGAAAGCCAAAAAATTTGCCCCCGAAGTCTATATAGTTATTGAAAGTGTCTTTACCACAGCTGGTGTTATGATTTTATGCCTTTAAGCTTTTGATGCATATTCAGACATTCAAAAAGCAAATTAACATGTCCAGAAGAAGCAGCCCTGCACCTGCCTCACCATTAGGTCATGTCTCACACTGGGAGCTCCTGCCATAGGGACACTCCAAACTGTCGGACATGGATGCTTCTGTTTCATTGAATATTTTAGCAGATAATTGGTTTGTGCCAGCCCTAGGCCTGGGGCTCAAGTAGGTCATTTCAGTATAGTCACACAATTAAAGATATCATAAAAGTACAGCTTGAAAAGAATCAAAAATTTTACAGAGGGAGGAATGATGAGGAAACAACACATGGTAAAACTTTAGTTGTGATTTCACCAAGCCTAACGTCCAGGTAGAGTCAATAATTAACATGCTTTTGCAGTATAATGCAGGAGTTAGGGGGACAGGGGGTGCAGCCTCTCCAGCATTATTCTTTCCTTGCTTCCCTGTTTATAGATTCTTCCTTTTTCTAAATGATTCATACAAAGGAACAGGCATCTCCTAGCAAAACTTTAGAAACCTTTATAGGTCAGGGTGTGGACATTGTGAAATGTTTTACCGGCTCTTCTACCTATTCTCTGTGCTTCAATAATCCATAGAACCAGTGGGTTTAGCAGTGCTATAAAGGCAAGATTTCTTTTCTTCTCTTTCTGAAGTGACTTTGTTAATTTTGCATCTGCATTAACCAGGAAAGCAGAAAGCAAAAATTTTCATTCTACAGATATGGCTGTTGATAAATAAGGCTGAACCCCAGCAGTGTGGGGCCAGTTCCCCAGAAGAATGTGTGATTAATAGCACAAACCATGACTGCATTACCTCATCGCACACTTCTTCCAGGGGATCAACACTTCACTTACCAAAGCTGCCTATTGTAATACACCTTAATAAGTTTTAACATTTCTACAAGTGAAATGAGCTGTGACTCATGCCCAGGCTGGAGTGCAGTCAAGGCTCTTGGAAATCATGCTGAGGATTATTCCGTGCAGGACTGCCTTAAATGGCAGGTGAAACTGCAAGGAGCCAGTTGTGAACGCTGATGGTTTCAGCCTCCTTTTATAGGCCAGTTCCTGTATCTTGTTGGTTTGCAGAGGTATTGTTGCATCATTCACTTAGACTGAGAATTGCTGTTCTTTCCTGCTGATGTTTCTTTGCTATCCTTTTCCATTTATGGGAAATAGAATTTATTCACTTGGAGGGTGCTGTTTTTAATGATGCTTCATATTTTTCATTGCACTTTCTTTGTGCCTGGGTCCATCACTTTCTTGAAATGGCACTTCTGTGTGCATGGAATACTGAAGGAGAACAAATACCAGCTGGCAGAGTTCAATCAGTTTCAATACAATGAATTAATAAAGTAATTTTTCAAGCCATACATCATCACAATCCTGAAGATTTCCTTCCCTTCAAGCCACTGCTCTGAGATCAGAAGCAGCACCACCTGTGCTCCTAAAGTCTCCCAAATACTACAAAGCCGCCAAAGCCGCCAGCACAGGACTCATTTCAGTCGGGCTGTTGGCACAGCTACATTGAAGAACATCATCAGAGTATGTGCAGGGTCCTGACCAGCCATAAACACTTGGAATGAATTTTTATCTCTTCCGAGCGATCAGACACTGACAGGATTGCTGTGAGTGGGGAATGGCTCTTCAGGAAGTTGTATTATCTAATAGCTGGGCTAAGTAGAAGCTGTGAAGTGATGGATTCTAATTTAGTGGCTCTCAGTGACTTTCTTTGCAGCCTTGAGTGAGTTGTGTCATCTCTTTTTCCAATTTCTCAGGCAATAAAATGGGAATGATAATACAGCCCCCATTCATTATCTCCCTGACTTCATCTCTCAGCGTGGTGTGAGAATGTGATGTTAACAGTGCATGCAAGTGGTAAATATTAGCATCATTATTTATTATTTAGGGTGTAGACCCACCCTAAATACATTTCGGAATGCATAGCTTATCTACCAGAGCACAAATTCAGAGGTAATGAGTAACCACCAGATACAGGGCACACATGGCTGGAGACACGGTGTCACGAGCTGTTCAACACAAAGGAAATCTGCAGTTGTACAGAGCATTCTGGAGCTGTGAAAGATTCTCCAGAAATAAGCAATTTTTTCCAGAAACAAACAGAACGTGGTGTAACGCGTATTTGTATGTTTAAGGACTAATTGGTTTACTCCACCTAGTAAAAGACACTTGAATGGCTGTGTTGGAGCCGTTGGTGCATGATGGTGTCAATCACAGCGTGAGCTGTGAGGATGGTGCTGTGAGCTGTACCGGTCTGGCCTGTACAGAGAGCACAGGTGTAAGAGAAGGTTAAAACCATTGGAGTGGTGGAGTGAAGTGGGAATTCTGCTACTTCTTAGCAGAGGAGAACAGGAATTCTGCTGCCTGTTATCCAGCACTGCTCAGACCACAGCCGAGCGTGACACGGCACGGGGAGCCCATCTCACCTCTGCATGAGGGGACACCAGGGCAGAGTAAAACCAGAACATTGCTCAGGAATGTGAAATAAGGACAGGTGTGTTCCATAAGGCACTTCAATTATTCGCTTTTCCTTCTTCTTTCTTGTAGTTCAGCACAATAACCCAGCACAAAGCACATACTTTCCTTTGATGTAGAAATAAGGGGCTACTTAGAAGTTTTTATAATTATTTGTGTCACAACAATGTGGCTCTGCTATGTAAATCTGATAAATGAACGTATCTTTAAATAACACAGAAAATTGTTCAAGAAAACCTAGGCACATTTTGTCCAGATGCTGCAAACACCAGGTCTGGCTTGTTAGATCTGGTAAGCCATAAGAAAGGACACTCTTAATTAGCCAGGAGTTACTAATCCTGTATTACAAGTTTTACCCAGTTTAAAGAAACCATTAGGTAATCCATCCAGTGCTTTTGGGATCTCTTTGTGCAACATGGGTGGAGAGTTGAGGCGCGGGGGGCAAAGGGGGATCAGGAACTGGTCGGAACATGCCAGTAGCAGAACACTGTATCACAGAAGTGGACTTTGTTCAGTTTAATCTGCATTTCCTTGGAGGTTTTCCCCTTCCTTTGTGAGCCCTGTTCTAAAGCAAGGCAGGTAACAGGAGCCCTTTTGTGAGAGTCCATGGTGAGTGGGGATGACGGGCCATGATGACAGTGTCTCTCACGAATGCGAGACTGCCCTGGACACGCAGACGGTGACTTTGGAATGCAAATCCCTGACACACTCATTATGTTCTATTTGGTCTCTCTCCCTTATGCCTTACACTCTTCCTCCTGCCTTACACTCTTCCTCATCTAAACATCCTAATGATATTTCTCTTTTCCTTGCCCAGATTTTATCTTTGCATAGCTCTATTGCTGTCAGGGTCTGCTGCTGACTCTGGCATTGGGCTGAGCTGAGAATGGGAGGGAGCCTGGGTTTGGCTAAAGCCGACAGCTTGCCCTGACATTAGCAAGCACTGTAAACACCAGTCTGGCCTGACTGCAGAGCCCTTCGACAGAGACACTGAACATTAATTTGAGACCAAATAATTGAGATGGTTTTTTGAATTACGTGGGTCATCAAGAATGAGTGTCTGGAAAAGTACTTACAGGCTCTGAGGGAAAGTGTGTAAAGACAGTGCAAGAAAATTTCCCTCAAACTGAAGAATAAAGAAACGTTTCTGGGGACTATTTTTAGTAAAGTGACTTTGCAACACTCCTACTCAAAATGCTGTTTTAAATGATGACATTGATAAGTTGTATATAGGGGAGTTGAATAATTTTGCTCGTGTAATGTCACCTGTAACTTGTGTCGCCTCTTTCCTCTTCTGTATCCTTCCAGTATTGTCCCTCCTGGAACAACAAGGCTTTGGCTGTCCTGACCCATGTCAGTGACACTGCCACAGTGGACTGGGCATATATAAGGGAAAGCAAAATCAGATATTCCAAGGACCAGAACAAATAATGGATAAAAATTTATTGGCTGCAGTGAGGTATATGATGACAGGCATAAGACCAGGAAAAAAGTTGAGAGATTATTCCCCTTAAATTACAGCTAATTTGCAGAGCGATAACTGAATCCCAGATGGATATTCCTGCCCTGGGGAGATGTTCACAATACATCTGTCACTAGCTCAGCCAGTCACTTTAATTGGACAGCTTTTCTTCAGCATTTTGGTGACTAAAAGCTCTTTAAACTACCAACGTCAGCTATACCCAGCTCTGTGTGGCACTTTGCAGTGTTAGGCTGCAGATCATTTTAGAAGCGCGTTCACTACAGGATCCCTGTTTGACACACACAGGGAGCCAGCCCACGGCACGCTGTTCCCAGAGGGGCCGTGGGAGCTGCTGCCAGGAAAGCCAGTGGTTGGCAGAGCTTTCCTTCAGGCTTGTGGGGGGATCTCGTTGATGGTGGAGGACACCACCTCCCCGTTCACGCTGTCGTGGACAATCGCTTTGAGCTTTCGGTTGCTCAGCCCAGAGTGTTCTGAAAGAAAGGGAAGTTTCATTAGTCAAGGGGCAATGCTGAGACAAGGTGATGGAGGGAAAGCTTCATTTACAGTCATTTGCCTGCTGCCTTCTCAACTAAGTTATCTCTACGTTTTCCTTTAAGTCAATATCTGTTATTGCTGTGTGTGAAATGTGCTGTCAGAAAGTCACCCTGGGTCTGGTCCAGGTCAGGGCAAATGAATAACACAGTGACAGCCCAGCCAATGCAAATCCAGCAGATTATCCTGGATGTCTGCAGGTCATGCTCATGCCAGAATATGAGTTTCCAGACATGCAGATTTTTGGTTTGCTCTCAATCCCTAACACTGTTTTAGTCACCCAGCAGAGCCTCCTTGCCTGCTTATATCCCAGGAAAGCTTTAGTCTGGAGCCTGAGCTGTGGCCATGTGTGTCACTGACAGGGCTGGGGCTGAGGCAGCCCATGGGCAGGCACAGTGGGCTCTGCAGTGAGCCCTTCACAGCAGCCAGGAACCACTGAAATGCTTCTCAAAGGCCTGTGTGAGCCTGCCGTGCACACCCTCCACTCAGGTGAGGTTAAAATTGCCCTGAGTAAAATTTGGTTGGAAATGACAATAAAAATTTAGTCACTACAGAGAACAAAGTAAGGAACTTTTACCTTTAGCTTCAGATTTTCTTGCTGTCCTGTGAAGATAATGAAATAGAGAGAAAATAATGTTAGACTAATTTCAAGAAGTTATTCATCCCCTTCTCACTGATTCTAAGGAGACCTCATCCTATTATGAGATAAAATTTAAAAAAAAGAAGGAAAAAGAATGATGCTTTCATACCATGTGAGCTTTCCCTTTGGTAGATACTCTCACTGGAAACCATCCCTGGGCACATTCACTACTGCTCCCAGGGACAGCATTGGTTCTTGTGTATTTGGAGTTGGTCAGGTTGATCCCAATTTGGTTTCTGACAAATACCCTCACACTTGGGGTCACTCTGTCCTGCCTGCCTGTGAGTTTCAGTTCTAAAGGCTGCTGATGTTCCTTTTCTGACTTCATACAAATCAGATGAGAGAATAAAGATGAGGCCAGCATTCTCCTATGCTGAGATGGCCATGCTGTGGGAGCGGAGAATTTTTTTTTTTTAATAAAAAGTTATATTAATTTAGGTAATCCAAATTACATGGATACCAGTGTCTCTGTACTCTGAGTGGCTTTGGCTTTTTATTATGATCCGTCACATTAAAATACCAACCCTTGATGTAGTATGGGACTCACAAGCTTTGATTAAGCATAAACAAACAAACAAACAAATAATCCAAATATGAAGACTCTCATCTGTTCCAGTCGGGGCAGCTCTGCCTTACCCGTCAGCATTCCCTTCCAGCAGCAGGCGGTACGTGGAAATTTCCTTTTCCAGGCGGGTTTTGATCCCAAGAAGAACCTTGTATTGGTTATTTTGCTGCTTCATGTCATGGCGAACCTGGCTCAGCTCTTCCTCACACCTGGAGATGATCTGCTGCATGTTTTGAAGCGCAGCAGCATAGTAATTCCGAGTGTCAGCCAAGGTGTCTTCCAGCATGTGTTTCTGACAGGGCAGATAATACCAAGACCATGATTATTATTTATGTGGTAGATACAACACAGAAATACCAGCAAATTTGGTCTCTAGCTAGAAGATTGCAAAATTAAGGCTGTGGTAATTTAAACACTTATGCATTTGCATAACTATTCCTGTGAAGGCAGCAGAACCACAAAGCTGTGCCGTGTGTGCATGAGAGGCAAAACTGAGTCATTTATCCCTGCCATATCCGTTCTGCTCAAAGCTCTGCTCCTGAAACTGCTGTCTGTCCTGTCAGTTCTGCATGAACTGTCCAGAATTGCTCCAAAGTCTCCAGGTCACTGGAATATGAACTTTAACCTTTGTAAGAGCTGTGTAATGTTTGTGAAAGTTTCCCACCAATATTTTTCACAGTTCATGTATTGCATGCATTATAACAGGGCTTGTAAATATGAACTTTGCATTCTTTGCGTTACTGTCTGTCTTCTGGACACATTTTCTTTCTAAACCTGGAGTCAGCTATCCATTCTCTTCTTCTTCTCATATTTTGTTGTAAGGAGAGACATAAATTTTTCACTTCCTGGTGATGGTTGCTGAACCTATTTTGCATATTTTGGCAAAGTCGAGCATGATCTGAATTCCACTTTACCTCATACTTTAACAACTGCAATAAAGTTATGCTAGGCTGTGGATTTAAATGGAGAATTGGCCCATGATGACTTCTGAGAATATATGGAGTGAGTGAGCAGCCCAAGATGTCTGCAGCAGATACCTTACTAATCTGTGCCTGCAGCTCGATGTCCAGGGACTGCAAAGTCCGCCTTAGCTCCTTGATCTCGTTCTCGTTGTGCTGGATCTGCTCGGGATTAGGGGTTGCTGCCAGGGATGTTGCTGCACTCTGTGGAGCAGAAGCAAGAAAAAAGCTCACACACTCTGGTCAGGCAGGTACAGCCACAGGGGGCTTGGAAACGAGCAGGGAATAGCTGTTACCTGTTCTTTGTACCAGTTGTCCAGGCTTAGACGATTCTTTTCAATTATGGCCTCATAATCTTCTCTTATTTCTGCCAGAATCTTGCCTAAGTCCTGAGGAGGGGCCGCGTTTACTTTTACATTGACTTTGAAGTCTTGTGAGGAGCGATTGGCTTCCATATCCTGTTCATGTGTTAGCAGAGGGAATAATCACTTATGGAAGTGGAAAGTTTTCACAGAGCCACAGAATCCCAGAGTGGTTTGGGGGGGGAATTGTTATAGATACGTTAACATTATTTGAAAAATTTATATGTTGACAGTACTCTGATGTGACTTAAACCAGTGACACATTTGCTTCTGTGGCAGAACTCAATAAAAAACATGCAAGAAGATATTTTCATGTAATGTTTCTAGAAGATATTGACTTAATGAAGAAGAACTGACATTTTTTACTTATTTATCCATAAGAAACCCAAAGCCTTTGATGAAAATCTAACAGTAATTTCATCTTTCTTACCCTTTATGTTAATATTTATGGAACTATAACTAAGTTTACAGGAGAGTAATGTAAAAGTTCTATGTAATTGTTAAAGGAATAATTGGATTAAAGCATATAATTACTGTGTAAACAACATAATTACAGGACCAGTCGGGCAGGTAGGGTAACATTCCTTTCAGTGTAGCACAACCTTCTGTGCCTGGTACCATTTCAAAGCACCCAGGCAAAGGAGCCTTTTGGGGTATGACATCATGGTATGCGGATCAGCTGGACACAGGGACGGCTCTGTTGGTCCCCTGCATCCAAGAACTATCCTGGGCTGTAAGGGGGTCAGCCAAAGGCAGCTTCACCTACACTGTGAAATAAAACCCCTGTGTTTTATTCTCCACTTTAATAACCCACAGACACTGAGCAGGACGTTTGGTCCTGTGTTAGGTAATAACTGCAAACACCAGATCAAGCGAAACCAGCAAGTTCAAGCAGTAGAATTATAAATGTGGGAATAACAGAGAGCACTGAGTATAGCTCTGGAGAATTCAGAGCAGTGTGGCTTTTGAGAATTATTATCTAATTACTGTGCTTAGGATTTTGCAAGAATGAGTAATTTTGCCTGACTTCACCAACCATCCTTTTAAATTTTGATCCTTCAAGAATTTGAGGTCTGATTTTCTCTGTTCAGCCTGTTCTGGGTGACCCTGCTTGAGTTTAGGGTGGGGTGGACAAGGGGACCTCAAGAGATCCCTTCCAACCCTCAACCCCTCCATGCTTCTGTGAGTGTGGGAAATGATATATGCAGAACTGAGGAAAAAGTCTGTGATGAGTAAAACCCAGCAGCACTCTTTGTATTTATATCTAAGCCTTTCTGAGAACATTTCTGTCCAATATGTCAGTTATTATTAGCTGTGTATGACAGATGGGTGGGAGAGACTCCAGCAATCTGTTCTCTCTGAAACCCCAGTGTAATTGGTAAAGGAGACACAGACTTTTTGCCTCACCTGACTCTCATTGGCTGCTTCAGAAACAGGATTAGGTCCTGAATCATCAATCCCACTTACAGATTGTGGGTCTTACTCAGTTAATTACATGGTAGTAAAGATTTGTGCGATAGGATTTTACCAAGTGGAACTTTTTCTACCTCCTCATGGTCTTTCCTCCTGAGGATGTGCTCTTCTCTTAAGCCTTCAATTTCCATTTCCAGATCTGTGGTAATAATGGTCATGCCGTCGAGCTCCTTCCGCAGGTTCTCCACATCCAGCTGCACTCCCTGCCTGCGACACTTCTCGGCTTCATATCTTTATGAGGAAAGAGAAGACACAACGTGCGTGTTGAGAACTGCCTGATTCAGGCTCTCGTATGAAGAGAAGTAGACTTGCTTAGTCTACGTAGGGAACTAGAGAGAACAAACAACCAAAGAAACTAATTCTGTTTCTACCATATGTTATTTAAATATTTTTGAATAGTCTTAACAATAAAATGAGTTTCTTTTTTTTTTTTATTTCACTTTTATTTCTCCCTCATAACTCCTCCTATATGGTAGGAAATAAAATTTCTTTTTTTCACTTCCTTTTTGCATTTTAACATTCACCAGATTGTGAAAGCTTTGAGAATACCATTCTCTGAAAAGAGTATCAGCAATCAATGCTTTCTGTAGTTTTTCCAAAATGGTAACTTTTGAGTCCTTCAGAAAAACAAGAAACATGTGATGGAAGCCAGTTACTGACATTCCTCTCTAACCTCTTGCAGTGTCTGTAGTGAGCCAAAGGCAGGGAGATGCTGCCATGTCTTCCCTTGGGCATGGGAAGCACTTTTGCTCCTCAGCATCTCTCCCTTTACTCCATATTTTATGGGCTCTATTGGTGCTTCGCCGTTCACCCCCTAAACTCAGACTGAGTCCCATCCCTCAGAGTAGTTCCACTGCTGACTGATAATGAAAGGCTGGCAGTGCTCAGGGTGTCCGAGTTTGTCACAATATTACCAAAAGCTGAGATTTTTTTTTTATAGCTGATCACCAGCTGCTAGAAATAAGACAAATCTTCCTGATTCCTAAGAAGTCTTACTTATAGAAGTGTCAAATCCTTTCCTTTAGAAAGACCTGCCTGAATGTTTTCTGTCCAAGCATTTTGTCTTTTTAGTTGGTCTGAGAACTGTCTTTCAATGTACTGAAAATGAGACTGTACTGGGAGCCAGGGAGGCAACCAGCCCAGTTCCTGGGCACAGTGTACAGGACTCCAAAGCAGAAGCTACAGAAGGACAGGTGTTCCCTGTAGAGCTGGACAGAAGAGGTGAGAAGTCCAGGAAATAGATTTGGGCTGGACTGGGAAGTGCGGTGCTTAGAGGGGATAATTTGTAATCCCAGATGACAGTTTTAAGTGCCTTTTGTCACAAGTATCAAGTGTCTGCTGTCAAACCTGCTCGTCAGGACCTGCACTAAGTATCATAAACAGGGTGACTCAAGGTTCTTCAGCAATCATTTCTGGGTTTTACATCCTTTTGGGTTTTTTTCCCTGTTCTACATTGTTTTTATTCATTCAGTATCAACAGAAAACGTCAATAAAATCACTTCCCTATTGGATTAGCAAGAAAAAGCAATGTTTTGTTTAATTCTCTTTCAAACCTAATGAGGAAACCAAAGAAGTGCTTACTTGAGCCTGAAGTCTTCAGTTGCCATGTTAGCATTATCGATTTGTAAAAGGATACTGGCATTGGTGATCTTGCTATCCTCAATCTGGAAAACAGAGAATCCAACTGGAGAATCAGTGTTGCCATGGGGTGACAGTAAATAACCTGGGCTGGTTTAGCCTCTTTGCTGCTCATAGGAAGCATCTAAATAATACAATTTCCATGCTAAGGGAACCACAGGAATAAAAGCAGTTCAGTTTCCTGATTCACTTAAGTGTTTTGCAATTTTTGTCCATAATCTTTCTTTACTCTTTTTCTTACTTTTTTTGAGGGTATGAACCAGGAGGCATCATCTTATTCCTGGCCAAGTAGAGGACATGAATTACATTACACAAACGTCATGGTCTATTAAGGAGTAACAGTCACTGCCTTCCTCTGGTTTTGAGACCGGATTCTGATCCTGTTCAGCATTGCTGACAAAGCTGCCTTGGGCATCTTTAGAGCAAATTTCAGTAAGAACCATTAAGCCGTGTCTGAGTACAATCGAAATGCTGGAATTAATGTAATGCTAAGAAGTAGCCTGTGCATGAACACCTCGCTGAGCTGGTGTTGCAATGCACAGCAGTGATGGTGGCAGCGACTCACTGGCAGGACCCTAAACCCACCACGGGCTTCAGCCTGGAGTCACACTCACAAAACCACTGGCATCTGGTTGTTGTGGTCCATTCAGTTATGCACCTATAGCTGCTCTGAATCAACCAGCAGCATGGAGTGATTGATTCAGGTGTCTGATTTTGCTTTGGGATTTGAAAATTGCCATAAAAGGTGCAGGATGAAGCACGACCTCATTCCTTTGGTGTACTCAGCATGCACTGGGAAGTCTCATGTGTCCCTGATTACATGGAATAGCTTTTAACTATAGATCTGAATGTGAAAAGTTCACTATTCTGTGCAAAATCTTTGAAAGAATTCCAACAGGAACTCATACATAATTATCAGGAAATCATAAATGCAGGGCATCAAGTCCTTTTCTAGCAGAGAGGAAAGAGGAGTGTGGTTGCCATTCCACCAGCTACCTTCCCTTGGCATCCACAGAGCAAACCAAGGGGCACTGTGGCTGCACAGAAGTAATTTACAGAGTTCTCAACACCTTGGAGTAAATTTCCCACACCTCAATGAATCACAAAGAAACAAGGAAATGACAAAATTCTCCTGAAGTGTCAAAGGTTCACCTCTGTAGTAAAGAAGAAGGTGCTGTGGAATGTTTAACTAATCTGCTAACAGACTGTGCATTCCTGTGCAATTAGCAGCACACCTTGGATACTGCCCTGGGACAAGATCAAGAGCTATAACAATACCCTGAATGTGTGACTGCCTGGAATTTGGTGTCAGAGAAGAGGCAATTCTTGAATCCAGCCTTGTGGAACATACAAGGCAATGAGAAAACAACACGAGTTGTTCAGCTTTGTGCCACATACAGAATTGCTGTGTGACTCTGTGTGATCTGAGCTCTGGTCAGTGCTTTGCCCACTGCTGTGTGGCCCCAGTTGCTCTGCAGCCAGCACGGGATCTCACATGTGGCAATTATATCTTAATAGTCACATGGAATTCCTTACTGCATCCATCATGAACATGACTGCGTCTCTAGTACCAGTCTCCAAACTGTCAGATAGCTTCATTAAGAACTCACACATTATTGTATAGGAAATACACTCCAATTCCTTCTCAAAACAGGGATTTTCCAAGAAGGCTTCCTGCAATGGCTTTACCTCTCATGTTTCATGTCCTTTGTCCCATCTCCTGGAATGCTCTGTAGATCACTTTGCTTATTTAGCAGCACAAGGTGTTTGAATGAGACAGTCACCTGAAGAACAGGTGCTGTTTCATTGTGAATCTGGATTAGAATGGAATAAGGCTGGAGCAAGGCTTTTCCCAAAACTTGTTACTCCATCTGGCATATTCATCCTGAATTCAGGTATCCAGGAGAGTGTGGTTAAAAATGTAGGACCCAAATGATTATAAGCCTCCAAGTTCAGACAGGCAGCATATCATAGACATTCTGGATTATTGGATATAGGACCCTAAATTTAGTCTAAATTTTATTTTAGGTGCTAAACTAGTTTCACCTTTTAAATTAACATTTAATTAATTTAATTATGGTTAATAATTAGATGCTATATTTTCACTCATTTTACTGGCAGACATGCTGCTAATTGCAATAATTTATAGAGAAGGTAAAAATTCTGGGTTCAATCACTGGATTGTCACCTGTAAATTATCCTTTCCTGACCTTTCCTTCCACATCCAGGACAGCCACCAGCCTCCAGGTGCCTGTGGCCGGGGACAGCTGTTTAAGGGGTGAGTGTTAAAAATAAGCAGTTTGGGTACAACCTATTCAAAAGTCAGTTTTACCCCAATCAGCATCATGGTTTTATGCTTATTGTCTTCCTAAATCTTTCTGTTTATTAATTCCAAATCAACCTGAACACTGATATGTTCTTGATGAACAAATTTTTATTTCTCTTTCTGTTAAAAAGGAAAGAGCCCAAGTGCCAGGTCTGGGGACGCTGACCTTTCTGTATCCTTAAAACAGAAATGGGTGATGACAGTTCTGGCTCTCTGTACACAGGCTGTGGTCGGAGCACCTCATCTACTGCCTGGAGGCAACACTTTTAACTGTGAGCATGGAGTTTGATTAAGTCCCTGGCCCCAATCAGCAAAGATGTGAATTAACACCATTTCCAAGCCTTTTTGAAAATAATTTCTCAGGATCTTGAGAATGCCAAATAATTGTATTATAAAAAGTGGAGAGCAAACGACAACATTGCTTTTGGAAGAGCTTTGGGTTTTGCCCCATATGGGTATGTAAAGTTAATTGCACTGATTAGTCACACAGATGGTTATAGTGCTAAGGATGTTCATTATGAATACAGATTAATATTATGCTTAAATTTGAAGACACGTGAGTTTGGGAGATTGAAAGAGTTACTGTTGAACATTAATATTAACTACTGGCAGGAACCAGAAATTCTCCTTTTAATTATAGTGAAAACATCCACAAGGAATTTGTCACTGCTATTTTCTTAATTACAATGAAGTATTTTTCCATCTGATTACATAAGCTCATTGGTCCCAAAACTCCTGTAGTTTCATTGTCTGCTACCGCAGGAATCAAAGAGCTGGAATGCCCCAGTCTGTCTGGAGACAGCAGCAGGAGAGGGGCAGGCTCTGCACTCCTCCTGCTTTGTAATTTGCTCGATACCTGTGCAGTCAAAAAGACCAAGTTCTGCCAGACGTGGTTACTCAAACTCCAGTTTCAGTATAGAAAGGAACACTTGGCAGCACATGGATCCCTTTATTCTGCCAGTCTCTGCAGAAACCCCCTTGCTCCCTTCCAGCCTTTCTCGTGCCTGGTCTCCTCCTTGTGAACACAAAGAATGTTTATGCCCAGGTCCTGAACTACCTTCCTGAGAATTTCTAACATTTCAAAGGTTTTATTTAACTTCTTTAAAGGAAAGCCATCAGCATAAAGGAGAACCCAGATTCCTTAGAAGAGCACAGAATGACACAGTCCCAGCTCTGACTTACCTGTCTTTGCATGTCAGTGACGTTTTGCTCGTACTGGTTGAAGTCATGGCTCTTTCCATGAGACTTTGTCCTGTGCCACTCTAGGATGCAGCTCTCCAGCTGAGCGTTGGCTGCTTCTAAGGCACGGACCTTGTCCAGGTAGGCAGCCAAGCGCTCATTCAGGTTCTGCATAGTCTGTTTCTCATTCCCACCCAGGAAGATGCTTTCCCCATAGTGCTCGCCGAAGCCTCCCCAGGGTGCCCCTCCTGCAGCCAGCCAGAAGGGTCTGGCAGAGGAGAAGGAGGGATGTGTGCTGCTGGCACCACCATCTGCACTTGACGCTCTGTAAGAAGTTCCTTGCTGGGCCAAACCACACCCTGAACTACCCCTGAGGGACCCAGAAAAAAACTGGAAAGGGCCTTGGCTGGTGCTCATGTTTAGCTCTGTGTGAATCGAACCCCAGGTTTGGCTGCCTAGCACTGAGCAGCCTCTTTGCCTTCCCTGAGCAGCTTTATGCCTTTTCCTGTGGGAGTTTCCCTTCGATGAATGACTACAGCAACAAGATTGTGTCATCACGAAACGTGCTTCCTCTTGGTCAATTCTGAAGCATTTATGAGCCTGCACACTGTTGTTGTTTGGAATCAGCCACATACCGGGTAGCTTTCCTTTCGCTTGTTTGGGTTTTTTTTTCTTTTTCTTTTCATATGATAATAGTGAGGTGTGGCCAAAATCCGTAGGTGTGGAACAGGATCAGCTCTGCCTCAGACTTCTCTCTAACCCTGTAGTTAGTATGTTATGTTTTCCTGCACATGAAGGGAATAAACGGGGAGCCGGGGCAGGGATGGGGCTCTGGAGATACTTTCTGTCGTAATTCTCAGGCTGTAGAATTACAGCAGCCTGTGGATCCTCAGACCTGTGGATTCTCAAATGCAGCGTGTCCTATCAGCTGTCAAACAGCTTAACGACCAAAAGGCTTCAGCCTGTGGGAGACATGAGGCTTTCATGAAGTCATCCAGCTTCTAAACTAAAAAACCTCCAGTCCAGAGTCAGTAATGCCCAGCTGTTCCCTTCAGCTGCCCATTTCCAGGGGAAATGCATGAGAATTAGATACTTTTCTCATTATTTTCTCATGATTTGAGGTGCAGTCCTGTTTCAGTGGTCTTGTTTCAATAGGCAGCAATGCAGGCATTTCTTGCTGTTCCCACCATTAATACTATTAAGATATTTATCTTAGCTGTAGAAGATATTTACACTTCGAATTTGTAACAGCACTCAAAAGATTCAAGTGATTATTTAAAGCTACCAGCTCTAAAAATTGACCTGGCAATCATGCAGGAATAGTCTTTCTGTCAAACGTTATCTGTCAAACAGGGAAAGGTCGAGCGTGGTTGTTGCAGATTGTCCTATTCCTCATGCTGGTAAGGGGTACAGGAGTGTTCCCGTGGCAGCTGCTGGGTTTAGTGGGTTTGCCCTGTCTTGTTCTAGTCCATGACTGAGGCATGAGATAGAGGAGGAAGATTTGGGAAGAGGCAGGAAGCCGAGTGGGCACAGGCTCTCCCAGAAATGCTGCGGCTGGTTTCCTTACCTAGGTGAAGGCTAAGCCCTTCCCCAGGGTCTGCCTTGGCCCTGCTGCTCAACCTGACTGGTGAGGTCAGGGAGGCTGCATGGAGCAGAGTTACACTGTCCTGGGAGAAATATGAAGGGATGTGTTTTTCCCTGTTTGTTTCGTTTGGAGTGCTGCAGCAATAAGGAATTGTTGCGCTCCAGCTTCCCTGGTACCTCCCGGCCTCATTCCTGACGGAGCAGGACTCGGGCTCCTCCTTGCGGCTCGGGCTCTGCTCTGCTCAGCTCCTGCTCCTTTCCTTTTCCCCAGCTCCCTTTATATTGAGCACATGCTCCTCTTCCTACCCCAGACACTTCCTTCCGTAGAAATCTTGTCATTTGTAACTATGTGGGGAAAGCAAGCACTGAAAATAGGGTTTTCCAGTGAGTGCAAGGTTTGGCTCTCCCCAAATATTCTGGTCACAGCCACTGTCCATAGCTGCAGTCTGCATCGGCCCTGCTGCTGGACACGGGGGTGAGCTTGAAGCACCAGACAAAAACTGAGGGCCTAACTTAAAAAAAAAAAAACCAAACCCAGATTATAACAGAACTGATGGTATCCTGCAGATCTCACCAGAGATCAATTTCAGACTGAATTTTCAGTTTAGCAAGCTGGTGTCTATGAACTATCACACTGAAATGGAATTACACATGTATGTACAGAACAGAATGTGAAATAAAATTAATCCTTTGTTTCACCTGAAATTACTCCATGACATTCCCACCCTGCCTGGCAGTGAGGCTGGCAGTGTGAGAGACCACAGAGTCTCTGTCCTGAGAATATCATGGAAGTACCACATCACAAAAACCAGAACTGTATTTTCTCTTGCAAGTAACCCAAAGTACAGGTGATCTGGGACATGGGAAGTGCTTCCCCTGAAGCTCAGCCTTTCCAAACTGGAAAAGATGCCACACAGTTTTGATCCACACATGTTGAGGATCCATGAAAAAGACCAAAAAACTTACTGCAAAATCTGACAAGACTCTTTGTCAGGCTGCAATGCTGAATTTGGGTTTAGTCACCTCTTTAATCGAGAGTAGGGAATGGAAGTGACACTCGGAGAAAGGAAATAAACTGTTGTCAGCAGATGGCACCCTTGGATGGGGACTGCTCTGCTCCCTGGGAGATGGGTGCTGCTCTGCAGTCCCGGCTTGTTTTATCTGGGAATTGTGCTTGTTTCACTGAATTGGAACATGGGAAGCAAACTGAGATGAATTTCTAGGCTGCAGTTTAAATACAGGCAGAATATTTTGACAACTACATTGTACAGGTCAATGTCCTGAAACAATCACTGATTGATTGAACTCCTCCATCCAGAATACAAATGGATGGATAGCTGCCTGGGACTGTAGGAATTCCCTCTCTTGCTGTTTGAGTGATACAAACAATAGTCACCTAGGTTTTAGATCAGGAAAAAATATAATTTGTACCATTCGGTTTTCCTCTGGTGGATTGTGATGTTGCTTTGCTGCAGTTTGCCAGAACCTCTTCCCAACTCCTTCCAGTGGGAATGCCAGCAGGATGTGCATTTCTTACCAGCAGCACCAATGATCCTGCAGCCTCACTCATGGCCAAACTGGTCAGCAATGCCAGCAATGTACATTTCTTTTTCTTAAATGTCAGAAAATAGGAGACACAAAAATACTGTCTCTAAGGAGGTTGGAAGGAAAATAAAATAAGTAATTCTAGAAATTATACCATTTTTGCAGATACTGTTATGTAGATTGAATGCCCAGTGATGGGGCTAAGGATGCCTTTTCCAAGCGTTATGTGAGCAAAGTACGGCATTTAGGTAACTGCTTGGTGTGCTTCTGGGATTCACCAGGCTCTTAAAAGTTTATCAGCATCTCGTCAATTCCCCTGCTGGGGATTTGTAGCTGGGAGAAGGTGGTGTGGCTAAAACAGCAGCCACATCACTGACATGGGCTGGGGAGGTTCTTCCTGATGGATGAAAACCGTAACAGTTGCAGCAAATGGAGCAATTTGTTTCACCTGGACTGTGCCTGCTGCTTCCTTAGGAGCTGAGGGAATTTGCCTTGGTGCTGATGGCAGTGCAGGAACACAAATATACACATGGAAAAATACCAGTTTTTCAGAGGTGCATTTTATTTGTGCATGAATTGCAACCCCATTGTGCCCTTGGAATTGAGAACAAAGATCTTAAGGATTTTTTATGGTATCTTCTTTGTTTTTAACTGATACCAGCTTCAGATGGCTGGCAGAATCTAATGGCACTTTATCTGTCCATTCATTACCATCTTTATTACTATTTTTAAAGTTATGGTTGTTATTTCTGTTGACATTCCCAGAGTATCCCTTGGTTGGGTTCCAGCAGCCCATGCTGGGAGGGCCTGTGGGCTGTGTAGCAGTGCCACAATGGCTCCAAAAAACACCATTAGACTGGATTTATTTGCAGAAGCAGAACAGAAACTTTATTGTTAGGACACAATAGAGCACCAGCAGAAAACAGGCTTGGCATCTCTGACCCAGCGAGCCAATGCTCATGTACAAAGGCAGAGCAAATCTAAGGAAAGACATTCTTGTATATATTCTTGTCATTTGGGGAAGTGAAAGGCTCTTTCTCTCAGCATTAGCCAGTGTGGAGGCTGCACTGGGTCCATGTGGGGATTCAGTATTTCTGTATTAGAATCTCCTGTCACGGGTAGAACCAGATTTTCCATCATCTTCCATGCCAGAGCGACCTCTTCCACCGCTCCCAAATGCTGTTGAAGGGGGAATAAAAAAATTAAATAGGGAACAAAAAAATGATAAGGCCCCGCCAAGACCCTGAGGAACTGAACAACGAGGTTGTGTTTGTTTGTTTCCTCACAAGATCTTTTACATATCAAAGGCAGAACTGCCTTTAAATCTTATCTACTTTCCCTCCTGGTCCTCATCCAGAAAAACTTAAGAGTGCACATCACATATAGATTTGGAAGTATCTTGGATGTTATGTGAATCAGCAGAGGAACTTAGGAATCTTTGGGAGATTTGGGTATTTTGGAATCCCACGAGCAGTTCATACAATTGTTTTGGAAATCTATTGGTTTCAGAAATGCATATAAAATAAAGTATTACTTTTTTGTCTCTACATGATACAGAACATGGTCATTGTGGGGAGAATGGAATCTGTGGTAGTAAGAAGAAATCCAAGGCAAAAAGGTTTATTTGATACTATTTTGCCTGTTCGTTTCAGCCCCTCATTAAATAAAAATGTTTCTTACCATCCTTGGGGTTCAGTCCTGACAACCTGCAGAGAAGAAATATTTGATTAATGACCATTCCTGACCCTGTGCCCTGAAACCATTGAACCATTTAGGAATTTGCGTGGACAGCCAGGATTTCATGCGCCTGCTCTCAATAGCTGGTTCTGAGGTGTGTTGTTACTAGAGGTGGTGTTAAGGTGCTTTCAGCTTTGAAATCCACCCCTATGGACTTGAGAGGGAATGGGAACAGTGGTCAGACCAGTTCTTCGTCCTGAGGTGTCTCCTTATACTGCTCCTCTCCTCAGAATGCCTCCTAGAAACTATATAAGGAGCTGATTTCTCCTCAGAAATCAAACGTAATTCCATGTACAGATCAGATATGAGAAATGGGCACAAAAATGTAGATTTTACTGAAGTAAGCTGGAGTCTGTACCAAGCTCTTTTCTAGCTGGGGGTACTGGTGTGTGAGGATGGGTATTTTCACCTCTGTGCACAAATAGCGAAAACCAGGAGCTAAAGAAGTACCAGGAGCAAGTTTTTATAGGTTCTCTCAGGCTGAAGGCTCTAATTCCAGTGCAACCAGAGGAGTAAGTGACACATATATATGGGGCCTGGTGCCTTTTGTAACTGATCCTGGTCAAAACGGTGGCATTTATGTTTTCAAATCCTGCACATGATTGATGTGGAGGATGTGCAGATTGATGTGCAGATTTAGATTGAGTTATGGCAGTGCCGGGGAGTTTGCCGGGCACCTGCTTTGCCAGTGCTCCAAAGGCTGCGTGTGCAGGGAGTGTGACTCAGCACTCCAGAGTCAGCCTGGCAGCCACAACTGCCGCTCCACAGAGTGTGGTGTTACCCTTATCTGCTCATCAGGACTTGCACAGAGTGACATACTGTGAGTCCTGGCCCTCCAGCAGCTGGCGGTACGTGGCGATCTCCTGCTCCAGGCGACTCTTGATGTCCATGAGCATTTTGTACTCCTGGTTCTGGCGCTCCATGTCACAGCGGAGCTCGCTCAGCTGCTCCTCCACGCTGGTGATGAGGGCCTGGATCTGAGCCAGCTGTGCGCAGTATCGGCCTTCAGTGTCCCGCAGGTTGGCCTCCAGCCCAGCTTTCTAAAGAGGAATAATGTCAGAACAGGTTAGAATGAAGTTTGTCCCACAGAGGGGAGTTGAGGAGAGGCGAGACAGCAAGGGAGGAAGGGGTAGAGTGTGAGGCAGTGCCTTGTGATGTGCTCGGGGTAGCTCCGTACCATGCTGAGCTGCGACTGGAGCTCGATCTCCAGGCCCTGCAAGGTGCGGCGCAGTTCTGTGATCTCTGACTTGCTGGTCTGTATCTGCTGGGTGTGGGTGGCAACTTCACGGTTCAGCTCATCAGTCTGAAAGGAAATACAACTGTAAAATCACATACAAATGTATAAAAAATCAATTATTTTGAGAAAGGGAGGTAGGGACCTGCCAGGGCGGTAATGCCGAGGCAGTGTGCCTTGCTGTGCTGTTCATTGGTGTGACCGTACCTGAGTGAAGAACCAGGCCTCAGCATCCTTACGGTTCTTCTCAGCCAGAGCTTCATACTGTTCCCTCATCTCAGCGAGAACTCTGGTCAGGTCAATGCCAGGAGCTGCATCCATTTCCACATTGACCGTTCCGCTCAGCTGGTTCGAGTACTCTTTCATTTCCTGCACGGGCAGAAGGCAGAGGACACAGAAAGATCAGGCTCTCTCCTCTCACACTGTTCCTGCTGTGGTTCGCAGTACTTGTGCTATCAAGTATCACAGATGGAACACACGTAAAACATTTTTCACATTTTCTCCCTCATTGTAGCAGCTTCCCTACTGTCTGTGTACTCACACACGACACACCTATTTACATGTGACTTACACATATGTTTCATTTACAAAAGATGAATTTCAAGGGGAAGTGATCTCCTCTCTGCACTGTCAGGACTCTCACCTCTTCGTGGTTCTTCTTCATATAAGCCAGCTCCTCTTTCAGTGTCTCAATCTGCATCTCCAAGTCAGTTCTGGACAGGGTCAGCTCATCCAGGACCCGGCGCAGGCCATTGATGTCGGACTCCACGCTCTGGCGCAGGAACAGCTCATTCTCATACCTGCAGTTCCAAAAAGAAACAAGTACTGGAACATGTCTGAGTTTGTATTCAGAAGAGCTATAAAATGATCACATATAGGAGGAACAGTGGGCTGTAGATGAAAACATACAGATTTAGAAGTGTAAAAGCAGTAAAGGTGTTTTTTTCCACTATCCAGCTATGACATAAGGAAGCACAGACAATGCTGTGTGATTTTGTTCCTGAGGAGGACATGACATTTCACCTAAAAATGATTATCAAGATCAACAAAAACTCTGTCACACAGGACAGGCGTTTTGAGTGTCCTCTCAGATTTGGTGTGTAGGAAAGCACAGGTGGGCCACTGTGAGCTGCCTGGGACAGAAGAGGGAAAATAGAAACCTGCAGGTGCATTGCTGCAGGGAAAGCAGCTGCACAGGGACGTTTATCATCTCATGTACTGCTGAGCTGGGAGCTGGAAAAGCCCCACTTTACTCTAAATTTCAGACTCCAGCAGAGAACTGCTGCAGCCCCACAGCAATCTCTTCCTGCCACTCTGTTCCTTCTAAGTGAAAATCCCACCTATTCCTGCCTTCTTTCCCCTGTGATTCACAGTACTAAAAATATTTGAGTATCACCAAAAAATGAACACGTGCTATAACTGATTATGCAAACAGCTCAGTGATCTGAATACCATGTTCTGTCAGGTTTGTATTCTGAATTGGTCCTTCATTAATTGATTCTGCTTGCCAGGGTTTTTTGCATCTGAAGTTACTAAAGAAAAAACTGTTTACAGAGAGTGAAGACAACCAGAGTGAAGACAAACGTGCTGCAGGTGAACTTACTTCAGTCTGAAGTCGTCAGCAGCCAGCCTGGCATTGTCAATCTCCAAAATGACCCGGGAATTGTCAATGGTAGCAGCAAGGATCTGGCAATTAAGAAACAGAGAAAGGTTCCCGTGAATAACAGTGAAATATCTGATCCACATCCCATGAGCAAACTAGAGGGCTCTGATACTCTGTGCAACATGGATTAGAACCATAATAGGAAAATATGTTTGTACAACATCTGATCTTATCTGTAGCCAGGAGAATTCTCTTTCCAGCCTTTGAGGCTTACCTGTCACATTCTTTACTATTTGATTACTGAATAAATGTATTGATAACTCTAAACACATTTTGCTAACTTTTACTGCAATCATTTTAATTTCAACAAACATCACATGGTCAGGATAAGATATTTGGTGTTTAAATTGAGAAGAGGCTACTCCTATCTGTTAGAATGCTCAGGACCTCATTGTATTTGGGATGAGGAATTCACTATTTCTTCTGTAATTATTCAATCTTATTTTAAAGACACAGAACATGCAGTTCCATAATTCTCTTGCCTTCTTATAACTCCTCTACAGATGAATGTCATACCTTGTCTCGGAGATCTTCAATTATCTTATAATAATTGGTGTAGTCGCGGGCGGGGCTGGTGGGAGCTTGTTTCTGGTACCAGTCTCGGATTTTCACTTCTAAATCTGAATTGGCCTCTTCCAGGGCTCGTACCTTGTCCAGGTACGAGGCCAGCCGGTCGTTCAGGTTCTGCATGGTTATCTTCTCATTGCCAGAGAGAAGGCCATCGCCGCCGCCAAAGCCACCACCAAGGTCAAAGCCTCCACCGAAGCCAGCGCCACCTCCAAAGCCAGAGCCCCCTCCAAAGCCAGAGCCCCCTCCAAAGCCGCAGGCTGCCCCCCCTCCAAAGCCTCCTCCATAGCCCCCCCCGAAGCCGTAGCCTCCCCCTGCGGAGGAGACGTACCTGGCCGAGGAGATGGAGACGCCCCTGCCGCCGGAGCCGCCGTGGATGCTCGGGGCCCGGTAGCTGCCTCCGGTGCGCACCGAGGACAGGCGAGAGCCCCCGGCACCCCCAAAGCCACCCCCGTAGGTGGAGGAAGAGCTCACGAAGGAAGTGGCCATGGCTGTAGCACGAGAAGGAGCAAAGGTCAGTTATGCAGCCTGGCAAGAGAAGAGAGCCTGTGCCTTCACTGCCTTGGTGCCTCTTTTATATCCTCATGATCGGGTGTTGGGAGACAAACCCCACTGAAGCCCTCCCTCCAAATTTCCTCCTCCCTAGAGGTGAGGCCAACTATGATGACATTCCTGACAAGCAGTGCTGGCAGCACATCGCAGGGGCTTGGGCTTGGGGCTTCTTTTTTAATTAAACAAAAGGCATGAATCAGATGATGTTTTTTCTTCAGGCTATGGTTCTGAAACTTGGAGTTTACTTCTCTGACATTTAAGAATGGAAAAACAAAGTGAGTTCAGCCCCACCCACCTGCCTATTTACAATGCTCACCATGGCTACATTCAGAAAATCAACTTTTTCTAAAAATGAGGTTTAAGCAAAATTCTCGTTTCGTTGAAAAATGTATACTCATCTCTTCCTCTCACCATTATTCCTTCTTTTCTATCTGTATTTTTTCCCTGTAAAATTTTGGAATTGAATTTGAAATGTTCTTATTCTTGATTTTTTCTCGGAACTAAAAATTTAGATTTTGGAGTCTAAATTTTTAGTACAAAAAGCATCTATTCATGGCATTGTGTGAGGAGCAATCAGCATCCATTGGTGTGCAAGGCAGAGTGGGCACAGTACATTTATTAATGGTCGTGAAATAGACCAGAAGGGTAACACAAGACTGCAATAACTCAGTTAAAAGAGGAAATGTGGGAGGACTAAGATCTTGTTACTTTGGAAAATGTAAAGAGAATGGGTTTAAGATAACACTATTCTGATAGCAATACACGTGTTTAATGCCAATGTGCACTGGGAAATGGACTAATATTTAAAAAAACGGCTTGAGAAACACTTAGAGGGGTCACCTTAATCCTTCATTTAAAGCGGGAGTCTGAAACAGAAATAGATTACAGAGCTAATAAATTGCCAGTGAAATTCAGAAGTTCAGTCCTCCAGCCCTGCTCGCACTGCACAGCCATGGGAAGGCAGATGTGGGAGGTGTGTGAGGAAGCACGAGCTGCCCGTGTGCCCTGCTGGGGATGGGGTGTGTGAGGAGTGTGGCAGTTGCCAGGAGTTTGCAGAGCACCCCGTTCTCTGGACAACACAGGGACTTCAAATAAAGCTTAAAGAAGAAAGCTGATACGTTTGCTAAAAGCATCATAAGGAGAGCGTTGTTTTTAGCACAGTTTTGACAGCACAGAAACTGAGCTTAGAACTCAGGATGGGGATTTCAGATAAACCACGGCTCAAGGAGTCGTTGGAATAAGCCAGGGGGGTTTCTGACATTTCCAGCTGAGATGTTAATGCAGGCGCAGGGAATGTGCAGCCTTTTCACTTGGAGATGTGCACTTGGGAGGGAAGAAATGGCAGAGTCCAGCTGTGCTGTGCCCTTACAGGCTGGCTCTGGGCACGGCCACTCACTGCAGGCTGAGCAGAGCACACGGGTGGGTGTTCACCACTCTGGAAACATGTTTCAAACTGAACCTGGCCCGTTGCCACAGCCCTTCAGTTTTGCTGCTGGGCAGATTAATGGTCTGTGTACCTTGCCAGATCCCTGTGTCTCCGAGGGCTGGTGGCTCAGAAAACAAGTTCAGACAAGCCCTCCTGAAGATAAAAACTTGTCTTAAAGACCCCTGTAATGTCAGTGCCCTGAGGTGTGTGCACTGCCTGGGGCTGTTCAACAGAGAGAGCTCACAATAAGCAAATCATGTTCCATCAAAAAAACCCTAAAAACACAACAAACTAGCAAAAGCACTTCTAGAAAACACCACAAAATTTAGTAGGAAACTTCGGGGAATTTTTGTTCAGTCTCCTTTCACTCAGGCTTGATAACTCCTTTGGAAGGTCACTGGTGAAACACACTTCGCTGCTTTCTAACGTGCCCCAGGCTGGATCAGTATCAGATGAACGCTTACAAAAACCTGGTAGCAGATAAAAGCTGTTTCTTTCTGTCGAATATTTAGCATTGGGAAACAAAAAAAAACCAAGCAGACAATACAGACCATGCCCCATAAAATAATTTAGACAATTATTTCTACAGCATTTTCTCCTTACAGGCTGTACAAGGAAATAGAAGCAAATCACCTGCTGAAGTAAAAAAAAAAAAAAAGCTCTTTCAAGCTTATGCCTTTATTCTGGTCTCACTACCTTTGCTTGGAGATTCCTGTTCCAATGTCTTGACACACAATGTCTTGTCCTTTGCACAGTCTCAGCATTGTACCTGTGGTACCTCAACTCCTTGGTTTGTCATCTTGCACGGAGCTTTCCTGGAAGACATTCCCTGACATGTCTGTGCTGCACAAACTCTTTTGTTACCTCTGCTGTGGGATTAACGGAGCTGACACACTCCAGCCCCTCCTCTCAGGACAGCAAGTTCCAGTCAAGCAGCAGCTTGTTTGTCATCTCAGTGATCACTCTGTGAGTGATAAAACCATCGCTCAGAGAAGACATGACATATCTTTAGAAAACACTTTTTTTTCTGAACCAGACTCTAAAATTATAGTGTCTGAGTGATTTATATTAAACATTTCGCCAGAAATCTTTCCGTGCCCTACAGATACAGGACAAAATCAATAAAATTATCAAATAAAATTTTAAAAGAAAATTAAAACGAAGGCATAAAAACAAGAATTCAGATTTTTATTCAGCTTGCATTCTTAGAACATGAGAATTTCTTGTCAGACTTGCACGTCTGCAGCTGGACAATACCAGAAATCTGCACCAGTGGCCTCCCGCCGTGACTGGTTTTGTCACATGAACTTGGTCTCAGGAAATGGGATTTGGACTTGTTCGTTCTTTCATCTAGGGAGGTTTGCAGGTCTCAGTGTTGTAGGGAGTAAGTTTGGTACAAAGCATGTGTTAATGGGTCTGCACTCAGCAACTGCCTGTACCGAATGCCCGAGAGCTTCTCCTCCTGCCTCTTCCAGAAGTGAACCCCACAGAAATGGGTGAGCTCCTGAAGGATCTCCTGCACCCCGTGTGCCTCTCAGGCCACTGTTCTCTTTGATTCTGCCCATCCTTCCCCCTGTTCTCCCCATCTTGTCCCTTTCTCTGTGTCTTACTCTTTTTGACTGTTCTGCTCTGCTATCACAGTTTTCCCCTGTCACAGTGAGGCCACTGCTTAATGTCACCATGCTTCATTCCAGAGGCTGAGCTGGGATTGTCGGTGTCAGTAGTGACAGCTCACGTTGTCACCTGAGTCACTGCTGAACCAAACCCAAGCACCAGCACCTTGGGATTGAAGAGGATTGCCCCACCTTGAGAGAGGAGGTCCAGAGCCTTGGGGTGCTCCGAGCCATGTGAATACTCCATTAATCTGTTGTGACCATCTAGTTGTGAACAAGGGATCATGGACATTCCCCAGAGCCATGGAGAGAAGTGCTGAAGGATTTGATGATGTCTTCCTGAAACACAGGCTGCAAACTGATCCACTTTGGGGGAGCAGTGCTGGGATACTTTCTGTCTGGGCATGTCCCCGTTTTCATTCCTCCCCCCAGGTGTGGAGCAAACTGTGCCTCTGGTAACAGCAGGAGCTGGGAAGGTGCTGGTTGGGCTGGAGCCATGGTTTGCTTTTAGCACAAGCCCTGGAAAGTTTCCTTGGCTGTCAGTTTGGAGAGGGATGGTGGGAAATGAAATCACTGATTTCTGGGCGTCGGAACTGAAAGTGATTCCACTTGGAATTTCAGCTAGGATAATATCCTTTTAATGGCATGAGAGGTAAGGGGGCTGAAATTGGTGCTAAAGGTTTGTAAGCTCCGTGTGAATGGGGAATGGAAGTGAAGAATTCTCCCAACTGCTGCTCACCCCTGTGTGCTCCTGTAGGAGTTATCTACGAGCCAGTTTAACAGCTTTGTATTTTACCCTATGAAACATCTCCCAGCTCCTGCTGCTCTCCAGAATCACTTCCCATCCCACCTACCCTGCTCTGCAGAGAGCACAGCACCACAGTGAGAAACCCAGGCCACTTTTGTGTCCCCCACCAAGGGGCTGGGGATGCTGCTGCCTCTGTATTCCAAGCTCCTGCCAGCAAGAGGAGCCAGAAAGAATCAGGATGGAGCACAAGCTCCCCACACTGTGAGCATTCTTGGGGAGGCTGGCTGACTAATTCCTGCCTGAGTAAAGCCAAACTTCAGTGAAATATCACAGTAACTCCAAAGAAGTGAAGATTGCAAGAATGTCATCTTTATTTGAGTAGATGCAGTAATTCAGTACATGGAAAACCTAGAAATAATTGCAAAGCTGACCCAATTTGCATCTTAATCATCACTAGTGAATGAATCTACCTAAACATTATGTGACCAAGAACCTTCTGTGCTTTAACAGTCATTTCCAGCAGTTCAGAGTGATTTCTCTGTCTCAATCCACGTGTTGTCTGCCTTTTCTCAGTTTGCAGATGACCTTTGGAGGACCTTCAGTGCTGTTTCCCATCTCCAAGCTTGTCTCTTTTGTCTGCAGTAACATGGAGAGAAAGAACAGCAATTATTTAAGCCCAGCTCACACAGCCCACTCTGTGATGGGCGCTGAGCTTGGCTTGGGCCTCATCTCTCATTCCCTTCTCTCAGAACTTTCTCTCTCCATCGCCTGGATTTGACTCATCCCTTTTATGACACCGCTGACCTCTAACAGCTCAAGGCAGGTTTTACTGGCATGTTCCTGCAATTGCCCCGAGCTGGCCAAGATTCAATTCCTGTGTCCTTTCATCTGGGGAAATGATTAAGTGTTTTATGCTTTACTTAGCCTTTACTGAAACAGAGTGTGAGATGTTTTTCTGATGTCTGACATCTTTTAATGGCTGAAATTTGTTCCATTTGTTCCATTCTAACCAGAGACATAATTTGTTACTTATTATTTTTTTCTGTGACAAATCATGCAGACCCCAGTCTCTAGAACAGACACAACTACCAGAGTAATGTGTATTTCATTTTAGAAAATAAAACTTCTCTTGAAAGAAAAAGGATTCTTACCGGCAGTTCCCGAAAGGGAGCCAAACATCCTGTGGAACAAGAAGAACAGTTGAAAGGAGAGTTAATACATCAAGTGCTGCATGAGATGAGGATGGATGAAAGCAAGTTGTCTATCAATCAGGTACATTCTGTGTGCAGTCAGGGAAGAGATGCCCATCTCCCTGCACTCCTTCTCAGCAAAGGAGAGGGTGTTGTTGTAGGAAATACATTTTTAAACAACTGCACTGGGAAAAGACTTTATGGAGAAGAAGGAATAGAAGAAATCAAAACCTTTCAATCCCTGCCTCATTTTTTTCCTCCTTGAGGCTGTGTGAGATGAGATTGAGCTGTGCTCCCACGTAGCAGTCACTCGGTGACTGCCTTCACTCCTCCTCCCAGTATTTCCTCCCTCACTGATTCCTGTCGGGTAATAGCTCTCTACCTGGTAACAGGGAGTTTATGGGAATTCGTTATTAATTTTTATATTCTGTAAAACATTATTAACTGCACTGCTCCTGACTGTGATGCAGCTGATCACTTCAACTGTTAGTTGCAATTAATCTACTGTGCTGCTTGTCAGTTCCCCTTCCTGTTTAGAAACTCTTTGAGGTCTCACTTCATGTCAATGGCAACTATAACATTTCTAGCTCCACCACGGTCCAGAAAAATTAGTTTGTTAAAAATTGTAGAACCCCAGGAGTATTTAATTGTGTTTACCAAGGTGCTGTGGCAAACGAGCACCATGGCATGGTCAGACTTACGAGGCCGAGCAAAAGGTTCTTACTGGGACTCCTGGCCTTCCAGGAGCTGTCGGTACGTAGCAATCTCTTGCTCCAGCCGAGTCTTGATATCCATGAGGATCTTATATTCGGTGTTCTGGCGCTCCATGTCAGCTCGGAGCTCAGCCAGCTGTGCCTCGATGCTGCCAACCAGCCCCTGGATCTGCGCCAGCTGCACCCCGTAACGCGCTTCCGTGTCGGCCAGGGTGCCTTCCAGCGCCGCTTTCTGTCAGGGGAAACCACAGACAGGAGAGGTTGCTGCCAGTGCAGGGCTCTGTGGAGGGAGGGAAATACGGGCCCTCTCCAGTGGGGGGTGGTCAGGCAGTGCAAAATCTGACGTACCATGCTGAGCTGGGACTGCAGCTCGATCTCCAGCCCTTGCAGGGTGCGTCTCAGGTCAGTGACCTCGGACTTGCTGCTCTGCAGTTGTTCGGTGTTAACAGCGACTTCACGGTTCAGCTCCTCGGTCTGAGACAGGGAAAACACTACGTGAGAAATATGGGGGACGTAAGGCTGCCACAGCATTTTTCTGTGTGTTTTGGTAGTTGTTTCTTTCATGGATTTTTTTGGTTAGTGTTTGTACGGTATGGATGAGTTTTACCTTGCTGTGGAACCAGGCCTCAGCATCCTTCCTGTTCTTCTCAGCCATGTGTTCATACTGGTCCCTCATATCTGCCAGGATCTTGGACAGGTCAATGCCTGGAGCAGAGTCCAGTTCAACGCTGACTTGACCGGCTGCTTGCCCTCTCAGGGCACTCAGCTCCTGTGGGGAATGGCAGAGGAGACAAAAGAGGGTACAACTGTAAACTGAAAACATTATGAACCTTCTGTTCTTTTTTCAAGGGCTAAGGCTGACTGACGCCCTGAGGTACTGGCAGGAGGGATCTCAGTCTACACAAAAATCTTTTCCTCACTGTTGCAGAGCCCAGGGCAATCCTGAGGGACTCCACATCTCCTCCACAGGCTGTTTCTCTAGTGCCATTTTCAAACATGTTTCTTGGGATTTACCTCCTCATGGTTTTTCTTCAGGTAGGCCAGTTCCTCCTTTAATCCTTCAATCTGCAGCTCCAGGTCAGCTCTGGACAGGGTCAGCTCATCCAGGACACGACGCAGGCCGTTGATGTCGGCCTCCACGCTCATGCGAAGACCTTGCTCAGTTTCAAACCTTAAAAAAGCAAAACGAATCCATTCAGGTTCACCAATTAACCAGCCCACAAGAAACACCGTATGAATGTATCTGGGTTTGTAGGATTTATGGTGGAGCAAATGTTAACAAGCATTAAACCTTTCTCCACATATTTCACATTATGCAAAATTTGCAGTGGTGCAGATGGTGCTCTTAGCAAAGACATGAAGGGTTGAACTGCATGCACAGGATCAAACCAATGTTCATACAGGGGTTTTAGGGGCATTCCATTCCTGTTTCACTGCCCTTTGGCTCAACAAGGATTTTTGCCTACTCATGAGATCTTTTCCCTCTCAGAAATTACTCACTTGGTTTTGAAGTCATCTGCAGCCAGCCTGGCATTGTCAACCTGCAGCACAATCCTGGCGTTATCGATGGTGGCATCAAGGATCTGCAAACAATGAGAGCTCATTACTGAGGCTGAAACAACTGTTATCAGCTTCCCTGCTCTGCAGATAAGAGTGAAGAGTATTTCGTCTGTAGCTACAGCAAATAGAGGTGTAGGGACGGATCAGTGACCTACAGCAAACACGTCACATACTTCTGCCAGGATTGTGGTTTGGGCATGTCCTTGTGTCTGGTGCATGAAGTGGCTTTAGGCAGAAGTTCCACAGTGAGACAAAGAAACAAAACTAGGTGCTGGCTGAGAGGGAGAGGACTTTGAGATACCATCTTTGATCACAGTTTTATTTCCTAAAATACCCAGGGTCGTGTTTATTGATTCTTTTAATGCATCATGAAAGCCTCTGAAGGAATTTTTATTTAGAAGGAATCTCTGTTCAGTTTTACCTGGAAAGCATGCCTGCCACTATGCCTGCCACTTCTAAAACTCAAAAGGTCATCCACAAAACCAGCTGGAACAACATTTTCCCTCCCCTAACCAAAAAGAGTGAAAGAAAGGAGGGAAAAAATATTAAAAGAAGAAAATCCCATTGCCAATTCTGCTGTCAGCAGAGCTCAGATTTTAAATCAGGAGCAAATGTGGATGGGTTGCAGCAAGGAGAAGCAACTTGCGTGGGAGCGGTCATGAACTCCAGGCTGAACTCGGGAAACTAAACCTCAAGTTTTCTTTCATTTATTTACATAGTTAATCAGCTACTCCCTGTCTTATGCAGGGTGTGTATCACCTCAGCAATCTGTTATCAGGTACCCATGGGCTCTTGGGGCAAATCCTGCATTTATATATGGGATTGATTACTTCATGTCTGCTGTTTCCTTTTTGCCTACGCCAAATGTTTCAGTTCACTTGATTCCAAGGTTAAGTATGGGAAATGTAAAAAAAGAAATTATTCTTAACCCATTTTTATTTTCATTGTTAAAGCAGTGAACAGGCCCAGTGTGGGGGCCTCTGAGGGTTTTCAATCTCTGTGGCAGGTGAGAGGTTGCAGAGACAGGCAGGTTGCTGTCACTGCTTGGCTCTCATTATATATTAGTTTATATATGGTAATATATACATTAACTGGTCATATGTGTATGCGTGTGTATAAACATATGCTTTGTTAAAGGCAAACATTATCAGAGTTCAGTACTCGGGCATCCCCCACTGACTGGTTTGTACTTTCTCTTGGCTAGGATTTTAAAAAGTGGATAATTCAATATTGCCATTGACTTTATCCCCCCCCATCCATTCCTTGCATGTACATCTCATCTCCCTCTCCTCCTCATGACCTGCAGTGCTTTCTAGGGGTTCCCTAAGGAACTTTTTGGGTTCTCATACTTCCTTTGTAAGTGGAAATCTAAGATGATTTTTGATAAATATTAACACCTACCTTGTCTCGAAGGTCCTCAATTGTCTTGAAATAAGGACTGTAGTCCCGAGCTGGGCTTGGTCCTTGTTTTTGGTACCAGTTTCTGATTTTGGTTTCAAGGTCAGAGTTTGCCTCTTCCAGCGCACGCACTTTCTCCAGGTAGGAGGCCAGGCGATCGTTCAGGCTTTGCATGGTTGCCTTTTCGTTTCCTGACAGGAGGCCATCGCCGCCCAGGCCACCCCCGCAGCTAAAGCTGCTGCTGAAGCTGCCCCCACCATAGCCCCCCCCCAGGCCGCTTCCCAGGCCAGAGGAGACAAACCTGGCAGAGGACACGGACACACCTCTGCCACCAGATCCCCCGTGGATGCTGGGGGCCCTGAAGCTGCCACCGAACCGGAGGGAGGAGGCGCCGGGCCCCCCCGCCACGGAGGAGCTGGTTTGCCTGAAGCTGTAACTGGCCATGGGGAGGAAGAGCAAGGACCCAAACTAAGCTGCACCTCAGCGGCTCGAGATCCCGAGGCAGGAGAGTGCCCTGCTCTCCCACCCCACCGCTTTTATGCCGGTGACAATGGGAGTTGTCTCCAGAATGCGTTATCTGAGACCCATGGAATTTATCAGCCCTAAGCCTTCTGCCAACACGGCGGTTCCCCTTATTGGTCAGTGGCTGTGGAGTGGGCTGTTTCCTTCCCCAGGGCCTCCACACGCGGGACGCGATCCCCTCCCCTGGGCCGCTGCCGCTTGAAGCAGAAGGTGGGATTTGGAGGAGGCGTCTCCCTACCGAGGGGAGCGTTCCTAAACCTGGTTAGAGTTTACCTGCATGGGAACAAAGGGGCTGGGAGCGCACCCGCTGCGGCCAACGCCGCGGCCAGAGCGGAGTCACACAAAGACTTGTTTTAACAGAGTGTGATTCAGCCTGATAACAGAGCTTGTAAGGAGCCCAAATGGTGAACAGTGTGTGTGGACCTTCACAAAACACGTTCCTACCCCTCTGTTTCCCTCATTCCCCTTGAGAAAATGTCTTCTTTCAGAAATGAAGTTTTCACTCTTTCTGTCTTTGCTCTCAGTTCCGTTTGGGCTAATAGAGAACGTGCTGTGTCCAAGAGTCTGGTTTTCTACAGACACACGAATCCTTCTGAAGCAGCCGTGGCTGCATCTGTAGCAGAGAGAAGCAGTAACATCCCTGAGTACCTGGGGAGTGAGCAGAAACAAGTGTCTGATTACACACTGAGTCCTTTGATTGCTACTGAAAGAGACAAGCAAAGAGAAGAAACAGAATCACTTAGTCTTCTTGCCTTTGAAAGTAATGAAAATGTTATTTCTAAAATTCTCAAGTCCTCTGTTATCCAAGATGGATTTTCAAAAGCTTTTGTAACTGTGCACTCCTCCCTGAGCATCCCTAACACACAAGGGGATACTCTGAGCTTTCCTTCCATTCTCTTTCTTTCTCATTCCCTCCAAACCTCTGCAACTCCCCAGAAGTGTTTTGAAGAAAGAGAAAGTTCTGTCCTTGGCAGCACTTGCAGCTCTTGGGAGCAGCCAGGCCTTTCTATACCCATGAAAAATGTTCCAGGTGTTTCAGGCCACACAATAGAGCTGCACTCCCTGTGTACAGAGGTGTCAAACTGCGGGGCAAATTCAGGGAGGGAAAGAGCAAACAGCAAATGGGAGGCCGGCCAAGGCACCTGTATCACCAGGGAATGAGGAGGCCGTATCAGAAGGAGGAATTCTGCAGTGACTCAGGTGCAGAATAGATCACTGGGTACACACAGGATATGTACCACACTCAGCTCCAGGACAGCACAGCGGAGCTCTTTCCTTTCTGTACAGACTGCTGCCTTCCACAACTCCATCCTGCACTGCAACGCTGTGCAGCCTTTCCTCACAGGCCCAGGGACACTCCTGCTGCCAGAGACACACTGCTCCTTCCTTCCGGAGACCTGAATGGCCTGTTCAGCCCTGGGTGGGACAAACCTGCCCAGCCAGTAACTGCTCCAAGGGCTGTGAACAGGTGAAATAGTGGTGTCAGGAGGTTACTGAGAGAAAACAACTGGAGAACAGTTACATTTTTGTTAAATATTGAAGTCCATAGTTAGAGTGTAAAGACCATCAGCACTTTTCTTCACTGAACAGAAAGCAAGAAGCTGAATGGAGAATAAATACCAGTGTGGTCTTTTTGAGATCTATCTCCTGCTGCAAGGAGAGAGGAACATCTGTCCCTCCAGATACTCCTTCAGGACTCCCATATCAGGACCTCAATGCCGTGTATTTTTGGGTTTTGCAAAATAAAACGCACATCTGTGATGCTTTATAATATTTTATGATTCAGCTCATGAAAATTGGGATCTGGAAGGCTTCTGGATGCCCTCTGCAACCTCTTGAGTAAAAGCAGCAATCACCATATATTGAACTGTCAGAATATTGCTCAGGTACTGCAGGCAGGTTGGGTTTGCATGTGCTTACAGGGAAGAATCTCCCAAAGAATGAACTTCAATTCTTAGTGGCAGTTTGGAAGTACGGCTGGAAGTGTCAGGAGAAGAAAGGCTTGGGACACGCTGTCAAATGGATTAATCTCATTTATAACACCAAATACATCGTAAGCCTCTAGTACCAAATGAATCCCTCACACAGCATTTTTGCTAAAACTTAATTCTAAGTCTTTTAACTTTCCATCTCTGTTTTACCTCAATGGCTGCATGTATTTGTTTTTGTAGGGACTCCCTTAAGCTGAGAATGTGTGCTTAAATGCTTGGAAAAGCCTTTAGTATGGCAAGTTGAAGAAGGTGCTGTTAGCATTCAGCATAGGTCTCTTTTTCTCCCAGTACAATAAACCTAATTTATGGCCAGGGTCAGCTTTTCCCCAATAAGGGATGGTCAGCACAGGGAATTTCCTTTATCTGCGCCTTATCAGAGGGGAAGGGAGACACATTTTTTCAACCGAAGTCATCCAGTCACGCCCAAGCTCCTGTCTGAGACCTGGTTCTGCTTTACATTTATCTTCTCTGCCTTGCCAGTCACTGCTGCTTTATAAAATCATTCATATTGTTTCAGGGTAGTTTTATTAATTGTCCTGTAAACCCTTTTTTTCTTGCCCTTAAGGACACTGGCATATCCTTCTCTCTTTTCACATCCTGCTGAATTTGTGTCCAGGGATAGCTAATGCAATTACACTTAAATGAACTTGCTGAACATTTTAACCAACTTTGTTGGGCCTGCAGTCCCATGGATGCATCTATGGATGAACGAGCAAAGCCAATTTATTATTCTGGATTTACCTTTTAAATTTTTAACTGTTTGTTCCTTCTGGCAATTCTTCCTTTCTGCCTTTGCTTCCATCAGTGAAAATGTGCTGCTTTTTCACATGCACATTTTTAGTCTCCATCTCTTCTCTTGCTCGTCTGAACTTTGTCCACCCTCCCAGCTGATCATGTCACAGGCCCTCTTATGATCACAGCTTGGGATGTTTTTCTCCCTTTTTAAAGATCAGAGGCATGAAACATTTGCTGCTCTTTAATTCCAGCACAAAATTTTCTATTTTTTCTTTTAAACTTCCTTGTGGGAAGAACCAGTGACAACAAGCTCTGATCTGCAGCTGGCAGCAAGGTGACTGCAGTTAAGGTTTGCCCAGGATACAATTCTCAGCTGTCTGGCTTTTACAGCCCATCATAAATATTTTTTTTTTTTTAATCCTCACAAACCTGGCATTGCCATATATTTTCTGAATGTGCCAACAGATTGTGAGACAAGAATGTTGCTGTGCTAAAGAGGCAGGTCCCAGCACATGCACACACAGCTGTGAGTGGCTGGAGAAGAGGGTAGGGAAGAGCAGAGCAACACTGGGAATTTACTCAAAATGACTGTTTTTGCAAAGTAGAGGCATTGTGATGAAGGGAATGCATCATTTCTGCTCTGAAAGAGGTGAGAAATAAGGTTGTGTAAGGGTTCTGTGTTAACAGAAATTGTGAGAGTAAGACACAGGACAAGACATTTCTGTCCAGGGCTCTGGTTTGCTCGTGGCAGGACAGAAACGATGGATCAGTGATTTGAGCTGAACTGGAATGATTCCTGCCCAGGCTGCTGCAGTGCTATTGGGGCACAGAATTTAATTTCTCAATGACTGCCATTTATAAAACACTCGAATAGATTGGTATGAGGAAAATACATAAAAGATCCTCCTGAAGAGCTCAAGCACTTCAATAACTGGGAGCAGTGTAAATACTTCCCAAATCTTTGAAACTGGCTGTGGTGTGGAAATGCCTCATTATTGTCCCTGTTTCCCTAGAAACATAACTAACTTTAAACTCCTCACTCCTCTATCATTCCAGAGCTCTTATGATAAGGCAAATCAGGGAATAAAGTACCTAAGACAGGAAAATAAACCAGATTTTCTTATCATGTGATTTAAGATTGTGTGGGAAGGAAGGCTCAGTTGGGGCGCCAAGCCCTAGGGAGTGCAAGTCAACTCACTGGATGTACTTTCACACTTCCTTTAACCTGTTATCTGGCTGGTAAATCTCAGCAAGGTATGATTGGGCTGGAAACTATTATTTGAGAGTCAAACATCCAACTGACAGGAGGATATGTTCCAAAAGTCAGGTTTCTGCAGGCAGCAGCAAAGGCAGTGCAGGGGCCTCTGCCAAACCCCAAGGGACTGAACCTGTCCCGGGCTCGAGGGAGCAGTGGCTGTTGGACACTTGCCATGGCCTCTGCACACTGCCAGGATTCACATGGAGGGAGGAGGCCTGGGGCTATCCACAGGGATCTTCCCATATGCCACACGGAAAATTCCTACTCAAAAATAAATCCTACACTTGGGAGAGACACAGAGTAGATGGGGCTCATAACACAGAGCTGAGCTGTTTTATTCTGTTCCTGTCTGTAAAACGTTTGCATGTCCATTATTTTTATGTGCTCATATATTTACATGCACATACTTGTATGTATAGACTTATAGATTATTATTTCTCCTTTTAATTTTATAAAAGTATGTTCTGATCATAGGGATAAGCCACAGCTTCCAGTAAGGGCAGAGATTTCACTGTGCAAGCCTTAAACACATGTTCTGAATCTAATTCGAAAACAAGGAGCTCTCTTAGTACCCTCCTGGTGGATCCTTGGATTTGGGCTTTTCAGATCCTGCTGGTGATTTCATACTCAGTTTTTCTTGACAGGAATTTTCGCAATCTGCAGATCTCCGGCTGGGCTCAGTGAGAAAATCCAACTGTTTATCTATGAAGGCAAGCCCTGTAGCCTGTGGTTTGTGGAGCTGCTGCCAGGGAGGCGTTTTAAACACTTGGTTCTCATGGCAACTCTCAGCCCATGGAAATCCCTTTGAAACCCTGGTTCTGGCTGCCCTGGCTGGTCACACAACTTTAAGGGACCAAAAGGGGATTTCTCACCACTCTAACAGTTTGTGCCACTTTCGAAAAGGAGTGTTTTCCCCATGTTTGTGAGTACCAGTTAAGTCCCTTCCTGGGCAGTCCTAGCTGTTACCTTAATAAAACCCATGTTTTTCCACCAGACTCTGACACCCATATTCAGCCTTAAATCTTCTTTTTATTAAAAACAGAGGTCTGTGCCAACTGTTTGTATTTTGGGCAGCCCACTGCCAGCAAAGCAAGTGACTGAAGTGCTTGCTGAGTGCCTTTTCATGCTTTCCTAATGGATTCAGCTTTAATAACTGATATAATCTGGTGACATGACTTCCAACAGCATTTTCAACAGAAAGGAGTTGTTGGCATTTGTTTAAAATCTTTGCGTGTGTGTGAGCGCCGTGAACTTTTGGGTACAGCCGTGATTTTCGATAGTCTGACATCAGATTGTGGGAAAGAACTGAACTGAGATTGGGAATGTTGTCAGCAAATGTGGATTACTGAGGCTGTGGGTGCCTTTGATCGCAGCCCCGCGCGGGTTGCCAGGGCTGGGAGCACAGGTGTGTGCCAGGGAACGGCGTTCCCTGGAGCCAGGCTTGGCGGAGCCGCGGGAGCGTGGGCTCCCAAAGTGCGCTATTAGCGGTAATTGCAGTGTGCAGAAACCTCTCTTTAGGCGGTACTAAAACAGCTCTGAGAGTCAGCTCCGGTGCTCCTGAGCCTACGTGTTCACTGTCACTTGTCCTTTATCATGGAATGCTTTGGGTGGGAAGGGACATTAAAGCTGACTCCACTAGAACAGGTTGATACAAGCCCCTCCAACCAGGCCATGAGCATTTCCAGGGATACGACAGCCACAATATGGAAATACTTAAAGCAATTCCAAGGTTTGTTGGGATTAGCACTCCAAAATGTTATATATGATGTGAAACCTAACAGAAATTGTTACAGAGAGAAAGGATTTTCCTGCATGAATTCTCATACTTGCTTAACTTGGCTGCTGCTATTTTTCATGGTTATGGTGGGCTGGTAAATGTCAGAAATATCAAAGGAGCAGCTTTCTTTCCTCTCGCTTTTTGTTACAGGCACAGTGAGTCAGAGTTTCTTTTCTCATTTCTTGAGTCAGTGGTGGGCCGAGAGGGAAATCTGCCTTGTCACCTCTGTGGTCCCATTTCCTTGTAGCCAGGAGTGCCAGAACCCAGCAGGACTGTGCACAAAGGCACCAGGAGTAGTGGTGGGCTGCCATACGTGTCCATACCCAACAGCTGCCTTTGCAAATGGAAGCATTTGTTGTGGGTCTAAATCCTGCAGGTATTTCACAGTCCTGATCCAGAGTGAAGTCCCTCAGAGAACTCAGTCCACTGAAATCTGGTTCTTGTCTTGAATTTCTCTCCATACAGCCATTTCCCCCTCTTATCTTCATCAAACCTCCTGAAAATGTTGTATTCTCCAGTTAGAGATGATTAATTTCCAGAATTGAGCCAGAATCCGCGGGATTTGGGGCCTTGGGAAGCGGGAACAGCACAGAGCTCCCCCTGCAGGCCCGACTGTTAAGCACAGCCATCGCATCCAAGGCATGAAATAAAAATAAAAACGTGCCGATTTTTGTATTACTGAAGCTGTTCTTTCCCTGTACGAGCCGTGTCCCAGGCCTGAGGCTTCAGTTTAATTTTGAGAGTGTTTTGAGCAGTTTGTGTCACAAATCCTACTCGGTATTTCCTGAATTGCCATCAGAGGATGCCAGGGAGCCGACCCAAATGGACGGACACACTGTCTGTCACCCACAGATAAATCTTGTCCCTCGTTCGGAGCTATGGGACACGCCACTGGAGCAGGATGAGGCTCAACCACAGCATTCCCTCATGCTGGCACTGCAAACGTGTCCCACTTAAAAGAGAGCAAAAGGGAAGGAGATTCGAGAATGTTCCCAACAGATAAAGAGCACAAATGGCTCCTTTCTGGGATTACAGATATTCTTCCTAGTTAAACTGTGCCTAAAGAAGGTATTTGATCCCAAAGTCCATTATAGCTGGCTAGTGCTGAGGGGGTTTGGGACAGTCGGCACTGGTTGATACGAGAGAGGAGTAAGAGGGAGTGTAAGGCAGAACAGTCTCTGTTACTTGCACGGAGCAGAAGAGTCCTGTTGTGACTCCAAGGAGACGCAGTTCTGCTTTGACTTTACAAACCTTTGTTTCCCAGGGAAATAGTTTCTCTGACTCATCTCTTTCCTGCTGTGCTGAGAATTCGGCTTGGATTGTAACATGGAACAGTCCGATGTCTTTTAAAATAATACCCTGTTTTCCAAAACGATGATGTTTTACCTGTCCTGGCTCTCTTTGCAAACCAAAGTGTAAGTGTAAAGCTGTGTGACAGAATAAGAAATGTCGGTGATTTAGGTGTTCAGGGAACAATGAAGCCTGTGAGACCCACCCAGGGTATGGGACAGGGCGGCAGTGGAGTCACTCCCCTGCTATGTGGCTGACCCTGTTCAGCAGCTTCCTCAGCCCTGCAAACCAAACACTGAAATGCAGATTTGTAAGTTTGAAATGGCTATTTCACCCTTTTTCTTCCTCTGTTTAGCCCAAGTAAGGTGAGCGTGGTACATGAAGTGGGGCAGGTTTAGTAGCAAAGCTTGAACCTTGCCTGCATCGTGCCATTCTCCACCCAGAGCTCCGACAGCGTGGAGCTGGGAATGGCCCTATGGAATAAGGGCACACACTCCTCCATTTGGAACTATCAGATAAAAGACCCGAGCTCAGATTTTCTGACATGGCAGGAGGAATAATCCCAACAACCGAATGTTGGGTTAGTAGAACTTTCATACTCCTCACTCATTTCCTGATCTAACCCTTTGTTTTAATTGAACAAGATTAAACAGAGACTAGATTAGACCCAGATCCCAGAAGCTGGGAAAGGGCTGCCAGGATAGGATTGATTTCTCATTCAGTGACTCAAAGGAAAGCGGTTTTCGTTTGACAAAATTTTCATGAAATTTTGAGGTTAATTAATCCTGATTTTTCACTTTAGCTGCTGAATTGGCAAATCAACTACTTGCACATCCCTTGCAACATATGCTGTGAAAAAGGGATTCCCCCACTCCTTTCTCTTCCCCATAGGTGTCACCCTTGAGTTTAACGTGGATGCGTTTATTCATCTCCAGGATTTTATCCAGTCATCATAAGATTTAGGATTCACGCATTACTTTGGAGCCATATTACATAATTCACACAACCTTAATTTCTTTGTGTATCTCACTTGCTACACCTAAATGTAAATACAATATTAATATACCAAATAGACTGCTGGACACAGAGTTTTCTTTGCATTGCAGAAAGGTAAAGCTTTATTCAAGGCATTGTTGTGCAGTAGAGTACCAAGTGCACTGCAGTGACCTGTACGTAAGCACAGTGATCACAGTGATGGACAGCATGAAAAGGGAGGAGTAGATAACTGTAGGAAAAGCCTAGTAATTATTAATTTTGACTTCACGAATAGCATTTGGAGAGCAGTCTGTGTGTGGGGTACGTCACAGCGCGTGTGGGCTCTGCGTTACCACGTTGTGGGCCGGGCTGCTCCCATGGCACTGACTGGATCAGGGAAGCCCAACGAGTCGCTGGTATCTTAGCACACTCTTGACTGCCCTGTGGAAAGAAAGAAGAAACCATTGCTCTGATTGGGAAACCAAGTGTCTCTTTGTAGCACTGACATTTCAGACTCATCCACTATTTAAATACCCATTTGTTAGCAAAAGCATGGGAACGGAGCTTAACCTGTCTCTGGAACTGGAGCCAAACCATTTAGAAATGAAGAGCTTTGATTGTGAATGGTTTAATCCCTGCTGTAATTGCAGATGTGGAAGTCATAGCACAAGGTTGGTATGAACAGGAAAAGGGATGAAACACAAAATGCGAAAGCCATAAGATTGAATCCTCTTTGGAAGATGTTTCTTACCTGCCTTGTCACTAGATTGACCATGACAGTAGGAACTAGAAGAATAAGAGTGGGAGGACATTCCTCCTCCTTGTAGAGCTCCTTGAGACGATCTGTGAAATGAAAGGAGTTTTGATGAAGGGAACAATAAATACATACTGACATCATGTGCAGTGCATGTAACAGCACAGCTTTCCCTGGATCTTGAAAATATATTTTTATATATAGTTTTTCATTTCCTTCCCTTCAGCTCTATTTTCCTAGAAAATTGTGAAAGCAGAGACAGCAAGAGACTGTTGCAGTATAATTCTTGTACTCTCACAGTCCAGCTGTGCTTGTTCCTCTGCTGACAGAAGGAACTTCATTACAGTTTGGTTTGGCATTGGTGATTCCTCTCGTGGAATTCACTCTGCACAAACAGGTCAAGAGGAACTGATTAACTCAAAACATGTCAGTAACAATCTCCTTTGTGTTTCCCTTGGTGTTTGATGTGCTTATGAAGTTTCTGATAGACACATTTCAATACGGATGCTGTGAAAAAGAGCTGCTGAATTAAGATTTCAGCTACAGACAAGTAAAATATTCTGCTCTGTCTTCCATGAGTGCCAAGAGAGAAAAGGTTGTGATAGAATTTGTGCCCTTATTTGCAAATAGAGAACGTACACAATATCCTGCTGCCCCTCCTGCAGCAGTGCCCGGTACTGCTGGATCTCCTGCTCCAGGCGCATCTTGATGCCCAGAAGCATCTTGTACTCCTGGCTCTGACCCTCCACCTCACAGCGGATGCTGGCCAGCTCCTCCTCAACGCAGTTGATCTGCCCCTGGATTTGTTGCAGCATGCGGCCGTAGCGAGACTCAGTTTCTGCCAGGGAGTTTTCCAGAGAGCTTTTCTGGAAGGGCAAACACAGGAGTTGAGGAGCAGAGTTCTACGGCTCCCTGCCCGTGCCAAGGAGGGAAGGGCCCGCAGATCCTGCCCACGTACCGTGCTGAGCTGCGCCTGCAGTTCAATCTCCAGGTTCTGCATCTCGCGCCTCAGCTCGGTGAGCTGGTGGCTGCTGGTCTGGATGTCCTGGCTGCTGGAAGTGACCTGCTGGTTGACTTCTTGGATCTGCGGAGTCAAACCCCAGAGACACTTTCTGAGCCACAAGGGAGCAGATTTGCTGAGTGAGAACTCAAGTCTCCAGGGAGCCTCCCCCTTTCAGCCAGTCCCGGTACCAGGGTGTCTGAGCTGTGCCACCAAAGGAGATTCCACCCTGGGCATTGCTACGTACCTTCACCTCATACCACTGCTCCACCTCCCTGCGGTTCTTCTCAATGATCTGCTCATATTCATTTCTCAGGTCATTCAGGATCTTTGTCAAGTCTTCTCCAGGGGCAGCATTGACCTCCACACTGACATCGCCACCAGTTTGGGACTGGAGCTGCCTCATTTCCTGTAGGGAGTCGAGGGAGAGACACAAGAGCACACACAGGTCATTTGTTGTGCTGGGGACTGTGGGCAAATCAGTACCAAGGTACAAAGGAACAACAATCCCATGGCATAACATGGAATTGACTTGATCTGTGATGGTGGGAACCATGAAGAATCAACAGGTTATGTCTTTGGCTGTGCTATCTATCATTGCATTGTACCTCCTCATGGTTTCTCTTCAGAGCAATCAGCTCATCCTTCAAGGACTCCAGCTCAGATTCCAGTGAAGACCGAGTGGTAGTGAGACCATCCAGGATGTTTCTCAGGCCATTGATGTCAGCCTCCACGGTCTGACGGATGACCAGCTCATTCTCATACCTGTACCAAAGGAAAGCAAAGCATTGCACATTCATTTCATTACAATGCGTAGGCTTGATCATACCACTTTAGACAGGGCATCATCCACCTGCATTCATGAGTCTCATAAAATTCATGACAAAAAGAGGCAAGGTTCACAGGGAGGTACTCACTTCATTCGGAAGTCATCGGCAGTCATCTTGCTGTTATCAATGTCCAGAATCATTCTGTTGTTGTCCACAGTGGCAGAAATGATCTGCAAAAGGGGAAGGTGGACAGGAGTCTTTTTGTGTTCTAGATTTCCAGGACAAGCAAAAAGAAGACAACAAAGCTTTGCTAGAGCGTTACTGTCGGTGTTGGAATTGTTTTATGGAGTAGTGCAATGGCCACAGTAAGTTCTTGAATTGCCATGCCACAGGGACTGGTGTGTGCATTGTTTTGGCTTTCCAAAGATTTCAGTGACAGAGTATATTGGTGGGGGAAAGAACAGAAGAACATTTATGTTGGGAAATGGACAACCCCTGTGGCTTCTGCACTCTGCGTGTAGGAAGCAGTGTGGGCTTTATCCCTGATGCTCTAAGTCATCTCATTATGAAAAAAGTTGATTGTAAGGGAAGACCTTGGTTCTTCCACCTGGTGTCTGTAGGAGTGTGCAGGGAAAAAGGGAGCTCAGATCCTGCCATCCAGGTGCTTCGGCTTTGCACTCCATCCAGCTGAACTGGGTGGGAGCAGAGGGAAGCACTGCGAACCCCACATGGCTGGTTTGGAGACACCTGCACAACGTGGGATGTACATTCTGTGAGCCAGCGTGTCTGCGGCTGGTGGAGCTGCTGGTGCCTCGGGCTGTGCCCCCGGAGCACGTCCCTGTTGCCTGTGGGCTGCTGTGAGGGTTTGCTCACCCAGGGGATGGGAGGTGCGGCTCAGCAGGTTTGTGCCTGCGGCACCACCAGCACGGCGGTCCCGGGGGCGGTAGAGCCCAGTGCTGGGGATGGAGCGAGGAGGAAGGAGCAAAGAGGAAGGCCTTACAGGAGAGAAGAGCATGTGGGAGATGGAGGCACGTGTACCAGGATGATCCTACCTGATTCTGGAGTTGCTCGATGGTCTGGTAGTAGGAACTGTAGTCCTTGGAAACACTGGGAGCTTGTTTCCTGTACCACTCCCGGATGTGGTGCTCAAGCTGAGCGTTCTCTTCCTCCAGCCTTCGCACCTTCTCCAGGTAAGCCGCCAGGCGGTCGTTGAGGTTCTGCATGGTGACCTTCTCATTGCCGCTCAGCAGCAGGTCTCCCCCAGGGCCGCTGCTCCCCGCAAAGCCCCCGCCAAAGCCCCCGGCAAGGCCGCCCAGGCTCAGGCCGCCCCCGTAGCCCCCGCAGGCTGCCCCGCCGTAGCTGCCCCCGCCGATCACGGAAGAGGCGTAGCGCCGGCAGGACACGGAGGAGCTGCGGCCGCTGCTGCCACCGCAGGCGCCTCCACCTCCTCCTCCTCCTCCGCTCCTGTACGAGGTGCTGGATGTTCTCTTGATGCTGCAGCTCATGGTGAAGGGATCAGCTATCCAGGCCCAGATGCAAAGCTCTGCACAGCGAGATACAGGAAATCAAAGTGTAGCGGGCCGTCCTCACTGGTGGCTATTTATACCTGCCCGGGTGGGTGTCACCTGCCAGGCAGTCCAGCTTCCCATGGGGTTTGCCAGCCACAGTGCTCATGCCGAAAGTGATGTGCTAAGGGGAATTTCTTTTGGGGCTTGGGACAGCCCTCCCCCCAGGTACTGTGTTTGCATGCTGATTCACACCAAGCCTGCACTGCAATTTTGGGTGGGTGGCTGTGAGTTAGATTTTGTTGGAGATAGTTTGTTGCTGGCTACTTAGTGAGAGAGACTCATTTTAATAGTTGTCCTTTGTTCTTTGGAGTAATTTTTTTTGTCCTTAAAACAGGTGATGAAAGCACCACCTAATCACTCTGCTTTAATTTCAGAGCTGGAGAAGTATGAACTCAGGCACCCTGTGCATGAGGCTGGTTTAAATTAGCCTGAAGAATTGCCACTTCTGGAAACAGAATCTCTAAGAATTTAGGTACTTCCGTAGAAAAGGAAGCTCAGTGTGGGCACTGTCTCTCAGGGTACTTAGTGGTAAATCACAGTTGAATGAGCTTAACAGCAGCAATGTTATTTCAGTTCTCACCAAACTCTGGTGGTATCACTTCCAGGAAATCCTCCTATCTCATGCAGAGAGCCATGGGCGTGCAATGATGCCATTTTAAAGTTGCAAGTTTTTAAACATTTTTGTGCAAATTTCCAATCACTCAGAGATTATCTTAAGCTGAAATACGTGTGTAAAATCTATATGGCTGCATTGGCTGTATCATGGGAGGGGAAAGAAAGGATTTGGCTTGGCCAGATGGAGGCTGAGATTGTTATCAGCTGGCTCTAGAGGAAGGAGGTACCAGGGCTGTTTGAAGTACAGACCAATCCTGTTGTCCATGTAGGAAAGGGCACAGTCTGGATTTGAGTGAGTGTGTTTGGGCTGGAAACTAAGGGGAAGTTTTTAACTGTGGGAGGCAGAAGGGTCTTGAAGAGCTTCCATTACAGGAGCTGTGGATGGAGTAGAGAGTTTCAAATCTGATCTCGGTAAGTTAATGTTTGGGATTTTATCCTTGTATAACAGAGGTAGCTGTGATGACCCTCTAGACCCCCCCTTACCTTCAGTCTTTTGTCTGGTGCTGAACAACTGCACCATTTCTGTAAGGGTACAAGTTCTGATGAGCCTTTCTTTGGAAAGGAAACTTTGTCTTTAAATAACTTTTAGAAAATGTGAATTTTAAGCCTGAAAGAAAAGGGGCCTCATTATGTGAGGGTTGAACTTTGATGGGAATTCATCTCTATTTGGGAGTTACAATTTACCCGTTCATTTTGTTGTTGGTTTCTCCATTTATGCTGATACTTACACACACCCTGCAGCTGTGGCTCAAGCAAGACTTTTTTTCTTAGCCACAACGATTATGAGATCCATAAAAGTTACTAATGTGTGTTATGGCTGACTGAAGAATCATGGAAAACCATTCACCTTCTTTCTTGACACACCACCACCCCCATATCACAGATAATGTAATCCTTTGATCTGCATAATTGTTATTGTTGTTTTATTGGTAGCTCTCTAATTATCTGCACGTCAGAACCAGGTGCTTTGCATATGTTATTGAGACTGAGTCATCATTATTAAAAAATAAAAATTATTTTCTCACAGGGTGTGATTCCTTAGTCATATTTGCCTCATTAGATTGTTGCAATGCACTTTTATTCTCCCCTATGAGGTGTTTATTGCTGATTGGCGTTAGTGCCAGAGGTGTTGATTTTATATCTCCTCCTCGGCATCGTTGCATCACAACACTCGACCTGACCATTCCTGACATTTCCCAATGCTGTAATTTCATACTATCACCAGATGCCTTTTCTTTGTCTCTCTGTCCCTCTCTTCTTTTTTTCAATAGGTGACCTGACCATCCTTACTGCCATTACCGCATCCCAAACACTTCATCTGCAGACTTTCTGTTCTGTAACTGGGGGTATCTCCTTGTCTCCATGTGCATTTCTGGCCACTGTCCTGTGTACATGGCTCTTGTCCCGAGTTGGCTAAGTCAGTTTGGACCTGCTGGTTTACTTCACAAGCCAGAAGAGCCAGGTCTGTTCAGGAGCCATTACATTTCACAGTCCTTGCAATGACAGAAGGAGGTCAGACATGTTCTGTGGTAGAAGGTGTTGAGGCTCCTCAGCCTGTCAAAGGGGCTGTAAGAGCTTTGAAATCCCATCTTCCCCTGGCAGACCTTTAGTGCACCCCATGGACCTCTGCAAGCTCCTTTGTTTGAAGTAGGAGTGCTGTGAATCCTTTCCCGGTGCTGTTTACTCACTGGTGAAGTTGGATGCTGAGCCCCAAACAGATACTCCAAATTGGCAGAATAACCAAAAGCAGCCTGTGATTTCCACAGAGGCTGCGATGCCATTGCTGGATGTATGTCTTCAGTCACACAAGAGGGAGAGGGCAATCCTAGAAACAATTACTGGTAATTAATTGTTCTACAGTAAATGAGTCAAATGTGGTCTTGGTAAGAAGAGTGCTACTCCCAAGAATTTCATCAGGAACTCCATTTGTGCATTCCTCATCCGTCATCCATTGTCCTGCAGCATCGCTCAACCTGTGTGTTTGTTCAGTTCATTCAGAGCTGAAGGATTTCCACATCCCCCCATTCTGGCCTCATCTTTCTCTTATATGACTCCATGGAATTGGCCCATAAACTTGCAGAAGTATAGACCAACAGAAAATCCTATTAAATGTGAGCTATTTTAATTCTGCAGTTGATCTAAATCATTATTCATAGTCCTTCCTACCACTGAAAAAGGAAAAATTTAGAGATAATTCCCAAGAGAAATTAAGCTCTTCCAGCAGAGTGATCCTTTCCTGTTCTCTTTCTCTCTACCTGCCTCTGGTTATCAATGATGGTTGCTAATTGAATTCTAAATTCCTCCCTGCCAAAGCCTTTTTTTCCTATCCTGTAGATCTTTTCAGAGCACTAAGCAACTGTATGGCTTTTTCTAAGAACCATGGATGAGTGAAGTGAGCATCAGGAGCAGGCAGTGGTGTCAGGATACCTGAACACAGAAATAGCACAAGGTTTCTGGAGCCCCTGCCAGCCTTAGACGGAGGCTGTGGGTCTTGCTGTGCCTTTGGCACACCTGTGGTGTGTGTTGTCCCTAGGACAGGCCTTGCCCCATCCCTGGGTGGGGGTTGGTGCCCCATGGATCAGCAGGAATGTGTGGGAGGTGTTGTGCTGTCAGCAGCAGGACTCCACAGTGAGCTGATCCTGCTGCAGAGACTGGTGCCCACTCCGGAGGACTCTCCCCACTGCCACCCTCTGCACCAAGGCCTCACACTCCCAAATTGGCCCAGAAATGGGGACAGACACTGCAGCTCTGGAGTTCCTGGGAGTTCTCTGGATTAGGACTGTATTTTTGATCATTCTGATGCTTCTCTGTGCTTCTGGAACATTAGAAGGAAGCAAAATAACCTTTCAGCGCTTAATTATATACATTAACTGTAGTTTAAGGTTCCATAAGGGCCTCAAAAGAGATGTCTCCTTCACTGCTTTGGCTGTAGTAAATACAGCTGAGACCTGAGTGAGTTCTGACAGCCTCTGGAGACCAAAGTCATGTTTGCATTTGCTTTACATCACTTTCTATACTGTTAAAACCTGAAATGAGCATTTTGTTCCCTGTAGACAGGCTTTTATTCACACAAATTCCTGATGTTGGACTGATAAAAGCCAGGTTTCCAACATGAGTAGAAAGTCTCTTCTTTGTGGACACTCACTACAGGCTGCAGTCAGGGTGCTGTGCTGGCAGAGCCAAGGCATGTGGTTACTGAAAGAAGACCTAAACCAAATCAAACTCTTGTAAGTCGGTTGTGATGAGAAAGTGTTTAATTTCATTACCCTAGCAGATCAATCCTTCAGTCTGAAATGAAATGGGAAATACTAGGAACCAGGTTTAATCAGTGGGGAAGGGACCAACAGGCACCTGTAAGTGACACGACTGATTCCGTGTATCTCGTGCACAACAGTCAGAGACTGAAAAGGGGCTTCACTGTGATCTTCAGAAAGCAAAATATGTCTAAAGGAGCTGCCCTAATTTAGTGTTCCTCTTTCATCTCTAATTTTGTTGCATATTTTATGTTCTTAAGCAGTGAAATATAGAAAATACCTTCAGTGAAAGGAGTGTGTCTCTCATTTCTCTTAAGGCAGAACATCAGCCAGCTGTATGTACTAACAGAAATTGGGTTCTTGGTATTATATCAGTGTTTAAATTGAAATTTCTGTCATAAAACACTGGAACGTTTTTGGTGCATGACACTGAAGGAAACAGACCCATTGTCTTGCTGTCTGTTTTTCCTAACAGAAGTCAGCAATACGTAATTCTCTGTGCAGCCAAAGGTGTAGAAATACTTGTGAGGAAGCACCTTCATGCTGGAACAACCTCTCCTGAGTCACACCTTCCTTCCCACAGGACTCCAGCTGTGATGAGATTAATAGACTCAGATAAGTCACAACAGTACCACTGGGCACAGTTTAGTTAATTAACAGTTTATCTCCTGATAGTTACCCATCATTTGTATTTTCTTTCTCCTTTCACTCATATCATTTATTCTCTTTAGTACAAGTGGCAAGGCAAGGGGCCAGAAAGCAATCCCTTAGTGACCATTAAAAAACAAAATGGTAAATGGTTTTTAATGTCTCAGGAAGGAGAAGAATTGTGTCAAAGACTGATGACAAGATTTCTGTTTTCAACCTTATGCCTCTTGCTTGTGAACAGAGACTTCTGCCAGCCTCACCCAGCAGTTCCTTTAGGCAGAGCCTGGCAGTTGTCACACCTCACACAGCCATGCTCACACTTCCTGATAGTTCCTTTCACTCTGTGATTTCATCTCAGCACTGTGTCCATTTTCCTAGTGCAAAATGGATTGTCCTGAGACCACGTACCCGGTACAACTGCACAGCCCATGTTTGATGGATGATCTGGATAAGTACCTGCGTGAGGTTGGTTAAATTTATTTTCTCAGACATGTTGTGATTTGCACTGCAGAAGTAAAGGTTTATTAGAGCAGAGTTTCCAGCAGAGTGTGAGCCCTTTAATGAAGAATGATTTGCCAAAGACAAGTTGAATAAACAAAGCACTGCAGGGTGCAGGAAGGAGCGCTGGGGCAGGTGACCAGGCTTGTGTTCCAAACCCTTCCCGCTGCCTCGGCCATGCTGCAGAGACTCTCGGGTGTCTCTCACTGCCCATGGTCGGTGCATCTCAGCTGGATGGTGGCAGGGTCACTGCTGCTGCTCTAGCACACTCTTGACTGCCCTGTGTGAACACAGAGTAAATCACTGCCTTGAGGGGAAGTCTGAGCGTTCCTTCGGAGTGTAGTTCTGACACTTGACACAGTGTCAGCAGCAGACACACAGAGGCTCCACGCCCAGCAGCACCCCGGGCACTTTCTCAGAACTGTATTTTTTTATTATTCCAGTGAGCAAAAAAAGTATTTCACATCCCATGAAGTTTATAAACTGTATTTTATATTTAGGCAGAGGGAAGAGCAATACTTGCTGTATTTTAACCCCTAATGCCTCTGCGACAGAGTAATGAGGTTTCTCACTCCTGGGTGATGGACCTGGGAACCTTGCCCAACCCAAACTACAAAACTTTTTTCTGCCCAAATACAGTGCAGCCATTGGGGCAATGTAACCCACTAATAATCACATGCTTACAAAGTGTTGACTTACCTGGCATGTCCCCACACTGGGAATGAGAGTAGGAAGCAGAATATGATTGGGAGGATTTTCCACCTCCTTGGAAAGCTCCTTGGGAGGCACTGTAAAAAAAAATAGAGAATTCATCAAAACCTGTTAACATTGGATATTCAGTTGAAAGAGATATTGATATAGCTTCAGGGACAAAAAGAATCCATTAGCAAGTACATGAGGATTTCTTTCTATTCCCTTGCTATAATATGAAATACATACACAATATCCTGCTGCCCCTCCTGCAGCAGTGCCCGGTACTGCTGAATCTCCTGCTCCAGACGGGTTTTTATACCCAGAAGCATCTTGTACTCCTGGCTCTGACCCTCCATCTCACAGCGGATGCTGGCCAGCTCCTCCTCAATGCAGTTGATCTGCCCCTGGATTTGTTGCAGCAGGCAGCCGTAGCGAGACTCAGTTTCTGCCAGGGAGTTTTCCAGAGAGCTTTTCTGGAAGGGCAAACACAGGAGTTGAGGAGCAGAGTTCTACAGCTCCCTGCCCGTGCCAAGGAGGGAAGGGCCCGCAGATCCTGCCCATGTACCGTGCTGAGCTGCGCCTGCAGTTCAATCTCCAGGTTCTGCATCTCACGCCTCAGCTCGGTGAGCTGGTGGCTGCTGGTCTGGATGTCCTGGCTGCTGGAAGTGACCTGCTGGTTGACTTCTTGGATCTGCGGAGTCAAACCCCAGAGACACTTTCTGAGCCACAAGGGAGCAGATTTGCTGAGTGAGAACTCAAGTCTCCAGGGAGCCTCCCCCTTTCAGCCAGTCCCAGTACCAGGGTGTCTGAGCTGTGCCACCAAAGGAGATTCCACCCTGGGCATTGCTACGTACCTTCACCTCATACCACTGCTCCACCTCCCTGCGGTTCTTCTCAATGATCTGCTCATATTCATTTCTCAGGTCATTCAGGATCTTTGTCAAGTCTTCTCCAGGGGCAGCATTGACCTCCACACTCACATCGCCACCAGTTTGGGACTGGAGCTGCCTCATTTCCTGCAGGGAGTCGAGGGAGAGACACAAGAGCACACACAGGTCATTTGTTGTGCTGGGGACTGTGGGCAAATCAGTACCAAGGTACAAAGGAACAACAATCCCATGGCATAACATGGAATTGACTTGATCTGTGATGGTGGGAACCATGAAGAATCAACAGGTTATGTCTTTGGCTGTGCTATCTATCATTGCATTGTACCTCTTCATGGTTTCTCTTCAGAGCAATCAGCTCATCCTTCAAGGACTCCAGCTCAGATTCCAGTGAAGATCTAACCAGAGTCAGGTCATCCATGAGATTTCTCAGGCCATTGATGTCAGCCTCCACGGTCTGACGGATGACCAGCTCATTCTCATACCTGTGTCACACAGAGAGAGAGAGAGAAATGGGAAATGAGATGCTGACAGTCAATAGCACACATCCTTTTAAGATCACTATTCCAATAAAACAGGATGACTCAGTAATACCACCCAGGGCAGTCCTCCCTTGTCTTCTGAGATGATGAGAGTGATTTGACAGACATGCAAGGTTCACAGGGAGGTACTCACTTCATTCGGAAGTCATCGGCAGTCATCTTGCTGTTGTCGATGTCCAGAAGCATTCTATTATTGTCCACAGTGGCGGAAATAATCTGCAAAAGGGGAAGGTGGAGAAGAGTCTTTTAGTGTTCTAGATTTCCAGGACAAGCAGAAAGAAGGCTCTAAGCTTTGGTAGGGTGTTATTGTGGGCCTTAGAATTGTTTCTTGCAGTAGTGCAGGGGCCATATGGAAGGGCAATGACCCAGATTTACTTTTCAGGGAAACTTGTGCTATCACAGACCATCCTGCCAAGTCCATGCTCTTCCCTTTCTCAAGTTAGGGGCAGTCCCCTATGTGTCCCAATAAGTGTTTGCAGCCCTTTCCATATAATGTACTTCTTCACAGTCTGTTTACTCTGTATTCTTGGTACTGTGTGACCTGATTGTAAGGGAAGACCTTGGTTCTTCCACCTGGTGTCTGTAGGAGTGTGCAGGGAAAAAGGGAGCTCAGATCCTGCCATCCAGGTGCTTCGGCTTTGCACTCCATCCAGCTGAACTGGGTGGGAGCAGAGGGAAGCACTGCAAACCCCACATGGCTGGTTTGGAGGCACCTGCACAACGTGGGATGTACATTCTGTGAGCCAGCGTGTCTGCGGCTGGTGGAGCTGCTGGTGCCTCGGGCTGTGCCCCCGGAGCACGTCCCTGTTGCCTGTGGGCTGCTGTGAGGGTTTGCTCACCCAGGGGATGGGAGGTGCGGCTCAGCAGGTTTGTGCCTGCGGCACCACCAGCACGGCGGTCCCGGGGGCGGTAGAGCCCAGTGCTGGGGATGGAGCGAGGAGGAAGGAGCAAAGAGGAAGGCCTTACAGGAGAGAAGAGCATGTGGGAGATGGAGGCACGTGTACCAGGATGATCCTACCTGATTCTGGAGTTGCTCGATGGTCTGGTAGTAGGAACTGTAGTCCTTGGAAACACTGGGAGCTTGTTTCCTGTACCACTCCCGGATGTGGTGCTCAAGCTGAGCGTTCTCTTCCTCCAGCCTTCGCACCTTCTCCAGGTAAGCCGCCAGGCGGTCGTTGAGGTTCTGCATGGTGACCTTCTCATTGCCGCTCAGCAGCAGGTCTCCCCCAGGGCCGCTGCTCCCCGCAAAGCCCCCGCCAAAGCCCCCGGCAAGGCCGCCCAGGCTCAGGCCGCCCCCGTAGCCCCCGCAGGCTGCCCCGCCGTAGCTGCCCCCGCCGATCACGGAAGAGGCGTAGCGCCGGCAGGACACGGAGGAGCTGCGGCCGCTGCTGCCACCGCAGGCGCCTCCACCTCCTCCTCCTCCTCCGCTCCTGTACGAGGTGCTGGATGTTCTCTTGATGCTGCAGCTCATGGTGAAGGGATCAGCTATCCAGGCCCAGATGCAAAGCTCTGCACAGCGAGATACAGGAAATCAAAGTGTAGCGGGCCGTCCTCACTGGTGGCTATTTATACCTGCCCGGGTGGGTGTCACCTGCCAGGCAGTCCAGCTTCCCATGGGGTTTGCCAGCCACAGTGCTCATGCCAAAAATGATGTGCTAAGGGGAATTTTGTCTGAGGTAAGTAAAAGGCATTACCATTCAGTGCAAATATGTCTTTGTTGATTCACACCTAGCTGCACTATAATTTTATGTGGGTGGCTCCTTGTTGGATATTTGGTTGAATAATATAGTATCTCTCAGTTTCTGTTAATTTGGCAATATCTCGCTGGTAGCGGCAGCTAAGGAAGTCTCTGCTTCATTGTCAGTCTCTGTCAGTCTTAATGTTTTGAAACTCAGTAGTTCAGCTTTGGACTTCCACCTGAGATCTCAGACATGATTTGTCACCCCAGCAGCCTCCAAAGGACTCTTCATTCATTGATTTATTTCAAATTTACATTAACTTTATAGAAATCTACTTTAATGCACCAAAATAAAAACTTCTGAGACTGCATTCCCATATCTGTTACAGAAGAAGATTTAACTCTGAATTTTTCACTCTGTATTGAATAAGGTCCTGCTGGCATTCAGCTTTCTCTGGACATGCAGGTTGTGGATCACAGTATTTTTTCTCTTGGAAGAAAACTGTGTGTAACAGCCGCAAAGGTAACATTGTGCCAGGGAAAACATATTAAGTCTTTTCCTATCGAAGAGCGCTTAAATTTATTTTAACGGTTTTAAATGGACTCAGAGGAAATTGAGAGGAGAAATATTTTACTTTGCATATTTTCATAACCATATTTAAATAGTAATTTCTCAGAATACATCCTTAAATTATATAATACAGTGAAAAATAAGTTTGATTAAAAGAGACAACGATTAGATCTGAAAAAATATCATCATTACCTGAGCTCATTACAGTGAAGGATGTTTTGCAATTGTGACAGAGTATCTTGCATCACCCAACAGTCAGAAACACTTGTGTACTTTTTTCCACTGCCCGTGCAATAGGGAATGTGCAGTGAGCTGCTTTTTCCACCTTTACTAATCAAGCGTCTGTGAAACTGAGAAAAGCCTTGAACAGAAATAAACTTTCGGATTTCCAGATGTGCATTAAATATCAGCACCGCAGCTCCTACGTAAGAGTCACTGGGCTGTGCAAAGGAAGCACATTAAGCTGGTGAGACCTGCTGTGAATTGCCACCTCAAAATCAGCTTATCCACGGAGAGGGAGGATGGATTCAACCTAGAAGTGTTTTGGGAAGAGGTTCCATATTGCAGAAGAAGAAATAAGCCCACTCCTCTCTCTGGCTGCAGTTGTGCAGATTTGTTCACCCGCTGTTACCTGGGAGGCGCTGCCGCCGTCGCTGCCGGGCTCAGCCCTGGCTGCCGGCGGGGCCGTCCTGGGCTGGCACTGCCGGAGCCGGCGCCGGACACGGGGGAAGCTTCTGGCAGCTTCTCCCAGAATCCCCCGTATCCCCTGCTGGCCAAACCTTGCCACACAAACCCAATACTGTGCCTCATGGATGTGAAATGATCCTGGAAATCCTTCCTTCCCTCCACCTTGGTCTCTCAGTAGCTGCTGCCTCCATTCTGCCTGTTTTAACCCCTTCTGGACTTCACTGTATGATGTGTAGCACTTAGTGCCTGTTGGGCAGCAGAGTAATTAGGAGTCAGGGAAATAAATACTGTTCCAAGGTTAGTTTAAAGCGTGGGCTGACATCTGTGGAGGTCCCTACCCCTGTCCCTGTCCCTGTCCCTGTCCCTGCACCTCTAGGAGGTGACAGTGCAATTCATTCCCTCAGAAGGCTCTGGCATATGCACAATTCATTACTCTTAATCCTCAGACCATTTACCATGAACACCATGGCTCTTTCTGAATGGTGTGTGTAGTCCAAGTTTCTAAACCAAAGAAGGAGAAATCAGCATTACTAGAATCTCACTGTTCCTGTTCCGTGTCCTTGGCAGCATTTATACAGCACAAACTCTGTTTAACAAGACTGCAAAGGCTCATTCATGCCAGCATAATGCCAGCACACTTCGGCTTGGTGTAAGTCGAGTGTTTCTGCTTCCCTGAATGGTTTCCAAGTGTTGAGAAAGCTTGCATGGCAGTGTGACGTGTATTTCTGGAAATCAATTTTGTATCTGGTCTCTCAGTCCATACCTGTGTGCATCTGTTGTGTTACACAGCAGTGCTGCTCCTCTTCCGTGCAACCCACATTTTCTTTCACTCTCAACTCAACCTCAGAGGCCCCTCCCTTGTGTGCAGCTCTGCACCAGCAGCTCAGCATGCAAGGTTGTGTGCAGGTGAGATGTACCCTCCCCTTGGGCAGCCTCACTGGCATTTTGGCCCCTCAGGTCCTGAGATATTCCGGTAGCTATATCCAAAAGTGAACATTCCAGACCCTTTTACATGTACTTAATTTCTCACAGGTCAAAGGCAATTGCTGTCAATTTTAACATTTTATGGAAATCCACTTTGTAAAGTTCCTGTAAATTATATTTCCCTTTCACTTCTTGTAATTTCAAAACGAGATCTCTTATCTGGGCATTTCCAGGTTAAACCAATGAGTGCCCATCAAGGTTTTGTGAATTGAAACATTCAGTTCATTTTACAGCCATGGCTCTGTAATCATTAGTGTTCCTTTGTGGATACTCACATGCTGCCAACACCATTAGAGTCATTGAGCACTGAGGCTCTGCAGTCCCTTTAAGGCTGATGTTCATCTCTTGGGTCTCAGAGCTCAGTTCACAAGAATATCTGGCACATTATTAAAAAACGAAGGCGCAGCCCAAGAGGATTCTGATCTGCCCTGACTGCTCAGAAATTTTGTTTTAACTCTAAATTTCATTATCAACTACTGGAGTGTATCATCAACCTTTCTGCCTGGAGGTGTGTCTTGGCATGGCTTTGTGTTTTCTTTTTTAAGTGTTTACACCTACAGAAGGTAAGAAAAACCCCACACAGGATTCTGGTTGCATCAAGACAGAAATTAAATTTTATTAGTGATATTTTCCTGATTCAGAACAACCTGAATACCAAACAGGTTGGATCTGTAAAGCAGCAGTTTGAGTGCCAATGACTGAAGCTGCAGAGGTTTGTGGGCAGAAGCAGCACAGAGCATGCAGGGCAGGGGGAGAGGTGGCATCTGTAACTCCCAGGAGCTGTTCAGAGCATCATCTTTCCTTGGGAGTGTGGGGAATGCAGCAGATTTGGACCAGTTTCTTTTTAAAAGGGCTTGCACTGGAGGATCCCCGATGTATATTCTTAGTCAAAAGATTTTCTTCCATATCCTGTTTAGAAACAAAGCAAGCATGAGCTCCATCAGTGCTGGCATGAACGTCTGAGCCACCAGTATACCCCAGATATTAGGATTGTGTGGGAGTGACCGTAAGCATTCCAAAAGCATAAAGGAAAACGCCAGCATGGCACAAAGGCTGTGGGATTTATGAGATTCTGAAAAGAATGAGACAGATGAAGAAAACCAGCTGGGGTTAAACTACAGGATCAGCTGATATCACCCACAAAATGGAATAGAAATGGACTGTGAGCTCTGGAAGTGGAGTTGATCCTTTGCACACAAAGAGGAAAGAATTGTTAGTAACAGTAAATCTAACATTTTCCAGAAATTTTAGTGTATCCTCAGTACTGTTTGCCTCTGGAAGAGTATGTTGGTATAAATTAGTGCATAAATTAGTCAGGATATGACTGAGAGAACAGTGTGCCCATACTGTAGTTCTCACCTTGGCTTTCACCACCACTTCTGCAGGACTGGGACTGGGAAGATGAAGAGTAGGAGTGGGAACTGCTGATGCCTCCTGAGGTTCTTCCTCCTCCTCCTCCTCCAATGCATCCACCACCACTTCCTCCTCCTATTCCTCCACTTCCTCCTCCTATTCCTCCACTTCCTCCTCCTATTCCTCCTCCACCACTTCCTCCTCCCATTCCTCCTCCAATTCCACTGCCACCACCTCCGTATCCACCACTCATGCTACCACCTCCTCCTCTTCCTCCTCCAGAATAACCACCACCTCCAATTCTACCACCTCCCATGCCTCCTCCCATTCCTCCTGATGGGATTCTGCAAAAAGAGAGAAAGAAGGGGAAAAAAAAGTTAATCAATATCACTTTGCCATCTGAAGGCAATTGAGCTACAGCTGCTGCCCAGGAGCCAGCACCTCTCTGGGCCGTACTGCTGGTTAGAACCCAGCATGCACAGCAAAGCAACTGAGTCAGTGCCAAACACGATCCTCTCTTTCAACTTCAACTTGAATGCAAGAGCTTTTGCTTTTCCCACATTCTGCCTAGGGGTTTCTTGCAATATTTGGCACATACATCAGTGTATGGCTCAAAATCAGAAGAGAATGAAGCTTGAGTTGCTCTTTCAGGCACCACTTCTGAGCAGAAGCTGGCACACTGCATAAGTGAAGCTGAAGTAGCTTGAACTTTCAGAAACTTTTATAAAGGTTTGGAAGACTTTGGTTGTTTTTTTGGTTTGGTTTGGTTTTTTTTGCCTACAGTCTTTTCCTGCCTGTTCAGTTTCTGCCTTCTCTGGAACCAGGCTCTTTTACATGGGTTTCCCTGTCCAGCCCCAAATCGGTAGTTCAAAATTTCAGCATTAATTTTTCTTCAGGTGAGCTGTATTCTGAACAGAATGAAATACCTCACACCTGGGAGGCAATTGGCCAAGACATCTGCATCAGCCTCATTTGAGTACAAAATATTTTGCAAATCTCGACTGTTAAATTTCCTGCCGGTGACTGACCCAGCAGTTGGGTGCCACACGGCGCCGTGTTCTGTCAGAGTACGTACACAAGGTCCTGCTGTCCCTCCTCCAGCAGCACCCGGTACTGCTGGATCTCCTGCTCCAGGCGAGTCTTGATGCCCAGGAGCATCTTGTACTCCTCGTTCTGGCTCTCCATCTCACAGCGGATGCTGGCCAGCTCCTCCTCCAAGGGCCCGATCATGCCCTGGATCTGCTGCAGCTGCATGTTATAGCGACGTTCCGTGTCTTCCAGGTTGGATTGCAGAGAGTCTATCTGCAAAGGGAAAACAAAATGCAGTGTTTATGGGATTGTGGTGACTTTAAGTTGTTTTTGTGGGAAAACAGGAGATCTTCAAAAATCCTCAGAAAAAATTGTATCTTTGAAGAGAAGTAATCCAGTATTCCATTCTCCTTGGATGGATTACTTGCTGAGTGTAGCCCTTCTCACACACAGACTGTGTCACAGGTGAAGCAAATGCCTTTCCTTACCATGCTGATCTGTGACTGCAGCTCAATTTCCAGGCTCTGATATTCACGCCTCAGCTCAGAGATCTGCTGGTTGCTTGATTGTATCTCCTGGCCACTTGAGTGGACTTGTTGATTAACTTCTTCCATCTGAAAAATTAACATACAAAATTGAGGCATTTTTGATAATTGGAAAACATTGTGGGGTTATCATGAAATCACCAAGAAATCAATTAAGAAGAATAAAGATGCCATGCAGACTGTTTGTTTCCCACAAGCCGCTCTGCCAACACCCCAGTAATTCACTTGCTGCTGGAACGCAGAGGCTCTACCTGCTTTACCACATAACTGATATTCCAGGACTGACCTGTTACAGGAAACTGCTTAAAGTAATATGAAGTTATTGTCCCTTAAATAACATGTGATAAGTTGCCTTTCACCTGCTGTAAATAGGTCCAGTACTTTGTGAAAGATTTAATTACCAAAGCCCGCCTGTGCTTTACCTTGGTTTCATACCAGCTTTCCACCTCCTTCCGGTTGTTCTCAATGAGCCTCTCGTACTCGCAGCGCATTTCATTTAATTTTTCCATTAAGTTAATGCCAGGAGTAGCATTGACCTCCACATTGACATCTCCACCAGACTGGCTTTGCAGTCCTCTCATTTCCTGAAAAAAAAATCACAAAAACCCCATGAGGTTCTCAAAGGGAGAAGGTAAGGAGGAGTTGCATCTGGTCAAATAAAGGGAAGGAAAAGGACATAGAGCCTCACACAGCCCATGGCTCCAGCAAAAGGGCCTCGCCTGCCCTTGCCATGGAACAATTCTGCCATTCCTGGGGCTCCAGTGCTCTCAGCCAGGCAGTGCTCACATGCACAGTGACCCTGGCGCTTCCTCCACAGGGTGGTAAGGAATTCTGTGCAGTGTGCTCTTTGTGGGAATCTTCTCTTCTCAGTGGGAAATCCCATTGCAGAGAGTACAAATGCTTTCTTTTGACTCCTCCATATATTCTATCCAATTTTCCTTCCATGAGTTCAGCAAGCAAACTGTAGTTGGTACTGAAAGCCATTCATCCCGCTGGTCTCACATGTGGACCTGATGTCTCATGACACCAGCTGTGGGCAGCTATGCACTCTACACAATCCCCAAAATCAAAGCTGGGTTGTGACAAGTTGGGTGATCAAAACCAGTGGCCAAAACCTGGTTACTACTGGTGGAAAAAGCTAGGGGAAATTCTCGGAGTGTTGTGTTGCCTTTAGTTATTGAAGCGTGAAGAAACTTACCTCTTCGTGGTTCTTCTTCAGGAAGATCAGTTCCTCTTTCAGGGATTCAAACTGTGTCTCCAAGTCAGATCTGGACAGAGTCAGTTGATCCAAAAGTGGGCGTAATCCATTGATATCACTTGCCACACTCTGGTGGAGAGTATATTCAGTCTCATACCTGGATGACAGACAAGAAAGAGAGTAAAAGTGCTGCCAGACCTCTTTGTTTGGTATCTCAGTTATGGACAGTTCCCATCTTACATCTCTGGTCAATTCCTTGAAAGGAAGGACCCCATTCTCTTTCTGTCTCTAATAGCTTTGTTTGATTTCAGTACAGTTTCTCTCTGTGAGATTTATACCATGAGGATTATGCTTATAAATCTCCATGCAAGGATGAAGAAACTTAGAATGGAGTCCCTTAAATGCGTGTCTTCAAGAGCTTGCCTGGAGAAAAATAATAATGAAAACCCAAAGCAATCCTTCTCAGAATGCTTTTCCCAACAATTATTCTGTCATTGGAGCCAAAAGTCTCCAGCTTCTACAAAGATTAATTGGCAATGGAAACCCGTGGGGATAAAGGGAGGCAAAGTGGATGGAGCCAGGAAGGGAGTGACTCACTTCAGTCTGAAGTCATCCACAGTCATTCTGGTGTTGTCCATGTCAAGTAGCATCCTGTTAAGGTCCACATTTGCACCAACAATCTGAAAGGGAGGGGGCAGGTGTTCTGTCAGTTACCTTTTCAGTCCAACAACAGAGAGAAGAAACACACACAAACACCTCGCAGGAGGGTTTTATGGCAATGTCAAGCCTGACTAGATCTGCAGGAGCTACTGAGAGAGATGAGTTTATTGCTTCCGGATAAAAGAAAGTGCCTTTGCTGTTAATTTTGGTTTACAGATATCCATTAAAAATACCTTGTTGGAAAGGATAACTAAATAAAATCTTCATATTCAAAAAAGGAAAAACAAACAAACAAAAAACCCCAACCCAGCCAACAAAAACCAGTGGAACAGCAGAATTTCCATTACTTTTGAGCACAGCCATGTTCATGCAAGAGATACGTGACTGTTAAATGGCTGAGGACTGGAATGAGACTAACTGCACATTCTGGCTCATCCTGTATATTCACAAAAATATCCAATTAATATGGCAGTAATAGCAGGACACAAGCAAGGATTAAACCTGCTGTTCAAGAGTGAAGAATGAGCGAGCAGCAGCCCAGCACTGAAGGGGGCATGGCACAGGCCACGTGATGGGGCCCTGGTGCTGATCTGCCACTGCCCCCAGCAGTGCTTCCTGCGCCAAAGACGTGTGCCAGAACACGCAGACAGAAGCTGGTCCCCACACCACTCTGCCTCCTGACTAAAGCACAGGGAGGGGAATGCCACCCCAAACAGGGACCTGGTGCTGCATGAGGAAAGTGCCATTCCAATAAGAACCTGTTCCAAGTTAGTCAAAGTTCATCATACCTGGTTTTGCAGCTCTTCAATTGTCCTGTAATATTGGCTGTAATCCTTGCTCTGAGAGGGAGCTTGATTTCTGTACCACTCCCTGATCAGCTGCTCAAGTTGGGCATTTTCTTCCTCCAAGCGTCGCACTTTATCCATGTACGACGCCAGGCGATCATTGAGGTTCTGCATGGTCAACTTCTCGTTTGTGGAGAGCAAGCCAGAATCCTCCCCAAAGCCCATCCCACCAAAACTGCCTCCACCATAGCTGCCACCACCACCAAAGCCACCGCTACCCCCAAAGCCACTAAATCCACCTCCACTGTATCCACCACCTCCATAACCACCTCCCATTCCCCCAAATCCGCCCCCTCCTGATCCAAATCCTCCTCCCATACTTCCACAGCTCATTCCTCCTCCGTAACTACCACCACTCATTCTCCCCCCATAGCTACTGCGGCTGATCCTCCCACAGCTGCCGCTGCTGAAGCCCCCTCCATAGCTGCTCCTGGAGCCTCCTCCACCAAAGCTTCTCCCAGAAAAGCCCCCGCTGCCTCCAGAAGAGGTGTATTTTCTCGAGGACATCGAGGAGTATCCACCAGACCTACCCCCTCCACCACCTCCACCACTGCATCTTCCACCACCACCACCACCTCCTCCCCCTCCACTGCTAATTCTAATGGTACTGCTGGAAGATTTGGTGCCACAGCTCATGGTGACAGCAGGCAAGAGTCAAACCGCAACCCCAAATTTAGCTGCACAGCCTGATAAGCTTCAGGACTGCAGATTTTCATCCCCAGCTCTCTCTATTTATACATTTGACACTGGGTGTCACCATCAGGGTGTTTCCTTCTCCCAGGGCATTTACCAAACTTTTTGTTTGTGCCAAGAATAATTTGCTGAACAGTATTTTTGTGCAGCTATCTCAGGCAATCCAGCCCACGGCTGGGCTTCTGAGGCTTGGTTAAGGTTGAAAATCTCACTTATTTTGGGTAACATTCTTTTTATTTAGTGTTTTCTGGAATTGGTACTTTCTTTGCTAAGGTTTGGTAGCTGCTACTGCTAAAGATGGTTGTTTGTTCTCTTTTGCTCTTTCCATTTTTGTGCATTTAAGTTTTTCTACACAGCTTATGTTCCATTTCTCATCATATGTGCTAGTGCAAGAGTTTTATTAATAGGATTGTGTGACTTGTCTGTAAAGATTGTCCAACTCGTGTATCCCTGCCAGCACTCAGAGAACATCTTATTTAATATGAACAGGCTATTTCAAGCAGTGCAGAGGGATTCTTATTTAGAAATCAAAATCCCTCCTTTGTGAAGAAAGTGCTAGGGCAGCACACAGCCAGCCAAGTCCTGGAATTCAAAGAGAAAAATAATATTGGACTTTTTTCACCAAAGCACTGTTGATCTAAAATAGAAGGAAGATCAAGGATGCTTTAATTGTATTATAAAGTCAATTGTATCCCAATTAGAAGTTGTTTTGTTGCAGACAATGATTTGAAAACTAGCGTGTGGGAAGACTTCTTATCATTTAATATAAAGCAGCTCTCTCTCTCTATTGTTAATGTGTCATATATTGTAGATGATAAAGTAATTATATCTACTGTTCTTAAAGCAAAGATCCTTGAGATTAAAATAGCATCCTGAGAGAAAAGCTGCAGGACTTTTTACATAAATCAGTAGAAATCAGAATGCTGAGACCACAGAAGAAATGACCCCACACTTCAGTGTTGCCCTGATCCCCAGAAACTGCCCCCAGATGGAAGGGTTTCCATCCTCACTAGGCAGCTTGGATGCCAAAGCTGAGGATGTCTGAAGGCAGGTGTGCAAATAAGAGCACAGCACCAGCATTTGTGTCTTGCTATAGATGGACCCAAACTGCCTCAGTTTGCCCGGGAGGACGTGCAGGGTTTCCCAGTGACAGTTCTGTTCTGTCTGAAATGTCTTCACCTCCTCTCTGTGGGGTTTTGGAGCCTTTGATGGCTGTAGGTAGTTATGAAATGTAGCAATCTCCCTTAAACCTCAGGTGCAGGAGCAGAGGGCTCCCCTGAGGAACTCCATTTGTGCTCTGCTGTCCTTGGCTCCATTTCTTGGAGATGTCAATGCAGCAGAGTCCTTGCTTTCCAAAGGCCGCCTTGGTGGGACGTTGATTGTAAATTCAGGATTATTTAGCATTTTCTGACCACATCCATTGTCCTGGCCTCTGTGCCGTGCCTGCGCCAGCATTGCTCTATTGCTGCTTACACAATCGCTTTCAAAACCTCCCGATTTTATCTTGCTATTTGATCTCTCAATGGCTGAAAGATGATGAAAGATTCCGAGCACTTTGGTGATGGAATAATTTCTCCTGATTCTCAGCTGGAGGCTGGTAGTGACACCTAAGCAGCATAAACAGTTTCTGGGCTTTAGCACAGTCTGTTACTGGTGCAGAGAGGTGGAGTTTGCTATAGGGAAAATGTTTTTTCTTTTTTTGTGCTGTTTTGCCTCTGGGTCTGGGTAATGTCGCTTTGGTCAGTGAGGCTCTTTGTCACAAACTCTGCTGCGGTGAGTAAAATTGATTATCATGTTCAAATTCCCATCAGTGATTCCAGGGATATTCCTTAGAGATGCTTTTCATAGCCAAGCTAGAAGATTTGTGGGTTTGTTAGTGATAGTGAACACAAAATTCCCTGGAATGATTAAAGGAAGAGTAAAAAAATTGCCAAAATAACCTCTTAATCTGTTTCTGTATTTTCTGAGAACCCACATTGTTTCCTATTTTATTTATCAGTATCTTTTTCCATGTGTAACTATTCACAGCAGGGATTTGTCCATACTGGAGAGTTCTTCTGATAAGGGCAAGTCTTATTGCAGGTTTGGAAAATACTTTAGAAAATAAAAACAAAGAAAGAAAAGAAAGAGTCAAACCACCAAGGGTGGAGAACTCTCACTACCTCGACATTTCATTTTAGCTTTGTATTGTTACCGCTCCTTGTATATAAAGGAGGATCATAAGTCAGAGATTTTGCCTACAGATCTAAGGTAACTTAAGTCACATGCTGACAGGATGTTCCTGTTTTGTCTTTAGCATTGCTGCTATTTCATTTTTGTTGGTCGTTCCACCTTGGTGGTTTTATAGGACCCCTGCTAGCCATGAGGCTGGGCTATTCCTGTGTATTCCTGCAGCTGAGAACTCCCTTGGGATGTTTGGTTTCTGTCACAGTCACTGTGTGTCTCTGGAGCAGGACACTGAAGTGCCTGAAAAATACAGGTGAATTATGAATACTTCATCCTCCTGCGAAGTTGCACATGCTGAATTCCGTCCTGGCTGATTTTTGAAAATGTTTTGATTATTAAATAACTAACTGCAAATACTTGTAAATCAGAGAAGATCTGTTCTGTGGACAGGATGAATTTTTCATTTCTGAACTCATTTCTGAGTTCGCTGATGCTTTCCTCTAATGTATTATATGGATGATGTGAATTTAGGGAATTACCTAAAAAGGAACCATCAGCTTTAGGACTTTGTCTCTTTCCCATATATGATGCACATTTGAGTCATTAATGTTCCTGTGTAGATGCAGCATCCATACCTTATTTAACATTGCTGTTTCCCAATGGGAGCAGGGTAAGGACCTTTATTGCTCCAGCCACCAGCACTGCCCAGCCTGCAGAGTGCCGGAATGTTCTGACTCCGTGCACGGCTTCTGCTCCAGCTCAGCACATGCCACGATTCAGCCCAGCCAGCGTTCCTTCACTCTCTCTCTGTTATTGTTTTCCTTTTAATCAGGCCTCCGTGATCAGTATCAAAGAAGTGACTCCCAATCACCAGAGTGATGACAAACCCTGGGAGCAGCCCATGCTGCAAAACTGGGAGACTTTTCCAACAGGCTGGAGCTGCTGCATTCCGAACAGACCTGGAGAAAATGTGTTCTCACTTTTGTGTCTGTGTGCTGAAAAACTGGAACATTTCTCCTTCGTTCAATGTCATTCTGATGCCTCAACCAGCTGCTAGAGTTTATGCTGAGTTATGAGTATGCTAGAGTTTATGCTTTTAATCTATTTAATGGCCTCTTCCCATCACTCTTACCAGAAATTTTTGTAAGAAGAGAGGGTCTTTTTTCACCTCGGAGATGGTGTTCAATCCTCATTCCTGCTTCAGCTCAGACTGTTCTAGTGAAATCAGTAATTTCCAAATAAATTTAGGTTAGACCCAGCAAAGCAATCAAGGACTCCTAAGGCAGCAGTGAGCTCGCCTGTGAAGTTTAAAACCTCCAGCACTCTCCCAGCACAACCTTTTGTGCAGGATAACCTGGGCCTTCCATGCAAGGAGACTGATGGGAAGAACAGCTGTTCCTCAGATCCTAAAAATGCACACATGGGCTTTGCCACGTAGCTGTGAGAGCTGTGGCTCAGGGTGTGTGTGCCCCACAGCTGGGGGCACTTTGCAGGCTGCTAATTCCTTCCTGTCGGCTGTCAGCGTTTCTAGCAGTTTCTGAGCCACAATCACAGTGGTCCCACTGTCATTTCCCCTGTCTCCTACAGGGTGAAGGCAATTAGATTGGAATAATTCTTTTTGTTGGTAACAAAACAGAACAGCTGGAGGGCACAGTCAGAACACCTGCCAAGGTTCCTGCCTCTCTCTGGGGTTCGGGTGCCTTGGTCCGTTTGGACTGTGCAGCCTCAGAGCCCCTCGGAGCTGTGGGCACCCGCACGTGGATGGCTCTGGTCAGTGCAGCGTCCTGCGAGATGGCACATGGAGGTTGGCATCCCGGCCTGCCAGTGGGGGCACTGGTGTGGCACATTCTGTTACCACAGCTCATGTGGGGTGGGGAAGGAGGACATCCATGGCATCTGCTGTCCTTGCAGCAGGGAGGAAGGTCCTGCTGGGCTGAGCTCTGTGGAGGATTTGCACACTTGGGGACAGCCCAGGTGGGCTCTGCCTTTACCCCCAGTGCAGTGACATGATGTACTTGCTGTACTCATTCTGCAGCCCATGAAGATGGCCTGGGTAGCATTTGGCAATTAACAGGGCTGACAGTGAATGCTCAACAAAGAGACATCAGCACAAGATACACACAGGCAATTTGGAAATTACGTCTGTGCCTTCAAATGGACACATGGCTTGTTTGGGAGCTCTGAAGCCAAACGTGCAGGAGTGTGTGCACATTGGGTTTTGCCTAAGGTTGCTCTGAAAGTCTTGTTCCAACACGTACTGCAATTACCTTCTCAGAGCACTAATAGGAACACCAGATAAGTATCCGAATTGCAACACTTTGTGCTCATAAAATTAAAGCTTATTATGCTGATTAATGACTAATGAAATGCATGCAAATAAAAAGTGCAAAGTTCTCCTCACTCCTCATTATTGCTGCTGCCCCACTTTGAGCCTGCCCTAAGCTTTGACACCTGACACTACAATATTTGTAGTTCTTATTCCTGCTTTGCAATGGTTTGGGTTTTCTAGCTCAGTTCCTCCATGTAAGCCTGTTTTCTCAGAAAGCAAGTGCCAGTGATAACCCAAGTGCAGATTTTGTAATGCAAAATGTAAAAAGGAAAGAATCCTTAAACTGGCATTTTCTTCTTGGGTCTGGTAAGAAACCATCTCATTTTAGTCTGCTTTTTGTCTGTAATGAGTGCTTATGCCATGATTAAGTAGGGGGTTTTGTGAGTTTATTGGTGGTTTGTATTTATTTTGTCACATACCATAATATGCAATAAACCACATTAGGAAGCTGATTTACATTGTAGATGCAAACTCATTAAATGTATAAACATTATAAAAACACCTTGATAAGAAAGCCACAGATTTGAGGTAAGGAAGAATACAGTACAATCAATGCTGAGTAGCAAAAGTAGTAGTAGTAGTATATTATTTATCCTAATGGCTCAGAAATTGTTACTTATTATAACATATCAAAATAAGCATTTAAATCGGCAGCAGAACTGTGCTGAGTATTGCAACACGCTGCATCCTTGAGTGTCTGTGCTCAGCGCTGCGTTCTCAGCCCCTGAACTGCCTCACTGCCCTTGCCACGCTCCAAATTCCAGTTTCTGCTTTCCTCCCCCAGGGGTCGATTCAGGGGAATTTCTTCTGCAAGGTTGAATGCAGAGATGCCTGAGAATTAGATAACTGGCAGTAAAATACTAAAAGTAAGTTATATTTTTGGAAAGAAGGGAAGGAGCGAGAGGTGCCAGTGGTGCCCAGAGCTGCCACAGTGGCTCAGAGCAGCGAACTCCAGTATGGACAGGCTGCCCCTCCGAGTAAATCGTATCCAACCACCCCAACAGCCTCCCGGGTGTCCCTGTGAGGCCAGAGGCCAGGTGATGGCCTGTGAATCACCCTGGGACAGCCAGGAAGCAGGCACTGAGCAGGAACATTTTTGAGGTTAATCTGGCAGGCTCCTAGGGGAGGTATGAGAAGCAGGGCTCCTGGATTGGGAGTATTCCTTAATTTGGGCTGCTAGTTGGGTATCCTGAACAGACAGGTGTGAGAAACAGCTGCCACCACCTGCCAGAGCTGGAAAATGAGCAGAGCAATTGGAGAAAGTAGGCTCAGGGGACAGGTAGCAAACGGAGACAAGTGTGATGCATTACTGCAAAGGGTTAAAAACGAATAAGGTGATTTTGCAACAGGTGGGAGTTTGGGATGTCCAGGCAAACAATCACCACCATTGCTGTGGTGTCAGGCCAGGTATATCAGCATGTGCTTGTGTGTGCAGGAGTCCTTCATGCAGGTGAGCTGGTTCCTCCAGGCCCCAGAGAGACACTGGTCAGGGGAAAAAAAAATTATATTTTTTTTTATTTTCCAATACTAATTCATGGCTGAGAGCCCAGCATAAGGCAACACTGTGAATCACTGGCACAGATCTGCCTGGAACTCAGGCGTTTAGGATTCCTGTTCCCACGGTCTCCCACTCAGTCTGTGTTTCCCAACATTCTCCCATTGGTGATGCCTTCCTCAGAGGGAAAAAACAAACCTCGTGGTTGTAAAACTGAGAGAGAAAGACTCATAGAGTGATAGTTCTGTTTGGGCTTAAGCAGGTGAGGGGAGAAGCGCTCAGGAGGAAGGATGTATCTGTGAGCAGGTGTCATGTGAGAAACCCTCTGCCTTATTTTCAAGTGAAATTCCCAACAGAGCTCATATTTTAAGTTTTATAGTGAATAGTCAGTTCCTTAAACCCACCCCCTTGTCACTGATAGAAGTCAATAGCAGACGGGTTTTGAGTGAGATTTCCCATCGCAGGGACGAGTAGAATATTGTTCCTGGCAGTGCAGACTGCAAAGTTTCACCCAGTGAGTCTTAAATGGTGAATATGTCACTGAAAACTTTGGGTCTTATGGGTAATCTGACACGTCATTGTGTATTCCACAGGGAGGGCTTGATATTTGTAACTGATTCAAACAAAAAATCTCTGCTAAAGGGACTTGGACCAGACACAGTTTTCTGGTTGCATCAGAGAGAAGCAAAGATTTATTATCATTTATTCCACAGGAGCACCAATCACGGTAGAGATTAACTCAGATAACAGTGATTTGGAAGAGAAACAGATGGAAGAAGCAGACAGGGCATCCAGAGAGCTCTGACGAGCCCCTGGAGTGAGCAGTGTTGAGTAAGTTGGCCAAGTGTTCGCTCCTGCTCGTGGCAGGGCGTGTTCAGCAGTGCTCAGTGGAGTCTTGCTTGGTCCAAAGGCCTCACTGGGAGGCAGTGCAGTGGAAGATGTTGGTCTTGCTGATCACTCCTCAACCTTTCTAAAACTCCCTGTTGAAAGATGGAGGAAAGCAAGAATTTCTTGAAGAATTCAGCATTTTTAGCCTTATGTTGCACTGTAAGTATCGCCTGTGCAGTTCTCAGTGCACCAGGGCTGTTCCCAGCCTTCTGGAAAGGTCCAGACAGCGTCAGACCTGAGTTTGTACAGTGTGTGTGCAGATGTAGCAATTAACTACATGGGTTGGCTTCTGTTCTCAGCCATGGGAGTGCAAATCACTTTAAATATAGAGTGGCTGCAGCAGTACAAACGAAATACAGATGAACTTAGAATCTGCATTTATGTGTGTACAGATATTTACAGCAGATTTTTATAATTTAAAGATAGATGGCACATAAAATGTTCTAATCTTGCCTACCAAGCATTAATATATGTTGGAGTGTTGCAGGGCAGAGGGGATGTTTGATCAGAGGAGTAAATTTTTACAGAGAAGTTTGCAAAGCCTGTGGAGGAGGCTTTTAAAAACTAGGGCTCATCGACACCAAATTTTACCAAATAATCTTCCTCATGAAACAAAATCCTCCTGAATTCAGTGCCTTGTTTTCAGCATCAGCAGTGTCTGTGCAGTGTTCCTGCTGTCTGCACTGATGGCTTCAGGCCCTTTGGGAGAGAGCCAGCTCTCATGTCATGACTGTCAGTCTGCAATGGAAACTGTGTTTGGGACAGAGCCTGACTGAACCTGGTCATTGTAAGGAATAAATGGAAACTTCAAAGCAGGACCATTTTCCATCTTTTCATAAAAAATCAAAAGTGGAATTGAGCCTTTCTAAAAACTACATCTTCCTGCTCATTTTCACCATTTTCAGGCTTTTGTCTGAGGTGCTGCCAGGACCTGGGGCCTTACCCATTCTCATGTGTTTTATGGCTTCAGACACTTCCTCCATGGTTGCTCCTCTCTCCAATGTTTTGTTTCCTTCCAGGCAGAGCTTCATGTTTTCAGCACTTCCTGGAACCACAGCCAGGAAATCAGATATGGATCAGACCTTTTTGTCACTTTCCATCTTTTGCTGCTTCAGTATTTTGCAGCCAATGCCCCTTATATTTTAAATGTCTGAAGTGTTCCAACTATTCTACCCTGCTTTAACCAACCCCTGCTTGATGCCAGTCACATTTCCAACCTCTGACTTCCCTGGTTCCCTGCATACTTTGGATTTGTCACTCTTTTCCCCCTCCATTTCCTCTTTTCACCCATCCTCTGACACAACCCTTCATGCCATCCTTCATGCTGCTCATGTTGATTTGTCACTGTCTAAGAACAAATGTCAGAGTGGCCTTAAAACAAGATTGGGGAAAAAATAGCAAAAATATTTCCAGGAAGGAAGTTGCTATATCCTTTCCTGCTATTCAGAGACAATCGTGAATGGCAGGATGTATTTTTTAATTCCATTTTTACCTGGGCTTTCACAAGAGTCGCCAGGCTGGGACTGGGAAGATGAAGAGCGGGAGAGGCAGGATTTACCCCCTCCTCCTCCACCACTGCCACCTCCTCCACCTGAAGTTTTACCACAGGTTCCTCCTGTTCTTCCTCCACTCCCTCCTCCTCCACTTTCAGAAGAGGAAGATCTTCCATAGGATCCTCCAGTTTGTCCTCCACTGCTTCTGCCACCTGAGGACCAACAGCTTCCTCCTCCACTACTTCCTCCATGACCTCCTCCTCCTGAAGATCCACTGCCAGCTCCTCCCTGTGAAGTGCTGTAAGGAGGAAGGGATGTGTTATTTCTTTCTTACCTTTCATTTTTCCAAATAATGGCACTTCCGGATGGTACTTAGGGGAAGAAATGGCAAACTGCAATTCTAAATACTTTTGTAAAAGTACAGCTTTTTGTGCTGCCAGCTAAGATTTAGATTCCCTGTTAATTCTCGTGCTTGTAGTAAATATGTTGATGATTAATCACTTGCACCAGTCCCTAAGACAAATATTGCTGCTATCCTCTTTCCCTGATTGCATCGATGGAATGTTAATTAAATGATGTCTGTACCTAATGCCCTGCTGCCCCTCCTGCAGCAGTGCCCTGTACTGCTGGATCTCCTGCTCCAGGCGAGTCTTGATGCCCAGGAGCATCTTGTACTCCTCGTTCTGGCTCTCCATCTCACAGCGGATGCTGGCCAGCTCCTCCTCCAAGGGCCCGATCATGCCCTGGATCTGCTGCAGCTGCATGTTATAGCGACGTTCCGTGTCTTCCAGGTTGGATTGCAGAGAGTCTATCTGCAAAGGGAAAACAAAATGCAGTGTTTATGGGAATGTGGCAGGGTTAGATCATTCTTATGCCCAACATGAGAAAAATCCCCCATGGTGTCGGATGTGCCAAGGATCCTCACTGACTGTCACAGCTGACCTCCTGGCATTGCAGCAGCTCCCGAGTTCTTTGCGTATCAGGGATCAGGAGCAGTTGTTACCTACCAGACTGATCTGCGACTGCAGCTCAATTTCCAGGCTCTGAAATTCACGTCTGAGCACAGAGATCTGTTGGTTGCTTGCTTCCATTTCCTGGCTACTCGAGTGGACTTGTTGACTCACTTCCTCCATCTGAAAAATTAATGTACAGAATTGGAGTTTCTGAGTTTTACTTACAGTGCCAACGTAGCAGTTTATCATGGGACCATCTGGAACACAACAATTTGCAGAAGGACCACTGGTAGAATGGGGCTGTTAAACTTCCTTGTGTGGCTCTGCCAGAGCAATTCAAGCCCACTTGTGATTTACTTCACTTTGAGCAAAGGGACTCTAGGGTTATTTTGTAAAAGCAATGGATGTTGTGTCATTCCTCTACAGGAAGTTGTTACCAAGAGCTGTCACCATTTACCTTGCTCTCGTACCACTTTTCAACCTCTGCACGGTTTTTCTGAATAATAGCTTCATATTCTTGCCTCATCTCATTCAGTTTTTTCAGCAGATCCTCTCCCGGAGCAGCATTCATCTTCACATTCACATCCCCATTGGACTGGGATTGCAACAGTTTCATTTCCTGCAGAGAAAACCCAGGCCCAAGGACAATGATCACAAATGGAGCCTTTCAACAACATATATCCATCTATATCTATATCTGTATCTATATATCTATATATGTATATATGTATATTCAGGGGGATTGTGTTGCAATTATTTGGCCTCGACTTTCCAGTCGTTGCTTGTTGAGGGGGCTCAGGGGCACCCTGGCACAGCCTGGCCCTGCCCCTTGGTCGGTGTTTCGAGCACAGGATGTCACCTTCCCACATCTCCAGTGTGCATTTCAAGGAGCTGACTCTTACCTCCTCGTGGTTCTTCTTAAGGTCGATGATCTCCTCCTTGAGAGACTCAAACTGCATTTCCAGGTCAGACCTGGTCAAGGTCAGGTTATCCAGCAAGGGCCGCAGGCTGTTGAGGTCACTCTCCACGTTCTGCCGCAGCCCGCTCTCCATCTCGTACCTGCGCCAGGGACAGTGTAGAGAGCTCAGCCCTGCTCCTGGCACCTCAGTCCTCCTCCTCCTCCTGACATTATTTATGGAAAAGTTCACCTATTCCAGTATCAGTGTCTGCTTTTGTGTCTGTACTTGAGAGCATGTAGCATCTCTCAACAATTAGGAAATCATCAGCCAGTACTTAACATTTAATAATTTATATTAATAATGTAATGTTACTATTCTTTATAATAAATAAATGTAAAGTTTAATAGTAATATCAATTGTTAATATTAAAATATATTATGTGCTCTCTTTCATCTCTTTTTACTGCAGCTTTGTGCAGGTTCCATCTATCTGACTTTTAGTGACAGAAAATCCCTATTTTTATATTCTTAAAAATAAAAGTTTTTTAAGCTCTGGCTCTGCAGCCATAGGCAGCATTCCTGTCAAAGATCACTCTAGAAATATTGAAAAATTTGAAGTTTCACAAATTATTTCAGTTGTGCTGCCATAGAAGCAGGAGAAGCCAAGTCCCTGTGGATTGATATTTGTTTCTGGAATGAATCTATGAAACAAAGTTCAGGAAAGCAGGAGGAAGGAAGTTAGTGCCTGGAAAAGAGCAATATATATTTACTTTATTCTAAAATCTTCTGCAGTCATCTTTGTATTATCCAGGTCCAAAAGTACCTTGTGGGTTTCCACAGCAGCAATCACAATCTGGAAGAGAAACAACATGTTAGGAAAACATTCCCTGAACCTCTGAGTCTGTCAATGCTTAAACTTCTGGCAGAGAACATCCTACCTGTTTTTGAAGTTCTTCAATTTTTTCGTAATAGTGGCTGTAGTCCTTTGGGCCAATAGGACCTTGCTTCTGGTACCATTCCCTGATTAACTGTTCAAGCTGAGCATTTTCCTTTTCCAGATTCCTGACTGTCTCCATGTAGGAAGCCAGGCGTTCATTAAGGCTCTGCATGGTCAGCTTCTCATCGTAGGAGAGAATTCCCACATTCCCTCCATAAAAGCCACCACTGCCAAAGCTGCCACCACTGAAACCAGCACCACCTCCACCAAAGCCCCCTCCATAACCGCACCCAAAGCCGCTCCCACCTGAGCTGAAGCCCGTTCCCATGCTGCTGTGGCCCATTCCCCCTCCATAACATCCACCACCCAGTCTTCCTCCACAGCTGCTGCTGCTCATTCCTCCTCCATAGCTACCGTGCCTGCCATAAGCACCACCTCCCCCACAGCTGCTCCGGGAGCTTCCTCCACCACAACTGCTGCCAGAAAACCTGCCACCACCACTCGTCCTGGAAGTGACTGTCCTCGAGGAGGCCGAGGCATGCAAGCTGCTCCCTTCACCCCCTCCACCACTGCTCCCTCGCAGGCAGCTTTTCAGGGGCTGCTTGGAGCTGCAGCTCATAGTGGCGGCAGCAAATAACACAGATGAAAACTCAAAGCTGGTCTTACAGTTGTTCTGGAATCATAGCTCCCAGTTCCAGCTGCCCTCCTGAGCATTTATACCTTAGACAGTGGGTGTCGCCGTGGAAGGGAGTACCCGCTTCCCATGTGCGGTTGCAAGCCCTAATTTGCCAAAGGGAGATGTTGGCAGTGTCAGGAAGCTTAACCCTTCCTCTAAGTGTTTGTGACCATTTGTTTATTAACACAAAACATGTAATTTCTGTTGGGTGGCTCTGAATTAGGGAGATCTCTGTTGAGATCTGGTGCACTGGCTTCCAGTCATCCGAAACAAACTCATCCCACTCACCTCATCCTGGTCACATCCCTCTCAGCACAACAACACACTGCCACAATACAGAACAGCAATGGATGGTCCTGTCTCTCTTCTAATGCTCAGATATTTGTCAGGAATTCTGGCTAATTTTTTAATAGCTAACTGATATTTTCATAGGTTTATCATTATCCTATGCTGTATGCTCCTTATTTTTAGTCCTTTATTGTTTTAGGCCTTTGGAAAGCCTATTGCAGGATGCATGTTGTAGGTACACAGAACCACTCTGACTTCTTTATAATACCTCATAAAAACTCAGTGAACAATGGCAAATATCACGTGTCAGCAATTATTTCAATCACACCTCTATAATTGTGTTTTATAAATAACAAATTAATTATGAAAAATGGTATTACAACAACTACAGGACTGCTCTGTGTCAGGCCGAGGGGAGGAAGTGTGGCAGGTTGTTGCAGGGAAAAACCCTTCACATGCTTGGATCAAATGCAGGTACAGGATGCTTGAGAGACCTGGGAAAGCTTTGTGGCTTGGGGCTGGTCTCTCCTGACGTGCCTGGGAGTGTCATTGGTCATGTTCCTGATGGGAATTCAGAATTTTATCAGGATGTTTTCCCGATGCAGCAGAAATACAATACTTGGAGGAGAAAGGTAAAGTTCCGGGTTTTGGGATTAAGTCAATAAACTACATCAAAATAGCATTTTTTCTTCAGATTTGTTTTCCATTCACAGACACAGTAGGAAATATTTGTATCTTCCATTTTCTTCTTTTAAGATCTTTTAAGATTAAGGTCTTTGCTCAATGCAGTGGATGGTTCAGCTGCACATCTGCCCTGTGAGCCCTCCCAGCACCCTGAGCCTCAGACTGTGACATTTCTCCCCTGGGTACCGTGGCCCATGGTCCTTAGCAAATCCCAGTCTGTTACCTGTAGGTGGAACTTGTTGCGTGATACCCAATTTCCTGTATTGATTTGGGATATTATTGTTTTCTCACTCAGCCTTTGTGATGGTGGTTGTTGCTAATTAAGTTTTGTTTGTTACAGCAGCTGTTTATGGAAACAGCTTTTGGCACAGGCCCCTCCCAGCACACCCTGGCCCACGCAGAGGACGTCTCACATTCCACCTGCTGCTCCACTTCATCTCTGAAACATCCGAGGGAGCAAGGCCTCCCCTGCATTGTAGGAATTTAAATGGTTCACTACAGCTCTTGGTGGAGTCTGGGGGATAATTTTCTCCAGTGAGAAATCCTTTTCTCCCTAAATGAATGAAATTCTCTTTGTACTTTCAGCTACTTTGGCTCAAGAAGCAGCTGGGTTATGTCCCATTTAACTGTTGCTTTCAGCTGCTGACACCCCTGATACAGGGACATGGGAACAAATGTATCTTGTTCTAAATAATTCTGCAGAAGGGTTTTGTTGTTTGGTTTTTTTCCCCTGGGAAGATGTTTATTGCATCTTTTGTATCAGTCATTCCTTTTAGGAAAACCAACCTTCCTGTCTTCCCTTAACAAAAGAACATTTTTGGATGGTTTGAATATCAGTGAGGTTGTATGCAACTTCATAGCTTCATTTTTAATACATGAAAGAAAGATGTAATGCCATTTTTTTCCCAGACTTTGTGCAAGCAATGTACTTCAAGAATGAAACTTAGCTCCTTAAAACTGAAGAAGCCTGACAGATTCATCGTGTCTGGAAATCCTGGCCAGGATCAGAGATGGAAGTTACGGAACAGATGGTTCCTGAAAGGAATGTTTTATTTCAGAGCTGCTGTAAGGTGGAAGCCGGTTTATGAGGTGGTAATTTTGTCTGCAGTTATGTCTCATAGTGTTGTCCAGGCCCTTGCAACACACTGAGCTTCCTGGGTGATCTTAGATGATGTTTCCGGCAAAACCCAGAGATGCTGCTGAAGTGCAGCTGGAGGGCTGGGAAACTCTCACATAAAAGCGATTGCAACAAACTCTGCAGGAACTGGAAGGATCCGCAGGGGTACCTGTGAAACGGGGCAGTGAAACGTCCCAGAATCTGGGGCTGGTGCTGCTCGCTGCAGCAGAGCCAAAAACTGGGCAGAGCCAGACTGGGGGAGGGAGAAAGAGGAGGAGGAGGAGGAGGAGAAAGATGTCTTGGAGGCAAGTGGCACCACAGTTGTTTGCAATGAGGCCTCTCCCTTTTCCTGTGATGAAACAGTTACGAGCTCCTGCCCAAGAGGAGGGTGGACTATTTAAGCCCGAACAGCTCGCCCAGCACTGGCAGGAATTCACTCAGCATTTCAGGGCAGGGTTCCTGTGTGCTCTGCACTACCCAGATGTGTGCTGGCTGAAGCAGAGGCTGTGGGAGAACAGAGCCCTTTTCCTTCGGGAGTGTGGCAGCAGAAAGGGGCTGGGGCATAGCTCAGGCTGGGGGTGTGGGTGAGCACACGCCGGCTCCTCCCGGCCCCCAGCACCACCTTTCCCAGCTCCACATCCACACCCTCCCCACTGATGTGTTTGGGAGAAACCACCGAGGCTGCTGAGCACATTTGTGGGGTCACAGCTGGACTGTTGTCCACATTTTTGGCGCTTCACTGGGATCCTTTTCTATCCTTCCTCCTTCTGGTCAGGTCTTGTCAGGAAAACTCAATTCTTGTATGTTGCTACACAGAGAAAAACTATGAAATACCTACCTGGGGAATATGACTCATTCTCGTAATTATATGTTATAAACTAACTCCCATTATATGATCATCAGGCAGTTTTATTAACACCGGATAATCCCATAGAATTTCTCCACAGTAGGAAAGAAAGCCAGGCCGTGCAGTGTGTCTGTGTTGGAGGGTGAACATCATTCTTGTTTGTACCCTGCTCCTCCTTCCTGTGAGATTCAGCTGCCTGACACTTAACATGAAACTGTTCTCTTCTCCATTAAAATTTAAATTATGAGGATTTTTTTCTTATCCAATGAAAAGCGAGATGTTTGAAAACTGAAAATCTGATTTAGATCACTTGTAACATATTAGAGCTCAATCATATTTATTGTTTTAATAGTGGATTTACTGAGAGTTCCAAGCAAAAAGTAATTCCTACTCAACAAGTCCTAATTGTTCACTTTGTAGTGAGGGCACACTGTGTTTGGAATCTTTTTCTCCCCCACTAACACAGCTGTGGGTGCCTGGCAGCAGCTCCATCCAGAAACATCTGAGGTTGAAAATTTCATCAGTTCCAACAATTTCCAGTGAAAAGTGTGATTTTCTATAAATGTATTTTCGTAATTAGAAAGAATTCTGTTAAAAGATGGTGCCTCGTTCAAACCACGACATCCAGGCATGGGGCTCCTCACCAGTGTGCTTGGCTTCGTTCCCACAACCCAAAACATTCAGTATGGTTTTAGATCTCACTGATATTCTGTGAAAATCACCTGCAAGTGGTGGCTTTGGCAATGCTGTGTGAAGAGCTTGACTTGAGGATCTCAGAGGGATTTTCCAACCTAAATGATTCTGTGACTCCCTTATGCCAAAAACTATTCAGGCTTTTTTTAAGTGAAGGGTTTTAAAATATCTGTTTTGAAGTGAGAGAGTAAGTCCCCGCCTGTCCTGTGCTATTCTGCAAGACAGGGTGTAATCTTGGTGTCCACCCACACCCCAAGGTGTGTGGTCACAGGGAATATCCCTGCAGTCTGTCCCTGTTGTGTCCAATGGTCCAAATGCAGCACGTTCACCCACTGGTCAGTTAGAGCTGGACTCGGCATGGGCAGGTGACCTGCTGCCCTCCAGGGAAGGGCAGTCAGGAGTGTCCAATCCAGCAAACATCCCTCCTTTAGGAAAGAGTGTAATTCCTGCCTGCATTCTACCTGATCTGTTACTCATTCGCTATTGCAGAGCCGAGTAGTGATGAAACATTAAAGAGCACCTTCAAAAGCTCCACCACCCAACAGAGCGATGGTGGTTGTGATAGGAGCAGTAATTAGGTGAGTCAGAGCCGTAAGAGACTTTCAGAGCACAAACCCTTTGGTTTGGAACTGCTTCATTGTGGGTCTAAACAGCCCCTGGCCCAGCTGGCTCTCTGGGGTCTCAGCTGCTGCTCCATCGGAAGGACCCTCATTAGCAAAGGGTCATTAGAGCACATTTACAGCCCCTGAGGCGACCCTGGGCTTCACTGTGCCCCCACCTAACAACACAATGCAAAACATTCCAGTGCCGTTTGGAAAACAAACAGGTATTAGCAAATTGGTGAGCGAGTTTCAGTTTGTTCGTCCCACGCACCCCCACGGGAGAGCATCTGGGATCTGTGGGAGGCAGGGGGACACCTGCACCATCCCTGAGCAGTCACACACAGAACCGGGTCATGCCAGCCTCACTGCGAGTGTGACCATTAAATACCGGCGGAGCTGGAGCAGGATGCCGGGGCTGGTAGCGCGTTCCGTGTTGTGCGGCACTGGGGTGTCCCCAGCACATCCCGCAGACACCACTGCGCCCGGCTGGCTCTGTTGGGAGGGGATGAGCCAAGCAAGCCCCCAGCTCTGGCTTTGCCGCTCGCCCCTGCCGCGGGCGCCCTTCGGCAGCTCGGTGGGAGCCGAGTGCCCTCTAGAGAGCACCTGCAGCCCTGGGCCGGGCATCATTCAGCTCCTGCATCTCCAAACAGCCCGTGTGGTGGAACGCACAATGTGTCGGGGTCCCTCTGCTCGGTGGGCACAGGGCTTGGGGGCACAGAGGGAGCGCTGCCCACCCCACTGCAGGGCAAGGGCTGGACAGGGCTGAAATTGCTGCAGATCGGATCAATGCATTTTTATATCATCTTATTTTAATCACATATTATTGTACTTCTTTCTGTTGGATAGGCTAACAGCAACTATTTCCACTTAGCCACAGTCAGGATTAGCGTGTCCACAAACTTAGTCTCTCTGAGCGTCTTAGGAAAACGTGAATCCCGCATTAAGCAGAATCTCAGACTTAGGTCTCAGGTAACGCGGTGTTCGCACGTCTGGGGCAAAGCAGGGACCGGACAGGCCGGGGCCAGGACGGGGGCTCGGGACCAGGACACTGACAGGTCAGTGCTTCCTTTGGATCTGCCAACTGGGAACAGCTGACACCTTATGGGGAGAACTGGGAAGTGCCAGGATTTCCCAGGCACCTTCTCCGTTTCCTTGTTCTTCAGCACAAGAAGCATTTGCATGTCAGTCAGGATTACTAATTATTCCAGCTGCTCTTAAATTTTAATGTGACTTTAAATGCAGAAATACAGTGCTAATGGCAAACCTCTGCTTCAGACTCAGTTCAAACTGGACAGGTTTTGGATTGGCCAGTTTTGCCCTGTATTCTCAGGCATGTCCAATGTCCCTGTCCTCTGGGAAAAAAAAAAAAATAAAACAAACCCAGGATAGTATTTTAAATTTCTCTTTCCTCTGGGAAAAACAGCCAAACCCAACCCAGTGTGAGTATTTTCACAGGTGGTTCACGTTGCTGTTTCATTCTGTGGTACAAGAGGGGCAGTGCCGATGGAGCAGAAGGTGAAAACTCAGGTGCCAGATTCCCTGGATTTTAGTTTCGATGAGCATCTGCCTCTCGTTCCCGGAGGATCTGATTCACGCTGTTCTGCTGGGAGGAGAGAGCAGCAGCTCCGGGGCTTTGTTCAAGGGTTTGGGCAGCTGCAGGGAGAATTTCGAGTCTGGGAAGATCAGGAGGTGACCCTGGCCGGTCCCCACGATGGTGCGGTGCTGCCGGCAGGGACCCCCGGTTCCTCCCCGCTGTCGGGATGAGCATCTCTGGTCCCGGCGCGGCCGCTCCGGGAGCGCCCGTCCCCGCCGCCTCCCGGCCGCCAGGGATCACTGTTGTCCCTTCTCCGCTTCCTCCCTGCCAAAACTCCGCCCTCCCTTTGCCCCGTCCCGGCTCCCGGCTTTCTGCAGCGCAGAAACCGGCCAGAGCAGAGGCAGAAATGCTCTTTTGCACGCGTGTGGCACAGTCAGGAGCGGGGCTTGCGGAAATGAATTTGCTTTTATGTTTCAAATGTTTTTTAATTTCTCAGCGAAGGAGTCCAAAAGATTTGACACGTGTTTAGGTGTGAGAATTCTTTGTACCGTGTCACATAAAGTACAAAAACGGCTTCCAGGCCATCAGCTCTTCCCGTCCTGTGCACAGCTGTGGATGTCCAACCACGCCTTGGCTGTCTGAAGAGCGGAGGAGGTCCCTGAGAACATTTTCCATCTCAGCACCTGCTGCTCTGCTGACAGGCACCCAGGAGAAGGGGCACTGTCCACCCGGGATCCCCCTCCCCAGGCAGTGGTTTGACACAGAGGAGGTGGGATTCGCTCTGCCCAGGGGCAGCACCGCTCGGACACGCTCACACTGCACAAGTCCGGGAGACAGGCGGGGCCAGGAGACACCTGCTGAGACGTGTGTGACAGACATCGTGCTCCCCAGCAGCACCACATCTCCCAGTTTAACACCTGACACATCTGGAGATGTGCACCAGAGGTGGCTGTGTGTGGACACACACCTGCCTGAGCCTTGGCATGGCAATTTCTGTCACTGTTCTTTCACTGATGAGCTCCAGCTCTGCTGGCCTGTCTGACTGTCCTGTGTCACACAGGAATGGGCAACACCTGCCTCAGACTGTGACAACAGGGAGGAGCTGGACAAGACCTGCCAGGTCAGCGAGGCCATTCTCTGGCTCCCACTGGCAAAGCAGCTTTGTTCCCAGTGCAGGATGACCCTGACCAGTTTAGGTGCCCCTTGTTCATGGATCAGCACCTGGTGTTTAAAAGGAACTCAGTTTCAGATACAGGTTCTTGATTGCATTAGGCAGAAGCAAAGTTTTATTAGAGACATTTTTCACCAGCAGGTACATAAGTGACCTGACTAACTCAGGTAACTTCTAGAGGTTACAGCATTGCAGAACAGAAGAGCAGAACAGAGGAGGTGGCTCCTGACACCCCCTTTAGCTACGTGGCCAAGCGTCGCTGAGTTACTTCTACTTTCTCTGCACAGAGGGTGCAGTGAACACGGAGTGTTCCTGGGTTGTCTGTGGGTTTCCCTGTCACCTTCCAGTCCATTTCTCCTTAATCACAAATTCTCCTGCAGGTCACTGGAGAGAAAACACAGCAGCATTATTTGATTGAAACACAAGTAAAATCCTTTGAATAACAAAAATTGGATCTGTGTGGTGCCCTTGTTTCTGGAATGCACTGCTAAGCCGGTGCAGTTGGCAACAACTCAGGAAACCCCAGAAGTTCCCTAAATTATTTGCTTTAATGGGAATTTCACTTGTAAAATTATAGATTTACTCTTTCACTCTTTCCAGATTCTTTTGCTAAGCTTTGGCTGTCATCTTCTTTACTACTTCTTCCAGATCTTTCCTTTATGCCTCATTCCTCTGGCCTTCTCTTCTGCATTTTACCTCTCCTTCTTGTCTCCCGTTTGCTTCCTGCACCCCATGTTCAGTCCAAGCTCTCTTTAAACCTATTTCTCAGTGACACCATCACTGTAACAGATCCCCCCTGTAGCACAGGGAGAGGCAGCCAGTGACATGTCCTAGGAATGTGCTGTCTCCTGGCCTTAGTGCACAAGGAAATGAACAAAGCCAATTTTCCTTTTGTGAAAACACAGCTCTTACCTTGTATGTCTCCAGCCTTGCAGGGTGGGACCTGGGGCTGGCAGTGGGCAGCTGAAGTTGTGTAGGTGTGGCTTGTCCTAATGACCCCTCCACCAGTTCCAATTCCTCCTCCGTGACTAGTGGGATAAATTTGGTGAGAGAAATAGGGGATTTTAGAACTTTACATGTCACTGCTGACTAACTAAACAAAGTCTCAAACTATGGCCTTTATAGGGGTTACAGTATTTTACATTATATTTTCTTTCAGAGTTGCTTTGCATTTGTGCTCCCCCTTGGCACGGACAGTTCTCACCCATCTCACTATAAAAAGGGACTGTCACCAGTGCTGACATAATGCCAGGAGTGACAGTGTTGTCACCAGCAGTTAACAGATTTGGTGTTCTGCTTTGCAGATCCCAAGGGCTGACATTTAGTTCTGGTTGGAATGGTCATCACGAGGAAGTTGTTCATGAGGCAGCTTTTTCATCTCAGGGAAAGCTTTAAAAAGGACTAAAGATCAGGATGGATACCCAATCCATACTACACATCCTTGATATTTTCATTTATTCTCTAGTGGATCTAGAGAGGTGCTTACATGAGGTCCTGCTGTCCTCCTTCCAACAAGCACCGGTAGGTCTGGATTTCCTGCTCCAGGCGGCACTTGACGTCCAGTAAGGTCTTGTACTCTTGGTTCTGGCACTCAATTTCTGCTCTTATTTCAGCCAACTGCTGCTCCACACATGTGATCTGGTTCTGTAGCTCACCGAGAAGGGTGTTGTACTGACACTCTGTTTCAGCCAGAGATGATTCCAAGTTATTTCTCTGATAAGATAAGCAAAAAACCAACAATTTTTTAAGTGTCACCCTGGAGTTTGTTATTTCCAGTCCAAAAATGAACGAGCCATTCACCACCTTCGTTCTGGTTGGCAGGTCTGGCTGTCCATGCTAAGAAACCCAGCAATAACCAGTCGGAGCTGTGAGTCAGCTCATCACCCACCTGGCTGAGCTGAGCTTGGAGATCGATTTCCAGGGCTTGCAATTGGCGTCTCAGTTCAGTCACTTGGTTGTTGCACGTCTCCACCTCCTGACCACTTGTAATAACCTCCCGATTCACCTCCTCAATCTGAAATCACCAAACCAGCATAAAGAGCTTCAGGGGATATCTGGGTACACTGGACTTGCTTTTACAGGAGCAGAACATGGTGAGAATGAGTGAAACGAAACAGGGAGCAGGGCAGGTTCTCTGTGCACAGGGTGTTCCCCACCGGCTCCACTGCTTGTTCATTTTACAAATCCCATTAACCTCATGGCTATTAAATCTCTTTAATCCAAGTGGGAGATTGTTCCAACAACACACCACAAGGCCTTGTGGCAAATGCTGCTGTTCCAGATGGGACATAACAAACTGGTCAGACAGGCCTGTGGCTCCAGTGGAACACAGGCTATAATGAGTGCTGCTCTCGGGCTTCGCTGAGAAGCAAGAACTGCTTATTGTCTCCATGTCTGGTCTCTGCAAGGCTCCTGAGCCCTGGGCTGTGTGTGTGAGTCTGGTTTGCAGCACAAGTGTGTCGCTTACCTTGCACTCGTACCAATCCTCGACTTCCTTGCGGTTGCGCGCTATCAGTGTTTCGTACTGGCATCTCAAATCCTCCAAGATTTGCCTGAGATCAGGTCCAGGGCAGGCATTGACCTCCACACTCACATCTCCAGTTGATTGTTTCCTCAGGCAATTCATCTCCTGGAAATAAATCCCAGATCAGATCATACTGGGTTTTGGAAGGCAGCACAGAAGAGCAAAGCTCAGTGGCCAAGAACCGCCCTCCCTGCAAGATTTTCCTCCCTGCTGTGGCTGTGAAAGGCACTGGAGGATGGTGCAAGTGTTTTCCCAACAAATCTGTGGGCTAATTTCTTTCTTCATCCACTGGAGTCAGCAGCACCTTTCCCTGCTCTGGCACTCCCAGTGTCAGCACAGCCCCGGGAGCAGCCAGAGCTCCCTTCCCTTCCGAGACAGAGGGGTCTGAGCTCAGAAAGTTTGGTGGGAAAGCTGTGGCCTGAAAGTGGATAATCTTTTAAATTCTGAGCACAGCGGCAAAGTTTTCTGCCAGGGCCCTGGTGCTCGTAGGGTTAGGGCAGGACCTACCTCCTCATGGTTCTTCTTCAGGCAGCAGAGCTCCTCCCGCAGCGACTCCAGCTGTGCCTCCAGGTCAGACCTGCACAGCGTCAGCTGGTCCAGCACCTGGCGCAGCCCGTTGATGTCGGCCTCCACGCTCTGGCGCAGGGCCAGCTCCGTCTCGTACCTGGGTTGTGTCAGAAAGCACAGATTCAGGATGGGGATGTCCCACATGGGCTCTGTGCCAGGACCTCCTTTCCCAGCTCCGTGCTTTGCCCTACATTTTGCTGTTCAAGCTGAATGCACCATGCCTTGGATTTCTGCACCGCTTCTTGTCTGTTATGTGAAAACTTTTATTCCTCATGGTTTTTCTCTGCTCCTGCTCACCGTATATTTGGTATCACTTACTCAGCTGCATTTCTGCTTTGTTGATCCCATCTGCATTGGTCTAGGGTGAAAATGGGCCACTCCCTGAGGTGCCCGTCCCCAGCCTCACCACAAACGCCATTGCTAAATGTTTTACCCAAGAACACTAATTAAGGGAGGGCTGGTGACCAGGAGCAAAATGCCTTTCATCATCCTGCCCTACAGCAGTGGTGTGGGGAGACGTGTCTGGAGTCTCTATAATTAATGCTCTGAGCCTCTCAGGGAGGTGGAACAGAGCAGGGGGGAGGCAGCAGGTTCACAGAGGGGCACTCACTTCACACGGAAGTCGTCAGCAGCCATCCTGCTGTTATCAATGTCCAGGATGATCTTGTTGTTATCAATGGTTGCGCAGACAATCTGAAAAACAGCAAACCATGAGAGATGTCTCCTCTCTCCTGTTCTACTCTACAGGTCTTTCTGCATTGCAATTAGGTAGTAACTCTTCACAATTCCCTTTTTCTGTTACCTTCTTACTTAAGTAACCTTGTCCCTTCAGCAGAGAAGTTGAAGGAGGTGGCTTTGCCTCCTTTACTCACAGAAGAAAAGAGATAAACTATGTAGAGCTGGGAATTAAAGAGTTGTGAGATGGGACTTCCCAGTTTTGAGATCTGAAGGCAAGTTCTAAAGCTGCTTCAAAAAATGAACCTAAAGAACCTTCCTTCAGATACTAAAACTCAACTGACATTCAAGCTGGCATGTTCTGGGCTTCAGACTTAAGAACCTTCAGGAAGATGGTGGGAACGTGTCTTTAAGCCTTAGGATCAGCCATAACTTTCACTGTGGACTTACTAATATCAGGCTGTTTGTGCCACTGTGACAATCAGTTTCAATTCTCAGCTTTTCTCACCTAGAATTTATAACGTTTCATTTGATAAAACATTCAGTGTGTATGTTTTTGATTGTTCCATAGCTCGCTTTGCTTTTCCTGTGGGGCTGACACCACGACATTTTCTCAGAGTACCTTGGTAATATCACATTTACAGTTGTATAATCAAATACAATGTACCAAAGCATCCGTTCTCCTTTTCAGAGTGTTCTCCCACCCATATCACCTGGCAGCACCCATCCTTGATGTGCCCCCATGCTCAGCAATATCATAGGGGAATTTGCCAAAATTTCTGTTTGCAAAGACATTCAGAAGCACCAAAGTTCCCTCCAACAACTGCAGTAGGTTCTAAACACAAATTCAACAGTAAGCTTTCAATAGGGGAGGAACAACCCAGAAATTCAGCAGTAACCTTTCAATAGGGGAGGAACGACCCAGAAATTCAGCAGTAAGCTTTCAAAAGGGGAGGAACAACTCTCAAATTTGGCAGTAAGCTTTCAAAGGCGGAGGAACAACCCGAGGGGGGATTACCTGGTTCTGAAGATCTTCAATCTCTTTGTAGTAGCAGCTGTAGTCGCGGGGCTCGCAGGAGAGGCCCTGTGTCGCGTACCACTCTCTGATCCTGCACTCCAACTCAGCATTCTCCTTCTCCAAGCACTTCACCTTGTCCAGGTAGGATGCCAGACGGTCATTGAGGTTTTGCATGGTGACCTTCTCATCGCAGGATGAAAGCAAGCAGTCGCCACCAAGACCACCAACAACCACACCACCTCCAAGGCCAAACCCCAGGCCATTGCCATAGCAGTTGCCACCTCCATAGCTCCCACCAGCCAAGCTACCAACACTCAGTCCCCCTCCATAATTCACTCCACCGCAGTAACTCCTTCCAGAAAAACCTCTGCCACTGCCTATGCCATAGGAAGAAATCCGTGCTCCACCACCACCACCAATGATACAGCTGCCACCACTGCTCCTGCCTTTGCTAGACACAGTAATAGTCTCCTTAATGTTGCAACTCATGGCGACAGCGGTTGGAAACACAAGCAGAAGCCCAAAGCAAGATGCACAGCTTGATACGAAATCAGACTGCGAGCTGTCCGTGGCCGCCGATCCCTATTTATACCTTCCACAGTGGGTGTCACCACTGCTTCTTCTTCCCATAAGGCTGGCTACTCCAGCCATTGGTGCCAAGAATAATTTCTCAAAGGGAAGTTTCCTTTCAAGAAGCCTGGTAGACAAGGAAGATACTTTACATGTCTCTTGCTAATTTCAAAAATACATTAGCAATAATGTTTTATGAATCATCAGCTTTTTGTTTATGATGCAAACTTACAGCATTAAGCCAGGAAAAACACTGTCCTAAATTACATACCAGGAAGAAATCATTAAAGGTTATTGCATCAAAGAGCTCTTTATCTCTCATTAATTTATTTTCATTTTATTTTGAGTTGAATAAGCAGTTTTCATGCAAGGTGCTGAGGTTGGAATATGTAAGATGAAAAAGAAAGAAGAAATACTAAGTTTGCTTTTCGAATGATGTATGAAGAATGATGTAAGAACTCTGGAAAGATCAGAGACACAGAGATTAACCTTTAAATCTCTCCACTGGCAAAATGACAAATCTGAAACACTCTGCTGCGAGACAAGTGAGACCAAGGAAGGATCTCTTAATGCAGATGGATGAAAGGTTCTTCATACATGATTGTGGCTCTCCAGTAATTCACAAAGGATTTGTTTCATTATGTGGAGAGTGTAAGGGAAGGTAAAAGTGCTTTAAATATTTCCTGTTGTTCAGTGAAAGATAATTTCTGTACTTCTCCTCATTATGGATTGTAATTGTTGCTGGGAAAGGGTGGTTTTGAAACAGTGGATGGGAGTGGAAACATCCTATGGCCAATTTCTCTGTCAATATATGCTGCATTTTAATCAGAGCTTTGGGATTGCTGTCCTGGGACATATAAAGACAGAACTGCTGATAGAGCTGCAGAGTGGTCACTGCCCTGGGCAGTTCTGCCTGGGCTGGAGAAGCTGGATTTGGTACAAACTAGAGGCTCTCTGTCAGTAATGTTTCCAAATCTTAACTAAGCAAGGAAAATAAAATGTAAGAATCCTTTCACGTTTTTGTGATCAAAATTCAGGCTGAGATTCTTTTCATGAGATGTTTTTCTGACACTCCAGAGCACTGGCCTTCTCCCTAGGGAGCCCCTTTTCCAGTGGCCACGGAGCAAGGGACAGGCATTCCATGGTTTTCTGAACCCTTTCCTTGTAAGAAATTCTCCAAATCTCCTTCATCAGGGAAAAGCGAGTTCAAACTCTTGCTGAAATCCTCACTCAGTGTCAGGATTATGGATTGGAATAGCTATTGTTATGGCAGATATATGATCCCATTTATTTAAGGACTGAATTATCCCAGTATTCATGGATTTACTCATCATTTTATTGCTCTTATTCTTATTTCTGTTACCAAGATGTCTCCCCTTTTCTTTGCCTGCTTGGATGTTCCTAATCCATGCCATGAAAGGCAGAAGCATTCCTGTGATATCTCCAGCAGGCTGGAGATGGGTGTGGAGAGGCTTCAAAGTGATTTACTCCAAGACAAAGCGCTCACTGCTGCCAGACACGGTGCCTGCATGTCAGCCTGCCCTGCCTGACACACTGGGCCTCCCTCCTGCCCAAAACACACACAAACAAAGCTCAGAATAGGTAAAAGCTCTCATAAAGTTATTGTGTATAGGAAGGAATTGCCGGATTTCATTCCTAGGACTGGAGAACATAATTGGGAGTCAGGGTGTGGTGGCAGGAGCGCACCGAAACTGCTGTAAGCTGCGTCGCTGGGAGCTTCGCCTGGTCTGCAGATGATTCCTCAGGAGTTTCCCAAGAGCTGTCTGCAGCAAGCATCTCTCCTGAGTGAGCACACATTCCTTCCCCGGCTCCGCAGTTATCACGCAGGCACATCAGTGTAGCGCAGGCAGAAACACGGGATGACTTGTACTCCGTGGGAGGGGAGGGTGTCTGCACCCCGGGGGCGCTCCTGCTGCTCCGAGACACCTCGGTCCCCTCTGCCCCTCGCACCTCTGTGCGCCTGCAGCAGCCACCTGTGCCCAGGAGCCTCGCTCTGCACACACTCCCCTCTGTCTTGGTATTTTTCCTGTTCATCTCCAGGAAATGAGGGCACTAAGACAAAATTAAGTAATTGTTCGGAGACCTTAAAAAATGAAATTAACCTTTCCCTCATGTTTTCATTCAGTTACTTGAACTCATAAGCTCCCTGGGTCTGTCTCATCAGTACAAAGAAATAGGGAAATCTTATGGAAATGTAGTTTCCAAGGTTTGCAGCTCCATAATTTGTAGCTCTTTAATAAATGAAGTGTTTCCAGGGTGTTTTCTGCTGGGGAACTGTTAATCACAACCTGCCTCTCCTGAGCTGCCTTTCAGACTCATCCTAACTTGTAGGTCCACAAACAACAGCACAGCGTCCCAGGAGCTGAGGCTGTACCCCCCAGGGCTTTCCAGAGGCATATTCATAATATCTGGATCATTAGAGTCTTTCTGGCCATGTCATTAGGTCTCTTTCACCTCTCAGGAATTCAGGACAGGTTCTTTGTGAAAGTGCACACTTTGGACCTGCTGGATGTGGTGGGAAGGGTGGGAAGGTCTTTGATATGAGCCCAGGGAATCTGGAGGAGCAGCTAGATGTCAGTAGCAGTTCACAAGAGGAGGAACCAGCCCACAGCTGGTGGGAATCTGCTGGGGCTGCCAGGAGAGACTGGGAAGCTTTTACATACCATAGGTAGCCGAGAGTCTCGAGAAGACTGGAAACTGGAAGAGTCTCAGTGCAATGTTTTTATATTTTTAGAAACAAGAGGTGAGGACTCATAGATTGGGAAGGATTGAGGCCAGAAAGGGCAGCAGTGGGTTATCTCACTGCCTGTCTTTGCACTGAACAAGGCAGGAGGAGACAATGGGAATGGAAAGGGAAAGATTTGCTTTTCAGCTTCTCAGCCAGAGCTCTGAGAACAACTGGGATATCCATTGGGGTCCAACACAAGGAAATTTGCCATTAGAGCCACAATATGTATCTCTTTTGATCTCTTGTGAAGCACTGGCCATACATGTCTATTGAAAGAATTGTGCATCAAGTCTGGGACTTCCTGTAGGGCTGGAACTTAACTTTTAATAAGGCTTAATTTAGTCTTGGTTTAAAAACTTCTACCTTTGGCCACTCTTCTGAGTCATTGCAGGTGTTCCAGTGCTGCACTATCTTGTCTTGCCCATGGATACTATTAAACTTAGTGTCTGGTAGATGAAATAAAGAAATATCACTGAGACATCTTCTCTCTGTGGCCTCTCACAACAGGAGAAGGGCACCTTTCACCTGCTCCCCAAGACATTAGTGGTTGTGCTTCTTCAGGCACTTGCTACCATGTTAAGTCTATTTCTGTATCACCAGAGAAATCGGTGTCTCTATAAAAGAACTGGCAATAGAAAAGTGTGCCACACTATGCTGTATGTACAGTCCTGAAGTGGTTTTGTCTTTAACCTGTTCTCCTCCTGCCCTGAGTCTGGCTGCTCCATAACCTCCAGCCTTTGATGGAAAAGGAATAACCAGGAGTTTTGTTTTACTGGGTCATCTCACAAGTGAATGTGACTCTAAGAGCCACACCACAGTCAAAACCACCACTGCTTGGCATTCTGGACCAACAATTTAATCCTCAAAACACCCTCATAATACTTTGAACTGCCAGTTCTCCAAACCCAGAGTGACTCTGCCAGCTCACTGTGGCCCACGGCTGCTCTGGCAGGTCAGCACCAGGACAAAACCAGCTCAACACCAGCTACATGGCTGCTGGTCGAGGCCAAGGAGGGAGTGACCTACCTTGCCTGTGACAACTGGCTGGCTCTGGGTGTTCAATGGCCCTACCTGGCTTTTTTCTCCATTCTATTCTCTGTTAAGCTGCACTTTTTCAGCTCCCACCCTGCCCTCCGCAGCTCCCCAGACAAGGTGTGTTTAACGCAAAGATGATCTTTCAACCACTCCTGATTTTCAGGTCGAAACTCTTGGCAATCCGAGGATGACCAGTAAATGACTCAGTCACTATGTGAAAAGAGAGGAGATAAACCTTTTGCCTCCAGTCCTTTTCCCAATGTGAAGATTCCTATGAAATGAAAGGGATAGGTTGGAATATAAGCCATGTCAGCAGAAACTGAATCAGTTTTGGGGACCAAGATTTCATCCTCAACAGTCCCCAGGCTGGGAGATGGAGCATGAGAGGGCTCAGCCCAGATGTGTCAGCACTAGACTGGGACCATGGCAAACTGTCTCCAGATGTTCCATCACTGACTTTCAAAACTCTTCTAAAACTGTGTTTTAGCCCAATGCTGTGTGAGAAGGACACAGGCCTCTGCCTGACCTGCCTGTCCATGGGGGTCAGGGCAGGTGTCACACAGGAATGGGCAACACCTGCCTCAGGCTGTGACAACAGGGAGGAGCTCGACAAGGTCAGCGAGGCCATTCTCTGGCTCCCACTGGCAAAGCAGCTTTGTTCCCAGTGCAGGATGACCCTGACCAGTTTAGGTGCCCCTTGTTCATGGATCAGCACCTGGTGTTTAAAAGGAACTCAGTTTCAGATACAGGTTCTTGATTGCATTAGGCAGAAGCAAAGTTTTATTAGAGACATTTTTCACCAGCAGGTACATAAGTGATCATAGCCCTGGCTGACTACAGCAACAGTCGTGGTGCTGGGCCACACAGACTGGAAAAGCAAATAGCAAAATAAAGCAGAATGTGGCCCAATGCTCTGCTCATCCCTCTGACACATTGCTTAGCACGGCTGAGCGACACAGACGAGCACGCTCCGTGCTCTCTGCAGACACATGCAGTAAATATTCTCTCTCTTCATCCATAGCTCTGCTTCAGGCTTCTCTTGTTGGATATTCTTGTTTCTCTGCTTAATCACAAATCCTTCGGCAAGGCACTGGAGAGATCAAAGGAAACATTACTGTGTTTATAGCAAAAATAGATTCTTTCCCACACTGTCATTCCCTACACGTGATCGTTTCACAAGCCAATTCAATTAGAATTTCAGATAAATACTGCCCCTTCCTGGGAAGATCTGATGGCTCCTGCCAGCCAGGCAGATGGATCTGTCACTGGCTGCAGCACAGGCTGCATCAAAATGCCAAAAGGTGGAAGCTGCAGACACTGCTCCAGCAGCGATCTGGATGAGGGAATGGCATTGGGGTCCATGCCACATCAATGCCCCTGCTCATGTCATTCTCCTGGACCAACTGTCACTATATTTCCTTCTTTCCTTTTCAGTTTGGCTGGAAGTTTCCCCTTGAATTATGACTAGTAGTTATCTGCCAGTATTCCCATGATTCCCACTTATTTTTGCCTACCTGGTTTCTCCTGCTCTTTCCTTTGTCCCACATCTCACGTCAGTCCTTTCTCCATGTTCTCCATGGCTTGCCTGCCTGCTGGCTCTGTCCCTCTCCCGTCTATCCCTCTTCCCTTTGGTCATTCTCATGTGCCCCAGCAGAGTCCCAGCTCCCAAAAGCTCTCCTCTCAGCCACTCCTCTGTGGCTCCTGTCCTGTATTTCCCAGGGGCCCCACAATAAAACTTTCAAGTAGCACCTGTAAGCTACGTGGGAAAGATTTTTCTTCCAGCCCATCAGTGTTGCATTAGAGCAGAGACTGTGGAAATGTTTAGAGTGGGACAGTTCTTACCTTGGATCTCCGCAGCTGCACAGGATGGGATCTGGGCAGACGAAGTGTAAGTGTGGCTTGTCCTAATGATGCCTCCTCCTCCTATCCCACTGCTTCTTGCAACTCCTCCTCCTAGACCTGAAGACTGACCAATTCCTCCTTGCTGACTGAGGAGAAAGGAAAATAACATTTTAGTAAGGGAAATTACATATAAACTAGAGCTACAGATTTTCAGTGTCCCTGTTGCTCTCAGTCTGTTTCCCTTTTTGGCAGAAAATGGGCAGAATGTTGCAGTGACCGTTCTCCTTGTGGCAGCAATTGGCACAGGGGAGGAAGCAGGTCATAACCATGACTAGGCAGCCCAAACAGGTCATTAAGGAGCTGGGCAGGTCCTTCACTTCACTCTTATGTTGAAATAAACAGGACACAGGTATTTTATTGTATTTTTTTGGTGTGTCTCAAGCCCACTTACATAAGGTCCTGCTGGCCACCCTCCAGCAGGCAGCGGTACGTGTGGATCTCCTGCTCCAGGCGGCACTTGACGTCCAGCAGGATCTTGTACTCTTGGTTCTGGCACTCCATCTCTGCCCGCAGGTCAGCCAGCTGCTGCTCCACACAGGTGATCTGGCTCTGCAGCTCAGCAAGGTGGTTGTTGTAGCGACACTCTGTCTCCGCCAGCGAGGACTCCAGGTTGTCCCTCTGAGGAGTGAAATGGGACATAAGACAAATACAGGCAGGAGAAGCACTGCATTTAGCTACGACTTCTGTGAGATGGCTGAGGTTTGCACCAGCTCACACTCACCTGGCTGAGCTGAGCTTGGAGATCGATTTCCAGGGCTTGCAATTGGCGTCTCAGTTCAGTCACTTGGTTGTTGCACGTCTCCACCTCCTGACCACTTGTAATAACCTCCCGATTCACCTCCTCAATCTGAAATCAGCAATCCAGCATAAAGAGCTTCAGACAATGTGCAATGTAAGTTGGATCAAGTATTAAAGAAAAAGCAGAGAAGATAGAGCAAAGACATGAAATGAGAAGGGTTTGGGTGAAAACTCTCCTCCTAATGGTAGTGTAAACCTGGCTGGTCATTCCTCTTTCTCTTCTAATAGTGCTGCTTCCAGTTCTTCTCACCATTTACTGCTTTGTTGAGAATTCCAGCCTCAAGTCCCACCAACATGCAGCTCTTCCCTCAGCCCATGACAAGGACGCAGGGTGGCAGTGTCCCTCCCTTGTGTCACTTGGTCAATGTGAACCAGTGCTAAATGTTCTTAGTCTGTTGTGTGGTTTTTACATGCAACAAATCCCTGTGGGACCATTGCCTGGGTGTTAGCCAGGGAAAGTCAGAGCTGTGGGAATTTACTCACCTTGCACTCGTACCAATCCTCAACTTCTTTGCGGTTGCGTTCAATCAGCGTCTCATACTGGCACCTCATCTCCTCCAGGATCTTCCTGAGGTCTGGGCCAGGGCAGGCATTGACCTCCACGCTCACATCTCCAGTCGATTGCTTCCTCAGACAGCACATTTCCTGGAAACACCATCCAGATTGGGTCAGGTTTAAAATGAAGGAAAGAACAGAGGGAGCCAAGTTCCCTCACAGGGAGCAGAGCCCCGCAGAGCCCCTCTCTGAGGGACCTTCACAACTCCTGGGTCACACGATGGTCTCCATCAACCACAGCCCTCTGCAGCAGCACCCCGGAGTGATGGATCCCACAGGAGCAAATGCTTTGTACAGGAGAGGGCAGGACCTACCTCCTCGTGGTTCTTCTTCAGGCAGCAGAGCTCCTCCCGCAGCGACTCCAGCTGTGCCTCCAGGTCAGACCTGCACAGCGTCAGCTGGTCCAGCACCTGGCGCAGCCCGTTGATGTCGGCCTCCACGCTCTGGCGCAGGGCCAGCTCCGTCTCGTACCTGTGAGGGAGGAAACAAGAAAGAAAGAGCAGTCAGTGTCTGACACCACCAGTGTTTCTGAGCTCTGACAGGAAAACCCAAAACCTTCCCCTCTGAAAGACAGCACATGCTGGAACAGCAGCCCAGCTGAACCCTCACTGCTCCCAGTCTGCTGATCCCTTCTGCTTCTTTTAATCTCTACTCAAAACCAGCTTGGCATCCCAAAATTCCCCTCCTGGAACTGCCTCTAATTAGGGCAGCTCTAAAGGCAGTGGATGAGAGAGATCTGCACAGCCTCCAGCCTGTCCTGGGCCACAGGAGAGCGGCTGAGAGCCCTGAGGGCAGTGACAGAGGAGGGGACAGCCCTGGGTACTCACTTCACTCGGAAGTCGTCGGCTGTCATCCTGCTGTTATCGATGTTCAGAATGATCTTGTTGTTGTCTATGGTTGCACAGACAATCTGGAAAAAGAACATTTGTTCCTGGTCTCTGCTCCATGTCCTTGGGCTCAAGGCACCCATTGCCTGCTGCAACCAGACCCTCTTCCTCCCTCTCATTTTTTAAAATCCTGGGTATCAGGGATGGGGAGCTGAGGGGTGCCGCACTCACAGGGATGTTCAGGGAAGTGCAGTGAAGACATGAAAATGATAAAATTCGTGGTTCAGGTGCAGAAAGTACAGGTGATGTAATTACTGTCCAGCACCTGCCACAATCCACCTCAGCCTCTTACATCTAATTCTTACGAGATTTAAAGTTTTATTTCAAGAATTAATGACAAGCCTATCTCATTCTGTTCCTTTCCTGGATTCTTTTCTCTTTATTCTTTGTGCATTGACATCCTAAATTTTTGCCAAACACTTTGCAAAAGTTTTGAATTTTAAATTGCCCATTCCAAATGTGTTATGGCAATGTTCTCTTTTCTCTTAGTTTTAATTAGATGCCCTATATTTCCCAATTCTACCTGAAGGAGTAAACTAATAAGAAAAAGGAAATAAAGTTTAACTGGAATTCTGCAAGACTGATGACAATAATATAAATTCAGGCAAATCAATGTGATCCATTATTTATTTATCTTTTAGTTCTTTTCGTGCCATATATCTATTTGACCACCTTGGCACAAACTGAATTCAAAAAGACCACTAAGCCCATCCAGATACATTCCATGAAGTAACATTTTCCCCTTCAATATATCTGATGAATAAAAGCAACAGAAACAGCCCAAACCCTCCAGTTTTACCTCTGAGCTCTGAGCTTTCCACAGGCAGATGCTGTAATGGCTGTTTGCAAAAAGCATTTTACAACGATTTGTTACTCCCAGTAATGGACCGAGTTATGAACCAGCACCAGAGAGAGCCTTGCAAGGGAGAAAGCAGCTGAGAAGGATTTTACCTGGTTCTGAAGATCTTCTATTTCTTTGTAATAGCAGCTGTAGTCCCGTGGCTCACAAAAAGGGCCCTGCTTGGCATACCACTCCCTGATCCTGCACTCCAGGTCAGCATTCTCTTGTTCCAGGCACCTCACCTTGTCCAGGTAAGAAGCCAGGCGGTCATTCAGGTTTTGCATGGTGACCTTCTCGTCACCAGAAAGAAGAATGCCATCACCAGCAAAACCACCTCCACCAAGACCCATACCCATGCCACCTCCCATGCCACCGCCAAAGCGAGCACTGCCACCACTGAATCCCATGCCTGGACATCCTCCGAGGACAGCGGCTCCTAAGCCACCTGCAAAGTTTCCACCGACCAAACTGCCAGTGCTCAGTCCTCCTCCGTAATTCACACCACCACAGTAGCTTCTCCCAGAAAACCCTCGGCTACCGCCTATCCCGCAAGTCGTGTATCTTCCGGAGGAGACCGAGGAGATCCGCGCTCCGCCACCACCACCACCACCACCAATCACACAGCTGCCACCGCTGGTCCTGCCCCTGAGAGAGCCAGTTGTCTGCTTAATACTACAGCTCATGGTGAGGCCCAGCTGCAGCGCCAACCCACAGCCCAAAGCAAGATGCAGAGCGTGATACTGAGTCCGACTGCAGGCTGCCGGCTGCCGCAGGTCTCCATTTATACCTTCCAAAGGGGGTGTCACCTGTGGGGTGTTTCTTCTTCCCACGGGGCTGGCTAGTCTGGCTGTTTATGCCAAGATTAAATAGCCCATAGGCAGTTTCCCTCTAGAAATCCCAGTTCACAAGGAAGATACTTTACATGTCAGCAGCTTATTCCAAAAAGTAAAATAGTGTTTTATGAGTCATCAGCTTTTTGTATGATGCAAACTTTGCAACAAGTCAAGAAAAAAAGTTGCCCTAGATTATGTACAAAGAAGAAACATTGGTATTTATAACATCAAAGTGCCTTTTATCTTTTATTAATTTGTATTTATTTTATTCTTAGCCCAATAACCATTTTTATATCACATGCTGTGGTAGAGCTTGTGAAACAAAAAATGGAAAACTAATAGAATTTCTCACTTCTGAAAAGTGTGAATGGTTGTGACTGTAGTAGTGAACAGACCAGGGACACTGTGGTGTGGATGTTGGTCACCTGGCACAGCTCTAATACCTGCTTTACTGTGAGATTTCCAAAATCACTGAGGTAAATCTCCTATTGATTTAGTTCCCTATTTATGGCTTAGATTTCTTTAGTCATGCAAGCACAAGAAGTCAAGTTTCTCACACTGCAAAGCTCAGTGTCCCCTGTGCATGTGTGACACAGGGGTTGATGTCACCTGCAGTGTACGAAGGACCTTGCTGAAGTTATTTTTCAATTGCTTTAATTGCTGTCCATGCTTTCTCAGTTTGTGGTGATGGTAGATAAAGAAAGAGATGACAGGAACGGGAGTATCCACAGGTGATATATCCAGATCCCTGGACTCAGATGTGACCCCACGGGTCTTTGCCATTACTAAGATTGTGCTGCGCACTGAATAAGAAGGAGAAAAGCTTTCTGCATTTCTTACTGAGTTTGTCGGAGCAGTAGCAGGTGTCAGCACAGCCTGGCTGGTCAGGGGAGCACAACCTCCCAGCCAGGCAGGCAGCAGCCAAGGGAGCATTCGGAGAACTGGCTCCACCAGTGCCAGTGTCCTTCTTCAGCCGACTCTGTAATGAGAGGATATTCTGCTCTCCGGGGAACGACGGCTTCTGTTCCCTACAGCGTGGAATTTTCACGCAACTCTTACTCACAAAGCAGCCTTTGACTCGAGGATGTCCATATGAACAGGAGCAGTTGTGATAGATCCCTGTTGGCAGTGAGGGTGGCACTCAAGGAGCTCTGAGAGCAGCGTCACCTCCGGGAGAAAGAGCAGAGAAAACCCACACTTGTACCCACAAGGTGGGAAGTTGGTGACTGCTGTCACCATGGTAGGAGAGTGTCCCCAAGCATGTTTAGATAGGATCGTCTTCACACCAGCATGAGTTAAAGCTTTCCACTCTCCAGTGGGATAATTTATTTCTTTACTTAGATCAAAAATGATAAAAAGCCGCCTACCCAAGGCTGGCGGCATCCAGGAATATTCATTATTCATATGGTGCAGGGAAATAACTTGCTTAAGGACAGAGCTGAAGTCTGCCGGAGCACAGGTTCCTCGCTGAGACTGCAGTGCCTGAAATACAAGTCCATCCTCCCCCTAGACACAGCCCCCATGCTCCCCACACAGCCTAGACTCACAGTCGGGAAAATCATGAGCAAAAAGGAGGAGAGGGAGCAAATCTGGCTTTCATCCGTCATTTTGAGGAATATAATTGAAGACAGGGTGTGGCTGTTGGAGCCAACAGAAATTAATATAATGCTTGCTTGGAGCTTCGCTTCAGCTGGGGAGGTTTTCAGGAGTTACTCAAGAGCAACCTGCAGAGACGGGGCTGGGGGTGCCTTTCTTTCCCTTGTAGAATGTTGGGTTTAGGAGGAGACACTGCAGATGTTGGGCATTTCTCTACAGGGGGGCATGGAGCACCCACCCCTGCCTCCTTCAGCAGTTCTCTGATGGGAAGAAGGAACAGGTCTTGCTCCACAAAACAAAGAGCAGCAGCACTGTACAACCTTTCACTCATGTCCCGGTGGAATGGTCCACAGACTCCCAAACCCCATTTTACCAGTGAAAACTGGACGTGACCATACAATTCTTCTGAAGAACTCATATTTGGGATGCAATTGCATTCTTTGGAGTTTTTCAGGGCTCCTGCCAATTTCACTGGGACATGGAACATGTGTCTGATACAGCAAATGCACCCAGAAGCCAGTTCCTGGCTAACCTGGCCGTATCTTAAGAACACACCATGGTGTTGCCCCACTCCTCATGGCCGTGTCAGGGCTCCAGGGCTCGGCACTGAGACAGGCAGAGGCCGTGTTCCCTCAGTATTGGCTTTTTTCCCCACTAAACTGATTTCTTTACCTCCACTTTTGTTATTATTGTATTCCTATAGCCTTGGGACACAGCCTTGGGGCAGAACACAGGGAAAGGACTGTGTGAGTCTAAGACATAAACGTGTCCCAAAAGGATTTACAACCTCAGTGCAGGACTGCAGGAAATAAATGGTTTCATGCAGATGGAAGTGCAAGAAGCCACAACAGCCCTCGGCCAGGACGATCAGCAGTGGTCGCACACAACGTCAGTGCCAGTGCTGCTGAGTCTTGTGGGCTTGAGGGACAAGAAGAGAGAGTGCAAGTGGAGGAAGAGGGGATAAGGGTGAATATTGGTGCACAGGGATGGAGGAGGCAGGAGGATGCCACATTCCCAAGGGATGCTGTGGGCAGGACAGTCTGGTCCTGTGGGAGCTGTGGCTGTCGCTGTGCCCAGCCTGGCTCCACATGCTCACCTCGCTTTGCTTATCAAAGCTGATAATATTTTCTTGTGTCAACTACAAGAAAGGTGTGTCTGGTTCGACAGAACTTTGCTTTCATAAGCATTGCCTCAGTGATGTTTGTGCAACCACACTGGAATATGATTTTATCTTGTCACTTGTAATTACCATTAATAATTTGCATAATGGCCATTAGGCATCACTTATTAAACACTTCTTTGATGTGATTCTGAGCCGGCTCCAGGCCCCATACTCCCATCTTTCAAATGCAGACCACGACTTTTTCCTGGCTAGTGACTCATTGGTTTATACCACCATGTTTAGCCAAATCCTGTAAGGCAACTGAAATAATTACCACAGTGGGTTTGGTAACAGCACAGGCTTAAATACGCCTCGGAGACCGAGAGAATGACTCTGCTTCAGTTTCTTTCTTGCTGAGTGTTCACATCTGCAGACTCTGAGCATCTGCAGTGCTGAAGGAGAAGTTCAGCAGGACATGGAGGTGGACACAACCAGGTTTCTTCCTACCAAAGTTCAGTCTCCCCTGATTCACTTGATGAAGGATGTTGGATCCTTCCAGTGCCTGCCAGATGCTGACAGTGCAGTCAGGCCTCTGGCATGTGCATTTCTGGTGGCACTGCAGGTTATCATGGCAGAGGAGAGTCCTGGAGAATTTGTTAGGACAGATGGGAATAGTGATGGGTGATGAAACTGCAGCAACTCCACTCTGCGTGGAGAGCTGAGCACGGCACAGAATGGGAGGGAAACCGAGGCTTCAGCCTGTGGTCTCTGCTGCACAGCCACAGGATCAGCCTGACAACCTGGAGTGTTCAGGTGCTTCCTGTGCTCAGGCACCGTCCAGTGGTGCAACAGAGCCAGGCAGGTAAAGGTGCAGGGCAGCCAGGACTCCCCAGACTGTCTTCTTTTATCTTCATATCATACTTGTACTAAAAAGTCTCTTAATTTCAATGCACTTTCAATATGTGGCTCATACTGGCAGTTTAGATTATATTATTCAGTGCACTGAGCTGAGAAATCTCCTGTTGGGTTACAGCAGCAGTTTGCTCATCTCTTGTAATTCTTTACAAATGTTACACAAGCCAATAAACAAAAATCTAAACCCCCCAGATAGTTACTGTGGGTGTTAGGCTGTACCTGTCTGCATACTGTATAAAACAGGCTTCTGTAGAGAAATTACAGTTTATGCATCACACCAGAACATGGCCTGCTTTTCCAAACACACCGTGCCTGTAATCAGAGATAATTGCCTGTGCTGTGCAGTCTGGAACTTGTGGCTGATTTCCAGCACTGGTAATTTGCAAAACTAGTTGTTTTCTTCCCATTTCTTCACTGATCCCTTAAACCTCTGGTGTGTTAACTCCGCAGGGATTTTTCCTGATGGTGGTGTAATTCCCATGTGCCTGCTCTCTGTACAGCACAGACACATCTGCTGGACTGTCACAGTGTATTTCATTGTCTGCTTACCAGCCCGAGTGCTGATACCACCCCCACCTCTCTCTGGGGCACCCACCCTTGCTCTTTGTATCCTTGGGTTCCTCTCTCTGTTCTGTAACTTCAGCACAGTCTTGAAGATACTCGTTTGTTCTTGCTTTACAAGATTTGCATGTTACAAGAGGACAGAATGAGCTCCTAGGAGCTGCACAACCCGTGAGCTGCTGTGTGGGGAACACGGCAGACGTTTGCCTGCAGTCCAGATCCCAGGTCATTCCTGTCCTGTTGTCCCATGCACTGTGTCCTCTGCATCTCATTTATCTTCCCTTCCCTGGCTCTTCCTGTGCTGTGTCCACAGCTGTCATCATTTCCCATTGCAGTCTGGGTTATAAACCCTGGGCAGGGAAGGCAGTGTTCTATTTCTGCACAGATGCAACACAGTGACCTCAGAGGTGCTGTGTCAGCACCAAGCTGGGTTAAATTGCCCCGAAATTCTCAGTGTAATTAGTGCTGCAGGAATGGGAGATGCAGAACGGAGCAGAGGAAGTAACACAGAGCTTGTCCAGCAGCTCATTAGAGCAATTACTCCACAGGGCTAACAAGTGTCCTGGACAGAGCCCAGGAAGAGGCCATTCCAGAACCATCTGAGCTGTTTCTCTCTTCAGAAACAGGCACTAATTCAGACTCATCGTATCCCCCAAAGCCTTTTTGTTAGAAGCCTTCATGTCAGGCCTCTGTGTAAGGTTAGTCATCAAACCCCATCCAACATTTCATGAGAGAAAGGCTGCCAGAGCCCCACAACAAGGAGCAAGGGTTGTGCCACCACTCCCAGCCCATCTGACCCATCACTCAGACGCTGCTGCCAGCAAGGAGGGACAGGCTGGATCCCGAGCCTTGGCTTGCACATGCAGCGAAATGCAGTTGTGTTCCTAAATGTGTTTGTCATTCCTTTCTCTGGGGTAATAAAACACCAGCAGGTTTTTTTTTTCTGGTTGTTTATTGTGTCTCACTTTTAAAAAAATTCTCTCCCACATATTAATTTGTCTCACCCTTTTATCTTCCCACATGTTGCCAGCTGGTTCTTCCTGTTTGCCTTTTTTACAAATCCATTTAGAGGTTCTTTATTTAGTGTTTTCTCTGGGAATTGTTTTCCTCCACCAGAAGGGTGTGGAGAGTCCAGCAGAGCCTGGCTTTCAAAATTCCTGCTTTGGTATTATTTGAGAAAACTTGTTGTTCTTGATTTTATCCTGTGAGTGCACATCTGTAATAACTCAAAGGTGTTGTGTATTACGTTATATTATGTGATATATTATATTATATTATGTTATATTATATTATATTATATTATATTATATTATATTAGCACATGCCTGCTTTAGTGAACACTCCCTTTTGTTTCCGAGGTCTCTCTCAGTAGCACTGTCAGTCAGACAGCCCTGAGACTCCCTCCCTGCCTTCTGCCCAGCCTCCCTGGATGTTTCTTTCCTCACCACCTTCTGCTTCATGTCTTGGCTCATGCTTCCTCCTCTGGTAGCAAATATCCCTTTCCACAACATCGTCTGGTCCTTGTCCTCCACCCTCCATCCCCATCCTCAGCCTCTGAGTTCAGCTGGAGCACTGATGGGAACATGGGGTTTTTTTTCCTTTTTTCCTGAAGTGATTGCTGTGTGGATGGAGATTGAAGGTGAATTCGTAACATTTTTTTTTAAATACTTGTATATTGATTTACTTGTAGAAATTATTTCTCAGGTTCAAGGCTGTGTCAGCAGGAGCAAAGTTTTATTGGAGACAAGCCTTGGTCACTGTTAGAGAACTGCCACAACCCAGGGGAGCCTGAGCGAGGGGCAGTGGGATCAGAGAGGGGTGCCCGGGAGGTGCCATCCTGCGGAGTCCCTCTGACTGCTGCTGGAGCACAACTGAGAACTCCCAGGTTATTTTTGCCTTGTTTTTCCAAATGACTTATTCTTCAGAGAGCTCCTCAGGGGATGTGCAGTGGGGCTGGTGGGGACTCTCTGGTCTGCAGTGACCTGAAGGAGAGTGGGAAGAATCACTTTTTCAGGGAGGTCTGCATCCTGTGCCTTTCTCTTACACCCCTTTGCTTTTGTACTGACCTTTCTCTTCCCCTCTTCCCCCCAGCTTTGCTAAATTTTATCCTTGTTGAAAGACTTGTGACTGACTGATTCCCCTGCCAGTTCCTCATTCCCGTGTTGTGCTGAAAGTCTTGTTTAAACACACATTTACTGCTGGGCACCCCCCAGTGTCAAACATAATTGCTGCGCCGAGGTTTATAAACAAATATCCCATAGCTGCATCCTTTGCCACTGCTTCCCAGCACAGCCCAGTTAATCCCAGTGCCCTGCCACCAACAGTCACAGCTGTGATCCTGAGTGTCTGGCTCCCGCCCATCTTCTCTCCAGGGAAAAGCCCCTCCAGCCGCTCTTCATCACCCAGAAAAGCTTGGAGACCTCTCACGCTCCTGCTCCCAGGTACCCAGCACTAAAGAGGCCCCCTCACCTGGCAGAGCCTGGCCCGCGCAGGGCTCAGGGCAGGCAGGGCTGGCACAGGCTGGCTTTCAGCCCCGCGCCTCTCCCGGCTGATGTGGCACCGACTCCTCTTCCCGCCGACCCTCTGTGGAAAGAGACAGCTCTGGACACCCGGGCCCCCGGCCCTCCCACCCCGGAGATCTCCCCCTGCCCTGCTCACTGGCTTTAGCTCTGTCTCCTCTGTCACAGCTGCCGTTCCCCCTCCCAGCCCCGAAGGTCAGGGGCAGCCACCATCCCCTCCCGCCTGACTTTTGGCAGCTGATGCTTTTCCATGTGACACTCAGGACTACCCCGGGCAAGCACTGACAGTGCCACTCCAACCCTTGCAATAGGCATTTTGGAATAAAAACTGACTTTTCATGTAACTAATTTAGGACTGGAGAGTCCAGGGGAGCCCACGTCAGGGCACCACCATTCCAAAGCCTCCTTTTCCAACAAAATAGGAGTAGGTGGGTGCTCAGGCCAGTTTCGTGTGTGTGCAGCCATGTCTGGGATTAACAGCCTGGCTGTTTCAAAACCTCAGTCAATGGGAGGCAGAGCCAGCTGCTTTGCATACAAATTAAATTTTCCAAAATTTTAATTAAAAGTGTTGTGTGAAACTGAAAATGTTTAGATAATTTATTGTTTCAGTTAATTTAGGTGCTAGTCCCTAATCCTGTCTCACCTGGCAAGCCAATAAAACTCAGTTACATGACTGTTTGTAGGAGACCTTGCCCAGTGCCTGGTGAAGTTGCCCTTAAAGAGCTGCTGAACAGTGCCAGGGACTGGGGAGAGCTCTGGGGGCTCTCCCGGCCCCTTCCCTGGCCCAAGAATGGTCTTCGGTGTGCTCCCTGGACATTTATCAGAGCCAAATCCTTAGATGCCTCATGGTTTGCTAATCAACCCTGTCTGGTAACAGGTCAGCACTGGTTCCTCACCACAGTGTTGCTTTTACTACCAGGACCACGAATTTTCATATCCCTGCAAGGCAAAGCACAGAGATTTTGGGGTGCCCAGCTCTGTTTGCATACATGATGTCGTGCTGGCCACCCTCCAGCAGGCAGTGGTAGGTCTGGATCTCCTGCTCCAAGCGACACTTGACGTCCAGGAGGGTCTTGTATTCCTGGTTCTGGCACTCCATTTCCGCTCGGATCTCAGCCAGCCGCTGCTCCACGCAGGAGATCTGGTTCTGCAGCTCAGCCAGGTATTTGTTGTAGCGACATTCGGTCTCCGTCAGAGAGGATTCCAGGTTTTCTTTCTGAGAGTAGAACGAACACACAGGTACCTGGGTTTGCTGCAGGTACAACCTTGGTTGTGAGAGCTGGAGCTGTGAATCGTCGTGGCATCACCTACCATGGTGAGCTGGGCTTGTACGTTGATCTCCAGGGCCTGCAGCTGACGTCTCAGCTCAGTGACCTGCTTGTTGCTTGACTCAATCTCCTGGCTGCTTGTGACGACCTCCAGATTCACCTCCTCCACCTGCCAGGTCAGAAAAGAACAGCCCTTTCCTCACCTCCCTGCTGCATCTCATGGTGGCCAGGACCTCCCCACACCCCCCACTGCCCTGAGCAGGTCCAAGGCTGACACCCTGTTTATTCCATTCTGACCCTGTGACACCATGTGGTGGCCCCTCTGCCATGGGCAGGACACAGAAATCAGGGAGTACAGTTAGATCTGAGCACATCTGTGACACACTTGCTGTTATTAGGACACCTCCTAATCCCTCATTTTTCCCTTTCCCCTGACGGTCAGAGCCGGGTCCCACTCTGCGTGGACGTGGTACCTTGCAGGCGTACCACTGCTCCGTCTCTTTGCGGTTGCGCTCCATCAGGGTCTCGTACTGGCACCGCAGATCCTCCAGGATCTTCCTCAGGTCTGGGCCAGGGCAGGCGTTGACCTCCACACTCACATCCCCAGTCGCCTGTTTCCTCAGACAGCTCATTTCCTGCAGGGAATATGTGACCATATCAGTAATATCCATCCACCCTTGGGGGGACTTCCCTTCTTCTTGTTAATTCCCTGAGAGAGCTGACCTCCTCGTGGTTGGTCTTCAGGCAGCACATCTCCTCTGTCAGAGCCTCACACTGCAGCTGCAGGTCGGTCTTGCAGCTGGCCAGCTGGTCCAGGACGGGCCGGAGGTTGCAGATGTCGGCATCCACGTTCTGCCGGAGACCACACTCGGTCTCGTACCTTAAACCACAGGCAGCAAAGAAAGGTCAGCATGTCAGCAAAGCAGGGCAAGGCCTTCACTTGGGGGAAAAAAATTAGGATCAAGTTCTTTCGCTTCAGACACGCAGTGCTATGAACATTGCCAGTGGTATCAAAGATCTGCATTTTACTCTGCAGTGTGACAGGCAGAGGGTTGGGATTTCCCCCATCACCACCCCTCACCTGCCCTTCCATGGGCCAGCAGGGAACTGTACTCACTTCACCCTGAAGTCATCAGCAGTCATCCTGTTGTTATCAATATTCAGAAGGATTTTGTTAGTCTCCATGGCTGCACACAGGATCTGGAAAAGAAAATGTAAGGAGAATATGTGGGCTTGCAGCTTCCTCTGGCTCCAGAAGACCGTGGAGGAAACACCTACCTGGGGTGTTTTATAATCATTCAGTATATTTGGGTTATTAATCAGTTATGTGGCATCACAGCAGAGAAACCCATATGCCAGGTGGGTGGACCCGGCCTTGCTGAAGCGTCAGTGCTGAGTAAATGCAGAGTCCCCCTCCCACAGACCATCATTTCATATAAACCATGGCTTCACCTGCCCCTCCAGCGCCACTGCCTCTGCCCTTCGACAGGGCTCTGTGCACATGTGAAAGCAAAGCCCAAGGAAATATTAGGATTTTCTTGACAAACAAGGATTTACCTGGTTCTGAAGGTCTTCAATTTCCTTGTGGTAGCAGCTGTAGTCCCGTGGCTCACAGCTGGGCCCTACCTTGGCGTACCACTCCCTGATCTTGCACTCCAGGTCAGCATTGTCCCCCTCCAGGAGCCGCACCTTGTCCAGGTACGAGGCCAAGCGATCGTTGAGGTTCTGCATCGTCGCCTTCTCATTGTTAGCGAACAGGATCCCATCCCCGCAGCCAGCGCCAGCCCTGGGGAAGGCACCCCCACCTCGAGTGCAGATGCCTCCACCGCTGAATCCCAGGGCAGAACAAGCCCTCTGGGTGGCTCCGAAGCTCCCACCAGCCGCACTGCCGGCGCTCAGCTGCTTCCCGAGTAATCCCTCACTTACGCTGCCACCAGAGAAGCTGCCAACCACAGCACCCAAGTCATAGGCAGCGTGTCTCCCTGAGGAGGCGGAGGAGACCCTCCTGCCAGTGCCAGCCACGTTGCTGCCCGTGCTGCCCCTGCCCTGGGCGCAGGTGGTGACAACCTGCCTGACAGCACAGCTCATGGTGTGGGTGCGGAGCCGACAGAGCCCAAGGCAAGTGCTCAGGTCGCTGCAGGATCCGACTGTGATCCCTCTGTCCCCTGGTCCTCTATTTATACCAGTCCCTGTGGATTGTGCCACTGGAGAAGGGCTGTTTATTCTTCCTCCTTGTGACCTGGCTAGGAGGTGTTTTTTTTTTTTTCAGCCGGAAATAATTCCCCAAAGGCGTTTGTCTCCAGAAATCCCACAACAGAAAGATGCTTTGGTTAACAGAAGCGTGTTTCAAAACTACATCAAAAATGTTACTTCCTGAATCATCAGGTCTGACTTGTGATGACAACTCAACAACAGTGACACAAAAACCCGACGATACCCAAGAGTGCCCGGGGAATGAAACACCACAGCAATTATCCATCCCTGGCGTGGGCGAGTCTACATGGAAAGTGAAAGGTGTGGGAAAGGCATCCTATCTGATGGAGCCTGTTCGACCCCTTTGCGACCAGAAGCGAGGGTGTCCCCTCACTCAGCTGGCCTCAGTCCCTGGGACCAGGGCCAGGAGACCACCCTGGGCCATGTGGCGAGGGTCTGTTCCGTTCCACGTGGCCATCGGTGGAGTGAGCCCCTGGTCTGGGTCATTAGACCTCAAATGCTGTAGGAGAGCACAGAGGAATATTGCACTGGAATGTACCAAGGCTGGTTTGTCCCTTCTCTTCATTCTACACCCATCAAAACATCCCTTTGCAGAGGTCTGGGTTGTTTTGCTGCTTTCAAGGGCAGATAAAATAGTCAAACATTTATCCAAAATACCAAAGGGTATTTCCTGGGCACCAAACATGCAGTTCACTGAATATTCACTGCCACACAGGATGTTTCATAAGGTTTCTGAAACAGTAATGTGGAGAATTTCAGGAGATGCGTGACCCTACAGAGGTCTGATCCAGTTCCAACCAGCACCATGAAAACTCCCCACATACAATCTAGGTGTTAAATTTAGAAAGGACAATAGAAAAGATCTTTCAAAAAGTTTATTAAAATTATTTTTTAGTCCTGGAATGCTGAATTGAGGAAGAATGGAAATAATTAAAATGTTTTGTCATCTAAATCTTTCATTTTATTAATAACATTAATGTAGTTATGCTAATATTGGCTGGCTCTCACCCACGTGTGGTTCAGCTTTGGGTTTGGCATCCAGGTCACCTGGACACGTGGCATAAAGAATGTGTCAGGTGCAGCCTGGCTCACAAATATTGCTTCTGCCATTTGGGCAAGTTCATTAAGCTTGATTTTATCTTGACACTGCAAATCCAGCACTCCTGAGCCGTGGGGTGGTTCTGTGGGTGCCCATCCTTTGTTAGAGCCATCATCAGGAAGCAAAGCTGGTGCCAGGGTGCTCTGGTGCCACAGTGGTGGCCAGGCCCTGCCCAGAGCCAGGGATCAGGGTCAGGCAGGGCTGCCTGGAGCCCACCTGCAGCCTGGCCACAATCAGTCTTTTCTCCATCCAAGAATTATAAAATTACTGCTGAGAAAAAAAATTAATTTCATTTAATCGAGATTTATGTGGTCCTTCATTTTTGAAGGTCAGGTTGGATGGGGCTTGGAGCAACCTGGTCTAGTGGGAGGTGTCCCTGCCCATGGCAGGGGGGTAGAATGAGATGGTCTTTATGGTCCCTCCTAACCCTAACCATCCTGTGACTGTGTGATTCTTTCAATGAGGAAAAAACCCACAATGCATAGAGGGTTTTTTTCCAATTACTACAAACTAAGCAGAGATGCCCATGTTTCTTTCTTACTTTTGGAACTTCCAAAAGTAATCCCTCATTTACCTTACCAAAGGTGATTAGAATTTCTACAGCTTTTGTAAAGGAGAACAGTGATTTCACTCGTGATTTTCCTGGAATTGTGTGTTCTTCATGGCAGCTCTTTTCCTTTCCAAAATTCAATTTATTTTTTTTTTAAACCAGCTCTTGCTTTTACATGAGAACAAACCTCAAGCCCTGCCAGCAGTCACAGGCGTCACTTTATTAAAGCGATTTTCACTTTGTGATGAGGAGATCTGCTGATGATGGGATCTCCATGCCTAATGGAAGGCTCTTGCCAGAATTAACTTTGATTGACTTCCTGGCTGGAGTCTACAGACGGAAATTTGCTCCCCACATCCTTGCAGGCAGCCCGGGGCGATGCTCTGATGCGCTGTCCTTGGCTGACTTGGGAGCCCCTCGCAGGCAACGCTGTGCCCCAAGGGAGGAAGAGGAGCAGAGGAATGACAGGGGAGCAGAGGAACGACGGCACACGAGGATCTCCCGCGGGCATTTCAGGAACAGCAGCGCAGGTCTGACCAGGAAAAATTACTACTTCAAGTAACAAATGAGCAGAAGAACCTCCCCCAGGCGAAGGTGTTGCTCCCACATAATGAGCTTTGTAAAAAATAGAAAGGAAGGGATTATACTTCAGGCTTCCGTCAGCGTCCTGGGCTGTGTGATGGAGAGTGGGGTGGTGGCAGAGGATGGATGTGCTGGAGTTATTCCCGAGAGTGCTCTATGGCAGAATTATCAGACTCAACAGGGCAATGAAAATGAGGAAGATTAGATTTCCCTGGAGGGAAATCCTCTGGGAGTCTCAGGATATTTTTTAAGGCTTAAGACTGTTTCTTAGGCTAATGCAGATGAAGTACAATGTGCCCCCAAGAAGGAGATCCAGCATTTCACGTTATTACAAATACTCCCTGAACCACCAGCTGTTTTCACATCCAAGAGGACTTCCCTGGGGACTCGATGACTCAGACAAGGCACCAAACCCCAAGTCCCTGCTGGTGCCCAGGCACAGGGAGGGCCAGGAGAGGAGCTGGAGCCAGGCACTGCCAGCACCCGCCAGCCTGGGCAGGGAGAGGCTCATCCGGAGGCTGCCCGAGCTCCTCTCTGCTCACTGTCAGCTGAATTTCCATGTTACACCTATGGAAAATCCTGGTGTTCTCAATTTACAAACTATTTACAAAGTATTTACAAAGTATTTGCTTATCTGGCTGGTGATGTACCTGTCACGCCACTTTCTGTCAGCCTGTTATTGGCTGTACTGACACTGATCTCCATCTCACTGGTGACACCAGGTGCTCCAGGGTCTGATCCCAGCTTTGCAAGTCACTTCAGGCAAATCGTTCAGCTCCTCCAAGCCTCAATTTCATGCTTTGTAGGATGGAAACAATAATAACAACAATCCTCCTCCTCAAGGGTATTGTAAAAACAACTGTCTGAGGAGCACATGGGGCTTTAAAGATTGGAAAGACGATGCTTATTTCAGTATTATTCATTTTCAGTGTTCTTGCTGTTTTACATTACTCTTGACACAGGCACATCCCATAGATTTCTCTCTGTGTCTCAGTCAAGAAAGACCTTTCAAGGACATTCACAGTTTCCATTTTTCATTGTTTTCCATTAAAGTTTCACCATCATTCACTGAGGACTTGCCTCTGTAACTCCCAGCTGAATCTTAACAAGGCTTTTCTTCTTGTGCTTGCAGCTTGCAGCAAATCTGAAAAATGCTCTCCAAAACCAGTGTTTGTCCATCTCTTGGAGAGACAATTTGTCCGTGTTTCACAGACCCAAATGTGCGTAGCAAAGAGTGAATAACAAGCAATAGGTTACCTAATAGTTCTGTGGTATTTTCCTTCTTCAGAGCACTGTAATGTCACCCAGGGATCACTTGTGCTGAGCTTGGACTTTGCTCTTGCCTGCGATAACAGGGTTACACTGAGCTGTATGCAGAATTAAAGCCTTTTTCATTGATGCAAATATATGTTGATGAATATCCCTGATAAGATCCTCCCAGGGGAACTGAATCCACTGATTACAAACCAGGCTCTTCCATCAGCTCTCCCAGCTGTTCTCCCAGCTCTCCTCAGGATTTCATCTCAAGCTGCTCCTGCTGGCAGATGTAAATACCTCAGCACGGTGTGACAGATACCAGAGATGAGAAAGTGCTCTGCTGGATCAATCTCTCCCCTGTGCCCTTGTGGCTGCAGAAGGGGCCACGTCTCTCTGTGCTGCCAGAAGAGCCAATTACTCTCAGACTGATATCTTCTTTTAGCCTCCTACTTCTATTTAATCAGTTATATTTGTGGTTTGCAGAAAGCTTTTCTGTATTCATACACTTGGGGCATTCTGCAGATGGTTCAAGACTTAAAAAGCTGCCGTTTACAACTGAAATATAACAACTCCCTTCTGGTGACAAAAAAAAAAAAAAGAGCACATGAGCAGTTCACTCAGGGTTTCCAGCCTGCAGCCTTGCCTGCTGCCAGAGAGTCTGAGACAGCTTGAGGCTCAGGAATATTTTTGCTGGTTCTGGTTTTCGTTTTTGAGATAGCTCTGGTTCACTTGGTCTGGAAAACTTCCTATTTCTCCAAGGCAGGTCTGTCATTCCAGCAAAAGGAGAAGCACAGTACAGTCCATGAACTCTGCACTCTGCTGTGTCTCGTTTCCTGCCCTTTTCTGTAATTGCTGAATGATGATACAGAGCGATAGCATCTCACACTCCCTTCTCTGGAAAGACCTGGCAGGTTCCCCACTTCTTCGATCTCCTTTCCTCTCCTTTGCCTGTCCTGTCATGCCCAGCGTGACATCATCAGCTCTGTGACAACCTGCTGGGGCCAGGGAGCACCCCGGGGAGTGCTCAGTGGGACCGCAATGCTTTGGGGAGACTGAGGGAGAATGGATGAATCACCCAAAGGATGAGTGAGCTGAGCCTCAGGCACCCCAGCCTCTTGTCTTTCGTTATAAGGGAAACTGATTTAATGCAAACTGTTCCCTTTCCCTTTGGTCTGAGCCCCAAATCTATATCCTTGAGGTATGGGATGAACATAAGCCCATGGACAGGGCTCCCAGCTACCACAGACTAGAAAGCATGAAGTGATTCCACCAGGGTTTTGGATCTAAAACAATTTCCTCTCCTTTCTGGCCCTCCCTCAGTCGCTCTCCAGCAGGCGAGCGGGTACAGGCACAGCCAGAACCAGCTGCTGCCCAGCTGCATCACTAATCCTGAGCGGCAGCTCAGCCTCAGGCGGCGCTTCTGCCTCGCGTGTTTCAGGAAGGGTTTCAGCAGTGATCTGCTACACGCGACAGCGATAAAAATTATTGCTACTCATCCCCGTGCGGATTAGGCAATGGTTACTTTAGTTCCTCTTAAGTGCAGCCCTGGGGCAGCATGGATAGCCCTGTAAAAAGTTTTCGTGCCTGACAGTGTGATTTAAAGACAGTCGAAAGAGACAGCAGGCCTGTAGGGATGGGGTTTGCCAAGCAGGCAGACGCTGGGCTCATGTCTCAGAGAGAACACCTGACAGCAGCAGTCTTGGTGAAGCCATCTAAGTTCAGCTTACCAGAGAAAGTGACTTTTTATGAACCCAAGAGTTAGAGAACTGAGCTTTATTTTAATTATCAGTCGCGTGGCACATTGACCTCAAACCTCATCTTTCCATAATTGCCTTCATTTTATATCACTTACACAGTTTATGTCTTAGTCAGTCCCATGTATTTACAAGCACTGAGTTCATTAGAAAAAGCTGTCTCCAATTATGTTTGTCCCAGGCAAAACCCCTGTCCCTCCAGGTGCAACCCATGTCCCTCCATTCCCCTCCTCTCACTGCCTTCTTGTGGTTTCTTAGGACTTTCCCTGGCATGAACACAAAACCCTGAGGCTTTGAGGAATCACGTGTCAGCAACAGACAAGTCCGCAGTTGCATGAGCAAGGAGGAAAAGCTTTATTAAGTGTGTCCAGAGACACCTGCATGGAATGAGGGCAACACAGGCAGCCAGAGCAGATGAAAGGAGCATTCTGGGACACAACCTGGCCACACACAGCCTCAGGCACTGCTTGGCTCAGTTTGCTGCTCTCCTGGGCCAGGGGCTGTCCTAGCGAGTGGTGAGTGCAACCTGCTCCCGGGAGGAGACCACCTTCCCATCCTGCACCTCCTCGACGATCGTGCGCACCTGGCGGGACGATGTCATGACTGCAAAGAAAAGGGGGACAATTATTCATGGCAGGAAGGAGGGAAATTGCGTAACACATTGTCAGATATTGCACATTCTTCAGGAGCTGGTGGAAATTCCACAAGGGAATGGAAAATGCTGTTTTAAACAACCCTGCTTTGACTGGGAAGGGGAAAGAACCAGGCTGAGAGGAAAGGTGGGTTCTTACCATCTCTGCCAGAGTGTGAGGACGTGGCAGCGGAGTACTGGGAGGAGATGCTACAAGAGAAGCACAAAACCAGAGATGTTAGGGACAAACATTGGTTGTTGCTGTTACACAGGCTGTGTTCAGGCAGGAGAAAAACAGAGAAGGCTCATGGAGATAAAAGTGTTGCTCCACTTGGCCTCTCCTAAGGGACGGAGGAACCATGGCCCTTTCCAGCAGGGAAAGGGACCCAGTGCAGCATCCCACTACAGCCAGGAACCAGGGACAGGGCACTGGGCATCCACAGTTGGTGTGAACAGAGAAACCAGCCCAGAAAGCTGTGACTGGACTGAGGCCCCAGGCATTTCGTGTCTACCACCCATCATCTCCTCCCGCCCACCCCCCCAGCGAAGCCCCTCACG
>VZRS01003806.1:0-21868 GCA_013398055.1 Ifrita kowaldi | reverse complement strand
TTTTTTTTTTTTCCCTAATGCTTTGGAAGCTCAAAACCAAATATACTCAAACATTTCAGTTTTCCATGAAATTCAGGTAAATATGCTCAGCATGTTGACCAAAGGTATAACTTCCTAATTTTTACAACCAAAGGGAGTAATTTAGTTACAGAGATTCAGCTGTTTGCAACACTTCATGTGTTTCTGTAGGAACTTTGGTTAACTGCAGCTGTAACCTTTGCAAGTGCAGATGTTGTTCAAATGGCACCCACATCTCGGGCAATCTCTTATCATTAGGTGCAGTAAGCACTGGGATGAAGATGGATACTCTTTCCCTCTGGCACTGAGGTAATGCCAGACTCTATTGGTCTAAGAGAGAGGGAAAGCTGAGCTTTTCAGCCCAGGTGACAATAATATCCATTGGCTCCAAGTGTTACCTGGACTCTAGGGAGGATGTCACAGGCTTTTTACCTCACCAATATCCAGGTTCTGTCAAACCCCACAGCAGTGCCTTTCAGAGCCTGTAGACCTAGTCTGTACTGTAAGCCCCTCAGTCAGTTTGTAAACAAAACACAATGAGAAAAAAGAACACTAAGGTGGTTAGACATGAATCAACATGACTAACTCTGTGACAGTTTCTGCCTCCTGAGAAGAAAAAAATCAGATGGGGCATATTCATAGCCTCTATTCCCAATGTTTCTATGGCAATTTTGGCAGCTGGTCTTGTACAATTCATTTCTTCCAAGTCAGCTCGATCTCACACTCTGGCAGTTTTGATCTGTAGCCTCCCAGATTAATACAGCATAAACAACTCCAATTATCACAGTTCACATCAAAAGCTTTTAGAGTAAGGATAATTGAGTCAAACTGTGCCACTGAGAGAGACATACACAGTGGCATCAGGGTGGTATTTGAAAGTCTCCCAAAAATCACAACATATGACTAGAAAACACAATAAATTAATTTTAAAGGTATTCAGCCTCTTTTGATTCTTCTAAATACTCTAGCTGTCAGTCAATAGAAAGACTGTAGATTTTTGTGGTAGATTCAAATGGAAAAGAAGATTTGGTGGTCTGGATATTTTAAAAATACATGTGGAACATAGTTCTATTCCAGTAAAAATACATTTTCTGTGAAATAGAAAAGTGCATTTTGCACAGATAAGAACTTCAAAGTTCATCCAAAGCACGTAGTGAGAAAAGATCTGAACCCAGAGGATAAATATCTGCAGAACAATATGTCTCCTTTTATTATATAATTTTAAAAATCTGCTTGAAATTATAATATTTCTGGAAACCTTAAGAATATTTCTCATTACCGAACTTTTTTAGTATGTAGAACAGCAAAACAACAAAATATTATTTACGTAATCTTAGAGAATTCATCACAGTCTGTGATATGTTTGGTTTTCTCATTGAGTAGCTCCACAAAAGTTGCCAAATGCGTGATATGACTAATGTGATTAGGGCCAAAGCGAGCAGTATGACAAAGAAAAACGACAAAGGAGTGGATCCCTGAATGTGAAATGTCAAAGTTTTTTATCTGGGATTCTGTAAGGATACTAATCTGCTTGAAGAACATCCTTTTTTTTACCAGACAAATACTCCTTCTTGGGATGTCCACTTGAAATACAGCCTGCACTGTCTGAACTGTTTCTGGCTGTCTTTTGGCTAATGAGCTTTTCCGCTCCTGAAAGAAAAGAAACCAAGCTGTGATTCCCTTTAGGAACCTGAAAGTTCAAACAGGTAGAGAAGAACAGTAACCACTGTGTGACAGTGATGCAATATGTTATAATAGTATATAGAAGGACATCCACCTAGTTTATCAGAAAAATCTATATCGTTCCCAACAGGAGTAACATGGAATACAGTATGTTTATACATTGAAATTTTATGAGCTAAGACACTTAGTAATTTAGAAGTTATTGTTTTCTACTGCATCCATGAGAACAGCATCATGATGGGATAATCAAGAGGCATTTTCAACGCAGTTTACAAAAATCAAATCTCTAGTGTCAGTGTTAAATAAAGTTGAAAGAAAAACTGCACTTAAACCTGCCTTCAGTGGAAATGCTACAGAGAAAGGTCATCAGCAATGTAGCTTGCCTGTTATATATAGCACATTTCAAAGGTTTGTATAATAGCCTGGATCACAGTTTGTTTCACTTTACAGCAAAAGAGAATTAGAATTTCTTACAAAATACTCAGGGGAAAAATTACGTCCAAATAAAGGACCCTAGCACACCTGGTTCTGTGACATTCCAGTTCCCCACACTTGTGCATGCTCACCTCTGCTACTACTGGCATACATGGTAAAGTTTGTACCTTTTCAAACACTCCGCTAAAGTTCTTGGTAACATTTGGTGTGCTACTGTAATTGCTGTGCTAAGCCAGAAACTAAAAAGCGTAACGATGAGTGTGTAACCAGAAATGCCAGTGTGCCTCCAGGGGATCATGGCAGATCTGAAATGTGTCCCTTCAGAAGCACTAGACTTTAAGAGAAGCCTCAGATCTCCTCTGTTACCTGATCAACATGCAGCACATGGGCTTTTTTTCTGTCTCATTCTATTTCTGTCTTTCTCAGATATACAGCAAAAGGTCCACAGCCATCAATACATTAGGTCATCTCCTGTCACTCAGCAGCAAGAGCTGTGTCAGACAGGAGAAGCTTTAAGAGTTTTCTTACTTCTCCTGTGCTTTCCAGAATCTATCACTGGGTCACACTTCTTTATGTAAATTCTGGGGTTTGATAAATAATCATGTCTCTGCTCCTTTAACAAAACTCTAATCTCTTCAGCATTTGTTATGCTGTCTCTAATGTTTCTCTGCTGAGCATGGTTTGCAGCAGAACTGGGAATTATAGGGTCTAATCCAATACTGCTGTGCAGTACAGCATTTATTGTTTCTTCAGGCTTTTCCTTTCTTCTCCATTAAGTAGAGGCAATCTTAAATCACAAGGTATATGACTATGAAGCATTTTCAGATTCAAACTTCATATTATGTTCCTTTTCAGAAAATAATCTTTAAGCAGGAAAGCATCTTCAAAATAGTAAGAGAATACCTCACATCAGTGATTGACAAACTGTACAAGAAAGCTAGAAATATACTGTATAGCTTTTCTTCCACCATATCGTAAAAACCCTGGCATCCTTCATTTTGCCATTCATTTTAGGAAGTTTTTATCCTTGAAGAGAAGCCAGCTCACACTTCAGCTCCTAGCTGGTGGAAGGGAGCTGGATGATTGTTGAGATCAAGAACTGAAAGTGTAGCTTCTACTTAGAGAAATGCAAGAATGTTACAATGTGAACTGCTTTATAATCTCAGATTACCAGCTATCTGTCTGCTAGTTAAAGGATACAGGTACTTGGGAAAAGCGAGGAGACCTGGAAGGCCTTTCAGAGGGCTTTACCTTGATCCCATTGGCCAGCTGTGATTTTGAGCTCTGAAGGGTATGTCAAAAAATAGGTTGGGGGGTTCTCTCCTGTCTACCTATGTTACAGAGGAGCTTTTCTGCTTGTGCTACATATTAAACAAGAAATTAAATTATTTTTTTTTTGTTCGTCTCAGTAATAGGGTTTGAACTGGGACATAGTCATGCTACACCAACGTCTTGGATCTCTTCTCAGTGAGTACTAGAACTATTAGTTTTCTTTTGGGCTAAATTCCCTCAGTCTAGCAACCAATGGCACTGGGACCATTCATCCATGTTGGATTTATTATCTGTGGTTACCTGGTTGGATCATTTTTCTGCATGCTGAAATGGAGCATAATTGGGCTATTTCTCATAACAAATGGAGTGTGCCTGTACAGAAGGAGGTTGGTCTACATCAGGTTTTGCCTCACTATTTTCTCCAGCAGAGAATGGGCTTCACTTCTCTGTTGGGGTCTTTCCAGACTAACGTTTTTCTGTTTGTTTAGTGTCACAGAAGTTGATCTCTGTCATAATTTTATGAGTGTCAAAATATGAGTCCTGGTCATTTTTGCATTGCTTCACAAGGTGAACAAGAAATATTCTTGCAAGAATATCTGGGTTTATTTTATTTTAACACAAAATCGGAACACAATTCCTAGGAGACATTCCAGCCTGACAGTTCTTTATTACTATTATAATAAATAATATAACATAATACAACATAAGACAACATAATATAATATAATATAATAATAATAATATACAGTTCTGCAATATATTAATGTCTGATTTAAAATGGATATCCTAGCAAAAAGAGAGTTAATGTATCTTGGTGGATGAATAAATTCAGCACAACGAGACTACTGTTTTAGTGGCCTGTGATGCCTGAGTTTTTCTTTGTTTATTATGCAGTATAGGTCACAGGCACGCTCCAGCAGAAGAGAAACATTTAGAAGTTTTCATTAAAATCAATCAAAATCTTTCTCTCTGAGCATCTACTTTTGTTTGGGTTATGTTTTCCTGGTGATTCTTTGATTCACAGCTAAGGAAGGGTCAGACACACAGGGAGACAGGCACTGTCTTTATTCCTTTAAGCCATTACTCTCAAGTAAGCTACTGGGTAGATATGGGAGACAGAGCACCGCAGTAGCAAGAAAATCTGCTTTCCAGAATATTCCCGTGCTAGACAACTGGTAAGGAACACAGATGTTCACTTTACATACTCTCTGTGTTGGACGTTTGGCTGAGGTGTATGTCTTCATGAAAAATGAGTGTTTATTATAACACAAAATGAGACCCGCAGAAGTCCAAAACACAACCCCTTACCAGGCACTGTGGAGACAATTAATTCTACCCCAGCCAAAAGTAACACAAAGAGATAATAACATCTACTGTGCTTTTCTTTCTAAGAGAATAGTGGAAGGAGAAAGCAGGAATGCTTTCAAAAAGGGATCACAGAACTGCATTGAGTGTAAGCCAACTAGCAAAAAACACAGAACCATCTTGGTACAGACTCTGGCACTTGGATTCTTTGGGGGAAGATTCTCCCCCTCCACTCCACCTCACCTGAAGTAGTGTGTCCACCTTTTGGGCCCCCAGCACAAGAAGAATGTAGACCTGTTGGAGTGAGACCAGAAGAGGGCCACAACAATGATCAGAGGGCTGGGACACCTCCCCTGTCAAGGCAGGCTGAAAGAGTTGGGGTTCAGCCTGGAGAAGAACAGTGTCTGAGGAGACCATAAAGCAGCCTTAAAGTATCTAAACAGTTCCTACACAAAAGCCAAAGAGGGACGTTTTATGGGATAGGACAAAGGTGAATGGCTTTAAACTAAAAGAGGAAAGGTTTAAATTAAATACAACAAAGAAATTCTTCACTGTGAGGGTGGTGAGGCACTGGAACAGGTTGTCCAGAAAACTTGTTGGTGCTCCATCCCTGGAAGTGTTCAAGATGGGATTCAATGGGGCTTTGAGAAACCTGGTCTAGTGGGTGGCATCCCTGCCCATGGCAGGGGGTTTGGAACTGCACGATCCTTAGGGTCCCTTCCAACCCAAACCATTGTATGATTATTTCAATTATTGACTGTCAAAAGCTGGGAGAATGTATCATGGAAAGCACATCAGACCTGTTGTTCCTTGGAGTAGTCCAACATGGATATCAAAGTTTATAAAGTCAATGTGTAACCCAGTTTCCCTCTTGCTGTATCAGCTTTATAGTTGGAGGAGGATGTAATTCAATGAAAAGATATTGGGACAAGAAAGCATCAAGGTTCAGTCAATGAATGACAACTCTAACGATTGTCTGTATATGTTCCCCTCTACCTGTTTTTGTTGTAGCCAATCTAAAAGTAAAAATAACAGTTGCTGATGTTCACATGGATTTTTTTATCTGCACAGATAAATGATATAAGGGAAATAGAGACACAAGGAAGGAAAGTGGCTTCTCCCTTTATGTAAGTGGCAGAACTAGACAAATACTTCCACTTCCTAGTCTATTACCTTTTTTTAGCTTCTCCATTTGCTATACCCTAGTGACATCTGTTGTATGGCAAAAAAGATGGCTTGCAGTTTATCCTGACGATCCATGGTTTGGTAACTGATAGTCAGGATGAATCCCTGAGGACTCACTGATGGAAGATCCTTTAAAACCAGGGTACTTTAACATGGTCACTGATTGCACCTGTGACATTATTGCAAAGTCCTGCCGGTCTTCAGATTTGAAGTCACAAGAGTCTTTTTAGGTCAACACCAATCATTTGTATTGCACATGAAAAACACCAACCATGTTTCAGCTCAGTGCCTCCTGCATTAGCTCTCCTTCTAACATGATTTATGCTTTATTTCCATGTACAGTGTATTGCAGTAATCCAATTCCCAAGTAAGTCAGGCATGGGTGGTAGCAGCAGTATACTCACATCTGCAAATACACAAGCAAGTAATTTTGGCATAGGAAGGTATCGCCACAGCTAAAAGCCTTATAGCCCTTCATCTTCAGTCCTATGTCAGCTAAACAAAATATAGAGCACTACACTGATGATCTTAAGGATTGCTAAAAGCACAGAAATGCACTACTATATTGAACATTTTTTCCCTAACAATACAGTGAATGCAGGATTGAGAGACTGCCCTTTAATTAGGTTAAAAAATGTATATTACAAATGCTCAGCCTGATTTTTGATTTTTTTCTCCCTTACTTATAAAAATTAAAGTTGTAATTAGTTGCACCGAGAACAAACTTAAACGTCTGACTTCCCAGAGATGTAGCCAAGATATATTACCTCTTTGCATTAATTCTGTCTAATAAGTAGGTTTCAGGAACACACATTAGTTAACATTAGAAATGCTTTCAAAAATTAATCTAGCTCCAAATTTGCTTGTTCCAGCTGATACTGTTTATAACACTTAAATAGGCACAGCATGCTTATTTCTGTCCAGCATTTCTTTTAGAGGAAATAGTTGTCTTGGGGTGACTTTATGATGTGTATCCCCTATCTCCTGCTCTATGCCCAGCCATGAATCCTGTGCCTTTTCTGTATCTTTAAGGCAGACCTTTAAGAGAGGGGAGGGGGAGAGCCGGTGGAATTCCTTCGGGCACTGTGTTCAAAAACAGAGATAAGCTTGCTGGCTTCTTCTGCCCAGCTGCTCCACTTCTGTAGCAGGAGAGAGTTACATTCCTTTTGCTTGTTAGTTAGTTTGCTGTTTGTTAGCTGAAGTATGGAGCCCTGGGACTTTGGTTTCTTCTTCTTCTCCTCTGGACTGCTCAACAACAGCAGAACATGGGCCAGGAGACCTGACACCTCGGCCTGGAGGGGCCCAGGCCAAAACCCCAGCTCCAGAGAGGAGAAAGGCACACCCACAAAGGACTCTGAAATCTACCCAGGTTCTCTCCACAGCGAGAGGTTTTATTATTTAGCATTATTCTTTTCCCATGCCTGTGTGCATTGGGTTTGTAAAATAAATAATTTTTTTTCCTTTTTTCACTTTCCTCCGAGGAATTTTCTTTCCAAACCTGGTGGGGGAGGGGCAGCTGAAACCTGCCTTCTTTGGCGAGGACGTTCCTCCCAGAGTGTTTCCCTTAATTTGTCTCAAAGCGGGACAACAGTTCATAGAAATAATTTTTAAAAGTGATTCTTTACAAAAGAATCCCCACAACTTTGCATTCTTAAGGATGAGATCCATTCTTACTTTACATCTGTTTACATTTCACTGACTTTAACAATGCTTCTTATTTTCACCAGTCCAAGGGAATTCTGAAACAGGCCTTAAATTTGTATTAATTTGTATAAATGCATAACTAATTATGATGTAGACTAACAGAATATGGCACACCACACATCATGCATTTCTCATAGACAATTTTTTGCTCTTGTATATTTATTACAAACTCTGCAATTTTGGTTGGGATTTTTTCCCCTCGAAATCACAGTTTACAGAGTTATATTATTTTATGAGACATCCAGCTCTCAGTTTTCTTTTCAGAAAATAAGCTTCAGGTTATCATGGCTGCTAGAAGACATTTGGAAAGGTCAATCTGAAAGGATCAAACACTAGAAGGCAAATAATATAAAGATCCCAAGGGATATTACTTTAAAAATCTCATGATTTTTAAACCAGTTTTACGGGATTAAAATTGCAGCAGGGGAGATTGAGTTTAAACATTAAGAAACCCTTCTGCTGTAAGGATAGTTAAGTAGTAGGACAGTTTGTCTAGTGAGCTTGTGATTTTCCACTAGTGAAGGTTTTTAAGAGCAAACTGGACAGGTTGCTACCCAGGAATGTTTAAGCTCTCATTGATTCTGCTTTAAGTCTAATAGTAATGAGGTCATACAGTAAGTTCATCTCTTGCCTCATTTTCCATAGTAATGATTTATGTAGCCTAATTTACCATTTTAACATGTTGGGTTAACAATGACAAGTGCAAAATTGCTTCATCTAAACCACCAACAATCACTGCTTGTAATGCGTTTCTTATCAATATTGCTAAAAAAAATTTTTTAAAAAAAATCAACTTCAGTAGGAAAAAAGGAATGGATCCATTCGAAATATGCTGGAGTTTTCCCACAAAGTCCCTTCTGTATATTCTAAGGGATTTCTACTCAGGATATTTTATCAGTCCCAATGGACAAGTTTGTTTTCCCTTTCATTTCTTCTATTTTCATCTAATTTTCTTACTTTGTTATTATACTAGTATGACTTTATTTCTACGATGGTCATTTTTAATAAAATTCATTCAATTGTGACCTTTAAAGTTCTGTTGGACAGTGGCCCAGCTGACACTTAAGGTGGCAGCTTTCTCATACAGAAAGTAAGTTTACCTTGTTAGTAACTGAAAAAACCCAGGTCAATAAATAGTTTGGCGATGACTTTTGAGGTAATTTGCTCTGTGTGGACTCTCAGCTGTTAGCACAGAATGAATGCAGTGCACAGCGTGTATAATATGTGCCTTTGGTATACCAAATCCTGAGAAATTTTCCGGCTCTGTAAGAGAGAAGGGTCTAGAGGATTCAAGATATTGTTTCCTGCCCCACAGCCTGAGGTCAGAGCACACAGCTGAAAGCCTTGGAGTGCAGGAGATACTCCAGCAGACACCTGAGTAACTGGATAGGTATCTCGTATACCTAACATGAAAGGCAGAAAAATTACACGAGGAGCATTTTGTTCCAGTAGATAAATCAAGAATTTTTATGGAAGAAAACCTCACAAGCATGTGTAATGCTGAATCTGTAACGTTCTCCACTCATTCTGGATATTGAATGAGGCAAAGGTCCTATATAGAAAAAAATGTATATCAAAGCTGCCGATACAATACATCTTTATAACACAAAGGAATGTTGAAGTTACCTTTCCCCAAGCAAACCAAGTACTAGTTTGCCATCAAGCATTGCTTTGCTTCATGTTATTAGCCTAAATAAATTACTCTGAAGACTTCTCTAGAAAAGAAAAATATGCACAACTCTTAAAATGCCCTCCCAATAGGATGCCAATAGGATTCTGCTATCAGTCTTCAAAATAGACCTTTGTCCTTGGAGCTTATTTATGGTTTATTTGATCTGAAGGAGACTTTTTATTTTTGTGGTTACTTTTATTGTTTCTGAATTGGCAGAAAGTTATTTGCACTTGGTCCACCACACATAAGGGAGTGCAGTGAACCAAATTGTGTTTCTGCATCTCAAAAGCTGAGGGATTCCTAATATACTGTGTGCTCTGTAGGCAGAGGGAACCATCTGCCATGACCTAAGAAGTGGTCAGAAGTCCTAGAGAGGACCTTCTGAGGCCCTCTGCTGACTCCCAGCAATTCTGTTCTTTCTATGCCTGCCAGTAAAATCGCCTCAGCAAATCCTATGCATTTCTAATGCAGTGCTGTGCTGCTGGTGCTTTGGGTTGGGCAAAAGCTTGTGGTAGAAAAAAATACACAAAAAAGGCAAAGCCTTAAACTGCAAATGCAACATATTTTGTCCCAGCTTTAATTATTAGAGAAGTTGAGTGTCTCAGCTTTTAAATAAAAGGAATGCTTTACTCAATCTCTGGCACTTGTCCTCCTCCTACCTTAGGAGAACCAAACCAGGGACTGAAGAATCCAAATATAGTGCAGTCATACTATTAATTCAATTTCAATTTGTCAGTTCCTGGTACTCCATTCACCAAAGAGTGGAGCCAAGTACAGGGACCTATTCATTACTAGTCATAAAATATGGGTTTTGTTTTAGTTATATTTTTATTCCCAGAGGGTGAAAAAGTTACTGAGAATCAATAGAACTACTTTTTCTTTTGCAATAACAAAGTTAATGCTTTTCAATGGCAAAAGATGCAGCCTTTCAGAAATGTCTTTCTCAACATCACTCTTCTGAAACTTCTCACACTCTCTTGAGATTTGTAAAAAGTCAGCCTAAGTATAAATAAAGAAATATGTATTGTTCTTAGGAAGGGTTATAAAAGTGAATCAAGGCAATATGCCTTTTGTTCCTACAGCAAATAGACCAAAAGTGCAGGAGGTATCTTCCTCGTAAAAGTGTAATTTATTAGATACACAGAAGAAACAAAGATTCAAAACCTGCTGCCAGTTAAGCCTATCTAAATCTGAGTAGCCATTTTGTCATTTAAAGCTCTCAGCCTCAGATGGTGGAATTGAGAGAAGATATTGAATGAAAACAAAGTCTGTAGTTTAAAATTCTCCATCTCTCTACAATGTAAATCCCTATTGGTGCCATTAAGTCAATGGACTTCCTGTGAATATAGTGTAACATGTAATTTCCCTTCCTTATGTCTGAATACATTTAACATAAGAATAAAGCCTGAATTCTTTTGGGGGAGAGGAGGTGAATCCATTTCTGAGCATTTTGTTTAGTTTTAAGGTAGAATAGAAGAATTAGATCACTTTCATAAAATATTTGCAACATTCTAATTGTGAATAAGCCTTAATGAGGATGGATTGAGAGTATGCAGAGTAGAAAAGCTAAGAGTCGGTGCAGATCTTAAATAAGGCATCAAGACAAAAGCAGGGCTTAAGTAGACACTAGAGCAAGGAAGAAACTTCAGGAAAACCAAGAACAGAAAAAAGCCTTGAGAAGGCATCCTGCAGCACCCAGGGTTGAAAGATATGACAAGATGACACATCCAAGAAAGGTGAAACAGGCCCCTTTCAGAGCCATCACTCTGATGTAATGATATCGTGGGAGTGACAACAGCCATTGCTCATAGACTTTGCTCATCCTGGTGGCATTAAGTACCACCATGACCCCCATTTCTCACCATGAGTTCTGATGATGATGTCATCGGTCAGCTCCAGGCAGATAAGCATGCAATAGTGCCTTTTTTTAAAAATAGATCTTAATGTCATGTACTGTTGCTGGCCTGATTCTAGCCCATGTCTCTACAAAAATGCTGAATTATCAATAATCTGTGTTTTGTACTGCTGGTGGTGTGCATATTCAGACACGCTGGAATGCAAGCTCAAGTCCGCAACCTGTTTCAGTTCTAGAATTGTCTGAAGGTGACAGAATAGCATTAACATCTTCTTTGCTAAAGTGATTAATAGATTAATAATGGTAGCTGAGTGCTCACAGTGATTTATTTGACAAGCCAGTTAATCATCCAGGTATAATAGTACAGAATTCGGAGCATGCACTTCAGAGTAGGGTCAAAATTAGAGATCAGGAAGTCATTTAGCAACCGTAGGAGAAGATGAAGAATACAAAAGCTGAAAGGAAAAGAACATCATGAAATATGTGAACCCTGGGAAATAGCTTCTCATATTTTTCTTCTAAATTCTAATTTAATTTTGAGAACTTTGAGAGCTTTGAGGAGCATGAGGACTCCGCATAATAAAAGCCTCTAATCCTTTATTTTTGTTTAGAAGAACACCTTGTGTGCACTTCTCCCTCCCAGCACAACAGCATAATTTGTATAATATTGTGAATAATATGCATAAATTGCTTAGCCCCCAATACCAATATTTGGAGAATGGCTGTCAGAACTCAAGCACTGCTATGCAAAAACAATTAAAGCTTGTATCTTTCAGGCTATTTTGTACTAAACACTACATTGTGTCTGAAGCAAATGAATTGTTAAGAGAATTATACTGAGTAGAAACACAGAGCTGTTGGAATTTTTAGGCTACTGCCTAAACCTTCCATGGTGCAACTTTGAACCATTCACACATATCCTATCACTGGATACCAGGGAGAAATGTCACAAAAATTAAGTCTTTAAGATGTTTTGACCCTAAAGCCATGCACACTATGTGGCCAGAAAGAAGATGGTGCTGAAAGAACCCAGAAGTAGGAAAATAAAAGTAAAAACTTAGGTCATACAGGGACCAGCTTACCCCTGTTAAGCAATAAGCACAGTATAGAGTTTAGTTGTGTACAATTGCAGACAAGTTGGAGGTCAGCTTCCAGAGAATAGGGATGCTCTTAACAGAATAAAAGAGTAAAGCCAGAAAAACACACCCAATATACCATTTCTGTCTTGAGTTTTCTTTGACTGGAAGTTGAGGGTTGAGAGGACCTAAAGAGGTTTCTTGACTTGGAGGTAGAGGAACCAGCAGAGAAATTATTAATGCAAAGGAAGAAACTAACAGAATGCTCTGATTGTACAGAGACCAAAAAGTACTCAATAAAGATGTAAAAAAGAAAACATGTTTCAATAACCAACCAAGGAATAAAATTTAGGCCATATGGCTGATGCCAAACAGCTATCTAAAATAGACATATCAGCCTCTGCCCTTATACCATCAGTGTACATGTTCAGAATAGTTAAAACTCCTTTAGGAGCTTACTGAAGACTGTTATTTTGATTTGCTTTGGGATGTGAGCTTTTTCTGCAGAATATAAAATATTTTTTATGCTATTGAGATTAATGAGATTTAGTGATATTTCCATCTGGGGGAAAGCCAGCATCTAGAGAATCCTGGCAAGTCTTGAGGGAGAGGAAGAGGTGTTGGGTTAAAGACTAAAAAAACCCAAACAACTCCAAAGCAGAAGAAAGTCCAGGAAAAATTATACCCTGGAGTTAATGTAGAAAGATGTACAGACAAATCCTAATAATTTTGAGGTCATCACCAATACCATCCTTACAAAAAAGAAAAAGAAACAGTGGTGAGAAATTCATACTTAACTGAAAATAGCCACGTGGAAAGATGTCAGTTTGCACTGTGACTCGAAAACAACAGGTCAGGCTGAAAACCCTCAGGAGATAATGTAAGCTATTAGCACAGATTGGTTGGTCATTTCCAAAATCAAAGTTCCAGCCCTATATGATATGTTACTTTGATCATGCTACACTACTTAACTGAAGCAAACTAATGAAAAAGGATCTTGTAAGTCATTAAGGGACTAAAAATCTAAAACAAAATGGTAAAAACTTTTAATGAAGAATAATAATACTACAGATACTGGCTTGGCATCTTAAAATTGTAAAAAATACTGCAGAAAAGCTACATTGATCTCACATGAAAAAAATGCCTCCTGAAGCAAAGCAGGCATAGATTTTTTTGTGTCAACTACAAAACTTCGTACTTATTCTAGATAATTTTTCTTGCTTCCCTGAGAAGATGCTATTGGGAGAGCTTTAGAAGCATATATAATAAAGAAAGTTTTCAATTAAGTTTTGGACAATGGACTGGGAATAAAATAAGTGGAAAAAGAGAGAAGTCCATATTCCATTAGGTACATTCAGAGTAGAAATGGTGAAACCTGGTTTGTCATTCATAAAACTGATAGGTTTGTAATCTTAGAAACTCATGACTAAAAATCTCCAAGTTTTTGGAAGTAGACAATTCAGGAAGAACAAGAAAAGACAAAAAAATCAGTTTGGACTTAATATGGAAGCAACTAACCAACTACATACACATTAGATACAAAAATCCAGTTCAGTGAACAAAAGGCTACTACAAGCTTGAAGATGGAGTTACTGTATTTTTTTCCTTGTTCTTTTGCATTTTTCTAGCTCTTTACTTTTGGATGCTTTCAGAGAAAGAACAAATGGGGATGATGAGGACAGACTAGATAAAAGGAAGGATCTTCCTTGATATAAGGAAGAATTTTTTTACCATGGTGGAACACTGAGATAGGTTGCCCAGAGAGGTGGTAGATGGCCCGTCCCTGAGAACATTTAAGGTCAGGTTGGATGGGGCTCTGAGCAGCCTGATCTATTAAGTTTTTATTGAGAAGACAGAATGTGGTTAGACTTCACCACAGAAGTAAACCCCTGACTACCCACATTAAAAGAAGAATTGATTAAGAGGCATCTCCTGTTCAGCCCTTACAGATACTGCATCCCCAATGTCTTCTGAGTGATCAGGTTAAATTACAGGCTGGGGTCTCCCTGACCACACCACAGCTCCTGGCTCAGACTGTTGGTGTGTGCACTCCAGAAGGGCATTCTGAACTCACCCAGGTGAGACATGATCTCTGCAGGCTGGCTGAAGTGACTGTCAGTCACAGGCTACTGTCACTAAGCCAGTCTGTGACTGAAGTGGCTCTGCAACAGCCCATGCAGACTGACGCAGGCTGTAATGTAGATCAAAGCTTTTCTTACCAGCCCCTATCATCAGCAGGACCTGGAGCTTGTCCTCTGCCCATGTAGGGAGAGGCAGAGGAACACCCATTTGTGTAATTGTGACAGCTCTGAACAGTTGCTTGAGTGTTCTGAAACATACCTTGTCTTGAACTCCAGCTGTGACTAAACTTGTTTCCAGCAGACAGCAACTTAACATAAAACTAGCAAGAATAAAGTGAGGATTTTGACAAGGTGTCATCTGAAAGATTTTTCCAGCACACAGGGAGGCTGTTGGAGATTTTTCAGTATAATTCCTAATATGACAGGGACTAAAACTGAACCCTTGGTCATTCATTTTAAATTTAAATCTTCCTGGGTCCCTATGCTAAAACCACTCAAGATAATTTTTAACACAGAATTCAAGGAACGGTTTGATATAATTTAACTTGAAAACCCAGGTTGCAAAATCAAGCACCAGTTCTGAGAGGTGGACGGCATCAAACTGTCCTCTGATGAACACTGAAGATAAGGCCATAATAGAGAAGTCATAGCAAAGACTGGTCAGTGGGATTTTCTTTTACAAAAAGCAGAACATGTTATAAATTCTCACCCTACTTTTCCGACTATTTGGAGATGGATTTGTTGTGTTGAAATCACAACGTGATGTTGTAAACATTGTTTTAATAAACTAGTGCACGCTTCACAAATTGGGAATTTTCAATTCTTCTTACACATGATGTGGAACAATTTTCAGATGGAAATTATCTTTCACTTAGCAGAGATAAAGATAGAAAAAAAAGAGTAGTAAGAGGGTAATTCTTCTGATAAGAGTGTTGACCTAAGTTAAATACTTTATAGTTATAGCGAAATCAAATGAAAAATAATAATTTCAGTAGTCTTCCAGAATATGACATTCTGTCTTCAGCTGTTGGAAAAATACAGGAGATTCCCAATTACAAGCTCAGTGAACCAAAACTGAGCACCAAAATGACACAGAAATAATGTAGTATTTGAGAGTCAGTGTGCGATATTATGCATAATGAAGAATCTAAAGTGAGAAAGGGAATAATTTTTTATAGTAAAGAAATTGAAAATGATATAAAATCAAAAAGACAATTATGAAATTCATTAAATTCTATTAAAAGTAATTTTTAGTGTGAAGGTCATATCTTCAAGGTACTAATTTTCTCTTTTGTTATCTTTCTCACAAGAAGAAGAAAAGTAAGCAAAATGAGACTCAGTTCTTGCTCAAAAATAGACCTGGGAGCTTCCAAGAGCAAACTAATTGCCCAGAAATAGGATTTTTATAGAACTATGAAACATTATGTTCCTGTAATCTCATTTATGTCCAACTACACTTTCATCCAAGTCAAGTATCTTGATTTGAGTCTTGTTCTATGCAACCAGTCAGTTCTGACACTGTTGTAATGGGTAAAATGATCCATTGCAGGTTCTTCAAATGTCTGTTTTCTCTAGAAAAAAGGAAATATCATTTGGAATTTAAAAAATTACAATGTGTTGACCCATATTGTGGGGTTTTTTTAAAAATTCTTTTTAGCCCCTACTTTCCATGAAACATAGAAGGGTCTGAGTGTATCATACACATCAAAATAAACATGTAGTTCAGAAATGCACAGCATTGTGATTAATGAATGAATGAATGCATGAACGAATACATGCATGCAGACTTTCAGTCACAATGACCAAGTATCCCATACTCTCAGGGAAGGTGGAAAAAAGTCCATGAGGAGAAGGTTGCTTTATCAGGTGCTCAGATGAGTCTGATCTCCACATTTTCAAATGGAGTAGACTGGTACAATTATTATGACATATTTAATTATTCATCTAAGTAATACATGCACCCACACATGCCTCTTTCAGATCCAGTGTGGATTATTACCTGCCATTGAAATTGTTATTCATTAAAGCAATAACATCCAGAATATGTAAGCAGGAAATCATATGCATTTAATGCAAAAAAAGACATCTAAACCAATTCAAGATGTCACTAATTTGCTCAAAGTAACTGTTGGTCATGGATCCAGCTTTGGTAATGCCATTCAGCAGTGTCATTTTGACTGCAGCTTTTGAAACATTAGCAATCTGCACACAGCGATATCAGGGGTCTATTTGTGGACCTATCTGCAAACTGCATCACTGAATCTGCATTATAGCATCTGAGAGGTACTTACTGACTGTCACCCTGTGCTCAAGTAAATGGATGAATTGAAGCCAGCAATAAAGAATATTTCCTGTTCTTTTCAAGGCTGGGTTATTACCTGGGAATTACAGGTTGGGACTCTGTGATGCAGCCTGTTGAGATTCAGTTTGTTGAGGGACAAAACAAATCTGAGGGAAGTACGTGTAGTACATAAATATTACCTACACTGAAGTTTTTCCTCACGAAATCTCCTTATTCTGGTGTGGGAGAAGAAAGAGAGCTTCCCCCAGTTTTCCCTTCCCTAAATATGTCCTCACAGAGGCGTTACCAACTTGTCTAATTGGGCTAGTAGCCTGCCCATCGTCAGAGCCTGCAGCGATTGGCTCTGTGCCAGACATAGAAGTTCAGAGCAGCTTTTCTCCCACCCCCACCAAAAACCCGGCTGTGTTAAACCAACGCCGGTTTTTAATTTGTTCTTATGTAATTGGACTCAATTATACTTCTGAAAAAGCAAGACCCTTCAAAACCTGGAAATATTCTACTATTGCTTAAGATGTTCATCTTGTTGAGTCATGAGTGTCATAAGCCAAACTGTAGATATGCAACACAAGGATGAGTCTAGTTCCAGTGCTAACTGATGAGTCTTTAGCCTACTGACCAGATGATGTCCAAGCGTTGGTTGCAAACTGTGGACATATTCCATTATGGTGGCACGTCACTAGGCTATGGTTATATGAGGCTTCCAGAGCCAGTCAGTAGGTCCCTGATACTAATGTGCAACATGCACACCTCTTCCTTTCACTCCCACCTTTCACTGGTGTACCTAAGTGTGCATATGTACAAACAGTATAGCCCGGAAAAAACTAGAAATGCATCATTTTTGCAGCCACAGATAAGTATCCAGTCCTGTCAGCAGAGACTGTAACTGAAGGTAAACAGCAGTTCTACTGAATATTCAATTTGTCCCATAACATGTCAGTAAAAATAACAAAGATCTCTTTTGCTATAAATAATACAGATTACTCTTTCAGAATTTCATCATTTCAGCAATGCTGTCAGAAGTATGTAAGGCAAAATGCCCTGCAATATCAGTATTTCATACATCACATTGACACTCTCCACAGTTTTTTCTTTAGGCTTCAGTGGTTAGAGTGAAGATGGGCGAGATGGCATTAACTAACTCAAGTGCTTTACTGCCAGCTTTCATTTCAGATGAACTTATTCAGGGACAGACACTTCCTCTGGCATAACATTGTATGGTAGCCAGCTCTTATCTGTTAGCTGTTAGAAGTACCAGAGGAAACAAAATAATTCATATTTGTCTTTAAAAAATTCATTTTGGAGCAACTTTTAATTAGCAAATAATCATAGGTCTCTGGAACAAAAGGGCTCATATCTACTAAACAGATTTCAAATAGTCACATTAGAATGGGTGAGAAATGGGATTTCCATGTTCATACCTTTCTCATGCCTTCATTGCATGACAGGATGGCCAAGGCACAATGCCTTTGTGCACTTGGATTCCTAATAATGTATTATAACACGTCTCCCTAGCAACACACGCTACTGAAAGCACATCATATTTGTCCTCTGCTCACTAAAATTTCTTACTATAAAATACTGAATTGAGTTCAAAGTCACAGCTTCACCTAGAAACATTCAATTGTCTGGACCTGGCATATCTGAAATTTGAGCAGGAATGACAGCTTGGACCTTGAACCCTTTTCAGTGATAAGAAAGTTCATGTGTGCAGATGAAACTGCCTTAGAAATCAGTGTAAAGCTGTCATCGAACTCTCCTAGGAGCAAATGGCCATCACGAATCTCATTTGTCCCAGCCAAAATGCAAGGTGTAATTCTTTGATTTGTCTTTTCTAATGTATTTTACTTCTCTAACAGATATTGAAAAAAAGTAATACACCACTTAAAACAAGACATTCTGGGCTTCCTTCTACAGAGGAAGGGCAAGACTACAAGATATATATTGCAAAGGGCAATGTATTGCCTAATCGTCCTAATTTATTAGCACAAGTGAGGTCAAAGGCCACTTCTAGGGCAGCTGATCCACATGAATTTCCCCACTCTTCTCAGGCCCTTAGGGGTAATCTTGGATTGGACAGAAAGAGGTAGAAGGCACAAGATAAAGCAAAAGTGTAAAAAAATGGATGAGACAGAAAAACAATGAGTCAATGAACAGTTAATCAGAAGGGCAGATTGTCCACACAGCTCCTGCATGCTCTAACTGCATGCAGCAACAGCAGCAGCTGTTTGCTCTGTGCTTAAAGCAACAGCTCTTCTGACAATATAAATTCCATTAAAGAATTTTAGTTATTTGAAAGGTGATTAGATTGTAGTAATTTATTCTAGTTTTATTACAATACTTTTTCCTTAGGGATCCTAAAAGGCTGTTATCATTTCTCATAAAGGACTTTACTCCTAATAATCAATATCGATTTTGCTATATCATATTATTGCATAGATTTATATTCTTGTTTTGTGGGGGATTTAGGTATTAATATAATTAAAAAGAAATGAGATAGAGTGCTTTGCTTGGAAGTTTCACATTAAAAATAATTAGCTTTTCCTTTTATTTCCAGATAATACAGAAACATTTACACAGAACTATTTATATTGAATATGTTTCTTCTGTTCTTCTGAGTTAAAGATCTTTAATAAATAAAGGATAACACGGCCTTTCTTTTGGGAACATCCAGGTAACAATAAAGGTTCCTCATCTAGCTAAGGTGAGAATTAGGCCCTTCAGAAATTTGAGGAGAAACCAAGTTCATTTCCAATGTGCTATCACATTTTAATTGAAACCAGTTAAATAATTCAAACAAAAAATCTTTGACCAAAGCCATTTTGTTTGTGAGAACCTTTATGCTAACCCTTTGTGATAACCCCTCTCTCCCATATAATTAACCTGTTTTTTCTTTGTCGCACCTAAATATTTGCTAACTCAGTTATGTCCCATAGCTCCCACTTAGATTTATCTGCCCCAGACAGTTTTTACCACAGTCTGCACAAAACCCCCCGAACCGTCGGCACAGAGTGTCCTACAGAGTACTTTGCAGGCTCTTCTCTTCTGTGCCCTGCGGGGATACATTTTACATATCAGAAATGTGAGGGCAAAGAAAGAGAAGCATTTTTCAAAAAGAAATTCAGCCTTTTACTTTCCATGCATTTGAGGGCAAGTAATATTTCAGCAGAAGGTTTCCTTTTAAAATAAGGAATAAAAATAAATAAAACAAAGAAATAAAAAGAAATTTTAATAATAAAATAAATAAAAAAATAAAGAAATAAAAAGAAATTTCATGCCCTATCCTCTGCAACTAGCTGATCTGATCTGTATTTACCACAGAAACAGTCAGAATCAGACTGAAAGAAGCAGAAATTTATTTTTCTCTCTTGGAAGAATGGGTATGTGCTTTAATGTGATGTGTATTTTGTGTTTTTTAAAAGCTGTATACTGGATCAAAATTAACTTACTTCCATACTGTGAATGGGTAGGTACACCAACTAGATCCCAGTGTTGCAATTAAACCCACTTTGCACCTTTATTTTATAAATAATCTGGAAAGCATCTCAAAAATCAATAAATTACATTGTCTTTATCATTTGCCATTTATATAGTGCCATCTATACAATGGATTCATACAGGTTTCCAAAGCACTTTCAAATTACACATTTAAAAGTTACTTTTAAAAGTATTAGGGAACAGCCATTTCATTTAAAAGTTACTTTTAAAAGTATTAGGGAACAGCCATTTCAATAATGGTATATGGAGGATGTTAAAGGGTGAACACAGTACTAGATGTCAAGATAAGGAATGCAAAATAATACTCAGTCCTTTTACATTGCATAAGGTCTGAGGTCTGAGGTGAAGCATCTGAGACACTCTGAGAGTCACAATAAATAGCAATAAAGTTATAACATTCTGTCATTTAGGTTTAACCTCAACTGGCAATTAAGTACCACACAGCTACTCTCTCACTTCCCCATGCCCGGTGGGATGGCAAGGAGAACCAGAAAAAGGTGAAACCCATGGCCTGAGATAAGAACAGTCTAAGAACTGAAATAAATTAAAATATAATAATAATAGTAATAATAATAATAATAATAATAATAATAATAATAATAATGAAAAGGAAAAAGAGAGAGGAATAAAACCCAAGCAAGATAAGTGAAGGGTAAGACAACTGCTCACCAACCACTGACCAATGCCCAGCCCAACCCCAAACAGCAGTTTGTACCTCCAGGCCCGCTGTCCCAAGTTTACAGGCTGAAAACTGCAGTTCCAGCCAGAACCAGGACACGTCCTCTTTCAGAATTGTAAGAAAAGGGAAAAAAATGTGTAGTAACTTTCTCTTAATGAAATTATATTCTATATTTGACAAGAGTTCCATTTTAATCACATATCATTGTATAACAAAGCACCATATAATAGAAGCAGGCTGATGCTCTTGAAAAAACTCCTGACTCTACGCCAAAATGTTAATGAAACACCAAAGTACTTGGAAACATGATCTTCCAGGTCATTTCCAATCTGAGCACTAAAAGGCCTGATCCTTCTTCACAGAGAACTCAAGTACAGAATGTATGCCTTCCTCATTGCTCTGTCAAGGGAAAGAAGGATGTGTTAACAAAACGACTTCGCTAATTAAGGAGAAATTAAATCAGAGTCCTATCAGTCTGTTCATATACTGAACTTTACAGGAACAGGAGGACCTCATCCAATTTATTTTTTTTAATATAGTAAAAATGTATCCAATCACTTCACTGAGGCTGAGATAATGCCTTAAGTAGGTGGGAGTAGGTTGTACGTAACTCAACTGCACACTTTGCCTTATGATAGCAAATTGCCTTCTCAGAATAGACTTCCAAACATGAATGAACATCTGTGCCGGTTTGGCCAAAATCTAGTAATATATCCTCTGAGAGAAAACCAGTTTACAACCACCCTTCCCCCCACCAGGTTTGGGAAAAAGGAAATTTTCCTCGAAGGAAAGTGAAAGATCTAAAAACTATTTATTTAGCAAACTCACCAGAAAAGGATAATAACGCTAAATAATGTAATCTCTCGCTGTAGAGAGAAACCTGGGAAGATTTCAGAGTCTTTCTGTAGGTGTGGTCTCTCGCCTCCTCGGAGCTGGGTTGGTGAGGGCCCACCCCCTCGGGCCTCGGGGAAGATTCTCCCGATGTGTTCTGATGTTGTTGAAGCAGTCCAGAAGAGAAGAAGGAAAAAACCAAAGTCCCAGGAATCAAAGTTCAGCTTTCCATCTCATGCTGGGGAGAGAAGCGAAAAAAAACCCCAAAAAAACTG
>VZRS01003800.1:99037-146181 GCA_013398055.1 Ifrita kowaldi | reverse complement strand
AGTGGTGGCCTGGGCCGTGCTGGGGAGCAGCTGGGCTCAATCATCTTTAGGTCTTTTCCAAAGTGATCCTGTGCTTCTGGGACTCTCCTGGTGAGGCACAGAGGTGTGGGGTGACAGGGTGTTGTGACAAACCCCCCAAATGACCCCGTTTCAGAGGGAGCAGCTCCAGGTGCTGTGCCTGGGCAGTACCCGAGCACCTGTAGCCCCTCAGCCCTGCATTCCAGACACAGCATCCCGGTAATTGTGCTGGGAGGATCCCGGGGAGGAGCAGCCCCTGGAGCAGCAGGGTGGGTTTGTCTGTGTGACCCCAAACCCACCCAGGGCTCAGCCTGGCTCCGTGCTGGGAGACTCCTTGGGGGACGCTCTGCTCAAGGTGGGTTTAAAACGCGAAGAAATCCGTAACAAACTAAACAACCCAAGCAGCAGCGTGAGCAAAGCAGCAGGAAAACGCTGAATTATGAACAGGCTGTGTGGGATCTCTGGCTCTGGGGCTGAGCAGGTTTCCTTTTCAGAGGGTGCTGAATTAGGAGACACCAAAGCTCCTCCGTCCCTCAGTTTGTGTTTCCAGCAGCCCCAGTTCTGGTCTGCAGTCACTCTTTCCATGGTGCTGCTTTATGTTGATTCAAAGCTCTACCTGCCTCTCCTTGCAATCAGTAACATTAATTAATTAATGCCCCAAACTGAAAAGTTACAGGAATTTATTCAGGAGATTGATTTTGGCTGTGAGCAGGAGATTGATCCAAGGCCCCCCGGGCAGGGAGCTGCTGCCTGCCCCCCGTGATTGCAGCACTCTGTTCCCAAAGTGGGTAATCAGGAGTGGCACCACGAGCAAACCAGCAGGGCTGGGAATGGCAGGGCAAGCACGGAGCTGATTAACATAAATATTCCATCCTTCCCAGAGCACTGCTTTATCCATAGCGGGGCTGCAGAAGTGAAATCATTTATTTCCGTGACTGTAATGGCGAGAAAAATGACATCACGAGCAAAATGGAATAAACAGCAGAATGTGATTTAGTGATGGTTAACTCATGCTAATTCATGCACTGGCAGTTCGGGGCACGGGCACTAATTTGGATTTCACATTCTTTTGGCAGGAAGGGAATCATTTCCCAAGGAATGGATAAAGGAGTGTGTGGCAGGATGTTCCCAGGTGTCCTGAGGGATGTTTTCCCCCTTCTTGCACTGAGCTGAATTCAGCAGGAATTCCCCCGTGGAAAGGGTGCTCAGGCCTTGGCAGGGGCTGCCCAGGGAGGTTCGGAGTCCCCATCCCTGGAGGTGTCCAAGGAATGAGCTGAAGTTTCCTGGGCCCTTGGTGGGTGGGGAAGGTGTGGCAGATGCTGCTGACACCTCCCTGACAAAAACTGATCAAAGCAGAACCTTTTGGTTATTCTCTCCATCCTGTGATGCTCCTGGGACTTCCCTGAACATGGAGCTCCTAAACCTGCCGGGCTGTACAGCAGCCCAGCCGAGCTCTGTTTGGCAAACACATTTCCAGGGGCCTGACTGGTACACTGTTGTGTTGATCTCCTCTGATCATCCACTCGGCTGTGCTGAAGAAAAGCCTCTTAGCTGGGATTAGTCCTTCCAAACCCAATTAGTTAATCATGGAATTAGACTGTGGCACGAAGGTCTGTGTGCCTTGTTTGCTTTATCCCAGCCCAGCAGGCTGGGACATTCCCAGGGCTACAACAGGGGATGGTTTAATGGCATTTATTTATTTGTTTGATCTTGTGGAGCCTCCGTGGTGCCCTGCTCCAGAGCATCCCTGGGACCAGGCCTGGCACATTCCCAGGGAGGGCAGTGGCTGCAGGCAGGAGGCACCACCACCTGTGGGCTCCCAGGAGGATCTGTCAGCTCCTTTTCCATGAATATCTCACTGCAGGATGCTGCTTTACTCCGTGGAAGGCTTTTTCTTCAGTCAAACAAAGTAAGTCAGAAGGAAAATTAGTTCTGTGTTAGAAATTGGTGTTTTATACCCAGCAAGAGAGATCAAGTGTCAGGTTTGATGTCTCTTGCTCTTCTCTTTGTAATTCCATGAATCTCTACAGGATCCCCTGTGATTTATGTCCTCTTGAATAGAGTTATCCCATCCTTTTGATTTTTCATATCCTGACTGATCATGGCAACTTTCTGCCTGCCCAGCTCTTCTGAGGCACTGAGAAATACTCAGTGCATTCTCCAGGTAAGGCCACTCTGGTTTAAAAAATACAAATTTAGGCTGGGACAAAGATTCTACACCAGGTCGGATGTAATCCTTGGTATCTGCAACCAGCAATGCCACACGGGGAGCACGTGAGCCTGAAAATGATTCCCAGGTCTAATCCCCACAAGAAATCTTCCCAAATTCATACCGATGTGTCTTTGGCATGCTGGGTTCCTCCAGCACCACCCTGCCCATTGACCTGGGCTGGTCTGGTCCCCTCTGAGTGTTGTGAGTTTGTTTTTCCTGACCTTTGCCTGGTTTCAAGGGATTTGTGGCATCAGCGCTTTCCTCACTCAGACGTCCCCAGAGCTCACACAGCAAAGGCACAAATTTAAACCGTAGAAAATCTTGGCCATTCCTGCCTTGCCCTTGATTTGTGAGTGAGGAGGAGTAAAAGGCCTGGAGTTTCTGATGAAATCCTTGGAAGTTTCCTGAAATCTCTCTGGGCTCAGAGCGGCCGCTCCTCGAGCAGAGGGACCCCAGCAGTGCTCCTGTTTCCCTGGAATCCCCACGAGCGTGGAGCTGCTGTTTCACCCCCAGCTCTGGCCGTGTCGAACGCTTTTGGTCGGGATAAAACGTGACTGGAGCTGGAAGGAGCAGTTCAGGATTATTCCTGTTTGGTTCCAGCCAGTGCCAGCCCTGTGCAGGCCGCACCGCAGTGGCCGGGAATACTCATTCGCAGCCTGCCGGGAGCCCCCCTGCTCCTGAGGGAGCCCAGAGCTCCTGGGCAGCCGCAGGGCCGGCTGCTGTCCCCGGCTGCTGTCCCCGGCTGTCCCCAGCGGTGACACCCTGCCAGCAAAGCCCGGCCCCAGGGCTCCCCCCGGGCTGTCCCACACGGCCCTGCCCGAGGGCCGCCCTGGGGACGGGGCTGTCCTTCCCCCTTGTGCCTGTCCGTGCAGCTCCCAGGGCTGCTCTCCAGGCACTTCAGGGAGAGAATTCTCAGGGAATGTTCCCACAGAGTCGCATCTCCCCGGGGCTGTTGGTCCATCTCTCCTGCCAGGGCACTCCTCAACCCGGCCCGAGGCGAGGATCAGAGCCCGGGGCAGGCAGGGTCTCATTGGTGATGTGGCAGGAAAGAGCTGCTGCTATAAAACCTTCCCCACTTCCAGCTACACTGCAGGCTGATATCAAACACTCAGGCAGGCCTGAACTTCCTTTTTTTTTTCTTTTTTTTTTCATTTGGAACTCATCCCAAATAAAAAGAATATTCTGCACCAATTGAAATCGGAAGCAGGAAAATTGGAGTCCCCTTGCTCTGGAGCCAGCCTGGGAGAGCTGAGGGTGTTCATGTGGGGAAGAGAAGGCTCCAGAGAGAGCTCAGAGCCCCTTGCAGGGCCTAAAGGGGCTCCAGGAGAGCTGGAGAGGGACTGGGGACAAGGGCTGGAGGGACAGGACACAGGGAATGGCTTCTGTTCCCCAGTATCAGCCCTGGAACATCACATTTCATGGGAGACATGAGAAAGAAACTCTTTAACCTTGAGACACTTCTGAGTCTGTCTGGTCCCCCATTCCCCTTCTGTGGGATAGTCTCTTCCCACCCACTGGCATTCCATTCAAGGATAACAAGGATTAATCATGCAGCCATTGGTGGCTCATCTGGAGATTTATCTTGTTTCCCACAGAGCAGAGCTCAGCCTTGTGCAGCTGAATAGCCGTGAATCACATCAGTGTCACTGCCCAGACAGCACAGAATTAATGGGTATTTTCCTTTAAAATCTGATCTTTGGGAAAGGAAATTCTTCATGCATTTTATGGAGTTATTTTTATTACCCTTGCCACTCCAGCATTTAGCTGCAATGAGGTTTCTGAGGAGGAGGAATTCGGAGCTGGAGCCAGAACTATGGGATGCAGGTGGGTTTATGGGGTTGCACGAGGTGTTGATTCCCTCCATAGGGCCAGGAAAAAAAACAGACTGGAAACATGGAATTGCCAAGAAAGTTCTAGAAGATAATCATAGAATAACAGGATAACTTGGGTTGGAAAAGACCTTTAGGATGCTGAAGGGCCTGGAGCATCTCCGTGCCCAGGAAAGGCTGAGGGAGCTGGGGCTGCTCAGCCTCGAGAGGAGCCCCAGCTGAGAGGGGCCCTGAGCCCTGGGTGTCCCTGGGTGTCCCTGGCTGCAGGGAGGGCTCAGGGCAGGGCCCAGGCTCTGCTCCGGGGCCCAGCAGTGGCACCAGAGCCACGGGCAGGGCCTGAGCCCAGCAATTCCCCTGCACAGGAGGCAGAACCTTGAACAGGCTGCCCAGAGAGGGGCTGGAGGCTCCTCGCTGGGGCTATTCCAGAGCCCTCTGGACACACTGCTGTGCCCTGAGCTCTGGGATGGCCCTGCTGGAGCAGGGAGTGGCACCAGTGACCCTCTGGGGTCCCTTCCAGCCTGACCCAGTCTGGGATTCTGGGACCACCACGTCCAGCCAGGAGCAGCCTCGTGGTTTGTCTCCAAAGAAGAGCCTCCCACCATCCCCTTTTGGGCTTGTGCCCAGCCTGAGCCCTGCCCTCACTGGTGGGAGGTTCCACCCCAGCCCACAGCCCCCACTTCACCTTTTTGGGGCAGTTTTGGTGCCCTAAGAGAGGCTGTCCCAGCGCAGTTCACACACAGCCCTTTACAGCGCTGTGTAATTTGCAGTAGGAAGGCAGCAAAAAGCTCAGGCACTGAGCTTTGGGCTTTGCCAGGTTCCCAAACTCATAAACACAAGGATTCAATAATGTCTTAATTCAGGAAAACTAATTTTCCCAGCCATTAAACGGTCTTTAGCAAATTAGCTTAAATTTATTTTTCCAAACTTGGAATTAAGGCTGCCGTACATCTCGATCATGGTCTGGTTTCCCTTCCCTCTCCTGCCCACGTTTTAGCTGAGCTGCCTCCCTCCATGGCAGGGCCGTGTGCTGGAATTCAGCCGTGTGCTGGAATTCAGCCGTGTGCTGGAATTCAGCCGTGCTCACCAGCTCCTCTTCAGGGAATCACCAGAGAGCTCCCACTGAGCAGCCTGGGCTGTCCTGGGAGCGATTCCCAGCCATGTACGGAGCAGAGCTCCGTATTCCAGAGCTGCTGCCTGAGCCAGTGCTCCGATCTCTGGCCAGGTTTTGTGATCTCTGCGTTTTCATTGTGATCTGAGTTCGAACAGAGCTTTGTCTGCTGCAGCAGAGTGACGGGAGGAGCGTTATTGATGGTCAGAGCTGGGCTGGACCTGCTGCCGGCTGCTTTGTGCTGCCTCGGGGCAAACCTTGAACAGGAATTCAGCTGTTCTGCAAAGAAATACGTGAGCCTCACCAAAAGAACAAGAATAATGACTTGAACTTTAAAGTTTCCAAGATTAATCCGTGTTGTTCATAAATTTTCCGGACTCCTCCACACAACAGGCAGCAGGGATAAATGCTGCTGTTTCCTTTCCCATCCCTTCTGGTTCAAGGGCCCTTTTGTTGCCTGCCCAGGCCGAGTTTCCTGTGTGCCTTTGGGCCCTTCATGGCAGAGTTTGTCCCAAACTGGCTCCAGCTGATGGAATTTCCACTGCCGACCTCGGGGTGGGCAGGACAGGCAGCTGCTGCCTGGATTAGGATGGGGAAAATGGATGATGAGGATTAGGATGGAGAAGATGGATGATGAGCTGGCCCCTTCTCCTGCTGAGGAGAAACAAATGCCTGCATTGCTGTTCTTCTCCTGCAGCCCTGCAATGGCAGAATCTGACACCACAGGAAGGTTGTTGGCTGATCTTTCCTTTGCAATGTGCCCAGAATTAATTTGCTCTGTGTTTGCTGCCGAGTTCCTCCCGGGTGGGTGCTGGAGGAGGAGGGCACTGAAAAACTGCTCCCTGCACCTTGGGTTGCTTTGGGCTTTTCAGTTCTGAAGGCAAATATTCTGTTTTCTGTGGGGAAGGCCTGAAATTCCCATCACTTGTCCTCATCCCATCTCCCATAATCTGAGGAGAAGTTGTGAGGTTTCTCTGCAGAGCCCCTTGCCCAGCCAGGCTGCCCGTGCCCATCAGCAGCTGCTTTGCAAGTGCTTCATGAGGGGCTCCCAGCACATTCCCAGAACATAAACTGCTGCTTTCCCCCTGGAGCTGTCTGTGTGATGGGAATCTGGAGAAACCCTGCTGTTCCTGGCTGAAATTCCCATATTTCCTGTGCCTGGGAAAGCACCTTTGCAGGAATCCTCCCTCAGACACAACCTCCCAGCTCCGGGTTCCATCCCGCTGCAGGAGCTGGGCAGGTTCAGGTCAGGAAATCAGGGACAGAGGAGGGTTGGTTCATCAAAGCTGGTCCCTGTCACCAGCCCAGGGCTCTGAGGCCCCTCCCAGCCCCAGCCCTTCTGTGATTCCATGATCCTGTTCCACTCACACCGATTCCCATTAGGCTGTCACTGGGCTGTATAAATGACTCCAAATAAAAACTCAATACAAATTCTCAATGCCCCCAAAGCTCGGGAAATAAATCCATCACACTGAGCAGATGGAAATACGGGCAGTTCAGTGAAGGGCTGTGTAGCAACAAGATATATTGGCTTACTCCAATTTTCTCCTTGTTATCAGAGGTTATTTTGACTGGAAAACTCCTGACCCTTTGAGTAGAAACTCCTCTCCCAGCAAGTCTGAAATGTAACAGGATTCTCTTATCAGCACTCCTGGGACAGTGGGGTGGTGGCAGTGCTCCTCTCCCAGGTGGCACTGGCAGATAGGCTCTTATCCATGCTGGAGCCAGAGGGGAAAATGCAGGAAGGAGCATCCTGTGGAGAAATCCTCTCCAGAACCCTCCTCTCCTGGGCTTTCTGCTCTCAAGCCGTGCCTGTCACACGGAGAATCTTTAGCACCAGGTCCTGCCTGGCTGCTGCGTCCGTTTTTTAATACACTCCACTGGAAAAATCCAGATGGGATTTGTCTCTGAGCACTTTCCAGTCAGACAATGTTCAGGATGGAGACAGCTGACAGATTCTGGTTTTTCTCCACCGTGAAGGATGGCAGATCAAACCTGGCCCAGCCGTGCAAGGTGAGGTTACCCCTCTCCCACTGATGCCATCCTGAGCACAAGGAATGATTTGGGGTTTGGGATACGGCAGCAGGGAAAGGTGCCTGGAGTGCTCTGGGCTCCCTGGGGACTCTGTGCCTTCCCTGGAAGTGGTGTCATGGGAGTGTTTATGCTCCAGAAACTGCAATAATTGGGCTTTAATCAGGGAGCACACGGAGTGTAAATCTCCACATGGAAAACATCTGAAATCTGCTTTTTCCTCACGTGGTTGTTCTATCCAGTGATTTCTCCAGGCTCCAAGCCTGCACTTATTTCGTGCATTTTCAGGCCTAAACTCCTAGAGCCAAACTGCTCCAGAAAAGGTGTTTGGCTTCTGGAGAGGTTCAGCTCTGAATGCACCCAGTTCTCCTTCGAGGCACTGCAAACACTGACCCTCATCCCAGGAGCCAGAGATCCCAGAATCATTGAGGAATCCTTGAGGTTGGAAAAGCCCTCCCAGCCCACTGAGCCCCATCCCCACCTTGTCCCCAGCCCAGAGCACTGAGTGCCACCTCCAGGCTTTCCTTGGACACCCCCAGGGATGGGGACTCCAAACCTCCCTGGGCAGCCCCTGCCAAAGCCTGACCTGAAGAAATTATTCCTGAGTTGAAGCTTTCCTGGAGTTTTTCCTTATTAGAATGATAATTTAATGCACAGCAATGATCCCTGGCTGTGGCTACCCAACTTCCTAAAACCCCCCAAATTTCTGTTCATGAGCACACCATGCTGGACATGGTGATACTGCCCCATCTCAGCACCTTTTGAAGCTTTTCCCACTTCTTTCCATCCTCCCAAAATGTCCCAGACTTGTTCCTGTGCTGGCACAGAATCACCACCCCATTATTCCAGAGCTGCCAGTGCAGGTATCTCCAAACCAGGGATTATAGCAGGAAAAATAACTATTAAATCTTTCTGAATTAGTTGAACCCGAAGTTCCCAGCAACATCAAAGCAGGCTCTCTTAAAAAAGAAGAATGTTTCACTTTAGTCCAAGGAGATGAGAGGGAATGGGAATGAAATGGAAAATTATCAATCACCAGAACTTCCTTCAGAGCCTGAGAGTGAAATATTCCATGTTCATGTTCCCATCAGAGAGGGAAAGTCAGAGGGTTTAACCTGGCCAGAGCCAGGCCCAGTTGGAGCTGCACTTTGATCGAGGATTTCTTTTGAAGATCCACTGCTTGATTTGAGAATATCAGATGGAATAAATAAAAAGAGCACCAGTCCAGAGCAGGAGCTGAAAGATAAATGTCAGAGGATGCAGAGGCTGAAATTCAGAGGAGTGGGACTGGTTTGGAACAGCAGCGTGGAGAGGGACAGTGGGATGAGTGATAGGAGCCACCAATCATCTTTATTTCTCACAGGAGAGTGGTGTGGATTAACCTGCTCCTGCCCAGCACTAATTACAGCCCTCCCATTACCTGGGGTTATTAACCTGCTCCTGCCCAGCACTAATTACACCCCGACTGTCTGTAGAGCATTACAATATTTCATGGAGCAGAATCTCGTCAGGGTGGCCTCGTGACCTGAAGGAGAAGGAGGATGGACCTTGGAGAAGGCAACTTGAGAGGAGTCTGGGAATATTTTCTTTAGAACAAGTCCCTGAAATTCCCTGCATGGGTTCCCCTGGAAAAGGGGACCTGCAGGAGCAGAAGGACAACCAGGAAGCTGAATTTTTATGGACCATGCAACTCCCCCACTCCCCTCTTTAAACAGATGAAAAGGCCTAATTGGTTTCCCTGGAAGAGAAAAGAACTCCAGCTGGTTACAGAGCAAACAACAATAAATTGCTTTTCCCCTTTTATTCAGGAGAACTCGATCCAAACATTACAAGAGCACTCTCAGTTCCTGTTTATCCTCCTCATAAACAAGCCCTGTGCTGCTGTTTTGTCAGGCTTACGAAGCACAAACCCCCTGCTAAATCGGGCCTTAATAACCGAATGTATTAGAGGGGCTTCCCACGGTGCAGAGAGCGGGGACAGGAGGCTGGGAAGGGCATTTGCTGCTCATCCCATTTGTACCAGCTGAGGAAATCACAGGGCTCCTGCTGGACACAAATTGGAGACAGGCCCAGCTCTGCTCAGACCTGGCTGAGGGCTGGGCTGGCTCTGAGCTCAGGGATGGATGGAGCAGGAGGGGCTTTTGGGACGTGTGCCAGAATCCCAGGCTGGACTGGGCTGGAAAGGGCCTTAAACCCCATCCCATTCCACACCCTGCCTTGGGCAGGGACACCTTCCACAGAGCAGCTTTCCAAGCTGACCTTGTTTTATTCTCTCCCCTTTTCTGCAGGTGCAAAAGGAGGCTCAGGGGCACCTCCTGAGGTGGGTACAGACAACCACTGTGCCAGTTCAGATGTGCAGCGTTCCCAATAATAATCAGGAATAATGGTTGATTTTCTTACAAACAGCACTTTTTTTATTGCAGTGTTTCCTTTTCCCCTCTCCACTTCATTCCCTCAAGCACCGCTGCTGGGTGGCCTGGTTCTGCTCCCCAGCTCCTGACTGGGAGCTGGTTGGAATCCTTGGAGAATCCCTGCAGACGTCAGCGGGTGATGTGGAGGTGTGAATTTACCTTCACATACATTGTGTGAGTTCTGCCTGGCCATTAGAGATGTGTCAGGAGGTGCCATCCCAGCTCAGTGAGCAGGAAACAGAGGGAACACAAAGCAGGGGAGGGCCCTGGAAGTTGTTTTGCGTCCATGGATAAATAGTCCTTTTTGGAGTGTTCAGGAGATCCCGCAGTCACTGGAGCTCCCAGCTCTCCAGCAGCAATGCCTTTCACACAGCAGAGTTTATTTCTCTTTCAAGATCCTGACATCTCCGGGAGGCTGCTGGAGCACCACATCAAAAGCCAGCCTGGAGAGCCGGGGCTGAGCTGGGGAAGCCCCCGCGGGGCAGGAACAAAGGCACCAGGTAACAGGAAAATAGGGGGGGAGGTGTGGAAATAGAAATCCCTTTATTAACATTTCATTCCAGGGCCGGGGGTGCAACGCTTCATCCATTTTCTGTGATGCCAGCTGACTCTTGCAGCTACCAAAATTCACTTCAGGTAAATCCACATCCTTTTTTCCTCAGCTTTTGCTGTACTCAGGATTCCTCAGAACTTTGGATTTTCACAATTTCTGAGTGAAGGATTTGAAAGGAACATTCACACAAACCACGTTCTTCTTCATCTACCAAGACAATTTTTGAGGTGCCTTCACTTCCTGCAGGGTGATAAAATTTGTTCCAAGCAAAGTGACGGCTTCCTGTCCTCATCACTGCATTATTTCCCCTGAGTAAAGAAAACCTCTTGGGTTTGTTTCCAAGCAGGGTGGTTGCATGGGATGTTTCTCTTTCTGAAGATTCAAATGAGCAGGTTCATCCCTCTGAATTTCCAGGCCTGGTGAATATCTGCCTGCTCAGATCTGTGGCACGCTCCAAGGAATCCAGTGATTATTTTGGAAATCCTGGATGAGGCAGCACGGCTGTCAGGTGGGAGGTGCTTGTGGGGAATGTACACAGCCAGGAGCCTTCACCTGGCTGCATATTTCCTAGAAAAAGTTCAGATAAATAGGATTTAAAGAGGATTTTACAAAGGAAAATCACATTCAGTATTGCTGCATTATAAGAACTGATGCGAAATCCCTTTTACTGAATTAACACTCAATTTCTGGTCAGTGTCAGTAACACATGGTCAGTCTGTGCTGCAGCTGCTCTTTGTAAGGCATCCAGAGGGCAGGGCTGGATGGGATATTGGGAAGGAATTCCTCCCTGGGAGGGTGGGCAGGCCCTGGCACAGGGTGCCCAGAGCAGCTGTGGCTGCCCCTGGATCCCTGGCAGTGCCCAAGGCCAGGCTGGACATTGGGGCTGGGAGCAGCCTGGGACAGTGGGAGGTGTCCCAAAGCAAAGCCACTGGGGACACTTGGCCTCTAGGAGTGAGAGATTGGAAAAGGGGAATTTCATTAAATGAATGTAGGGATAATGCAATACGTATTTTTATTTCTACATATTTTAGTATATATAATTGTATTTATTTATATTAAAATTATTATAAAATAGTTTTTATTCCACTCCAAGTCTCTTAAGCTGTCCTTAAAAGAGCTCATCCCACCTTTGTCTCTGTGCACATCCTTACAGGAAGGGAATGATTAGTTTGACACACATGAGACTAAGAGAAAACAGGTAAATCATTTTCCAAAAGAACACGCCACATTTTCTGTATGTATTTTGGTATGTTTCATATAAAATAACAGCTCCAAACACCCCAGTTTGCTGTGGAACTTATTGAATATCACTGATTCTTTTTTTTAAACCACATTTTAACTATTTTCTATCACTTCCTAAGGCTTTAACTGTAGTCTTAGTTAAGTCCTGCTCTGAAATGTCAATTAACCTTATCAAATATGACACAATTGTCTCACAGCCTGAATTTCCCCGTAACTCCCAGGGAGCTGTGGCCCCATTTTCCTATTTCAGAGCCTCAGCACTGGGTTGAGAGCTGAGGGCTGGATCCAGGCACAGTCAGAGCTGTTCTGTAATGTCATCAGAACTGTCAAGGACGTGCTGCAGCTCTTTCCTGACATTGATTGTTTGCCTGGGAATGGGGATATTCTCCTCATCCTTCCCTCTGTTGCCTTTTTGTGCTGATCAGAAAAACCTGGGATTTATTGCTGCCTCTCTGTTGAGGCTCTGCTGAAGTGCCTTTATTCAATTTATTTATTCAGATTGGAACCACGGGTCAGTTCCAACCAAAAGTGTCTCAGCTTGGGTGAGGAGAAACCTCACAGAGCTCCATGGAAGTGCCTGATAAGATAATCTTTGGGAAGAGCCCTGAAGCTGGCACAGGGAATCCCCAGATGCCCTCATTACGGCACAGACCTTTTTATTAAGCCTAATTTGGGGAGTTTTCTTGTCATTTGTCTCACGACTGATTTAGAGAATGTCTTTATTAATCTGCTGCAACGAGAATTGTTCCGGCTGAGGAAATCCACTGAGCCAGCTGCACCTGTCAATAGGGAGAGACAGCAAAACTGAGATTTATACTGCACTCGAGCAGGTCAGAAAGGCCCTGCTCAGAGATCCTTGGTGGTTTAGTTCTGAAGTGCTTTTGAGAGTGTTATTTTTCATTTTAAAACATTAATTAATTATTCTTAATTTTGATTATTTTTTAATTCTCCTGGGCACTCATGGGAACAGAGCTGGGAAGGGTCTGGAGCCCCAGGAGCGGCTGAGGGAGCTGGGAAAGGGGCTCAGCCTGGAGCAAAGGAGGCTCAGGGGGGACCTTGTGGCTCTGCACAACTCCCTGACAGGAGGGGGCAGCCGGGGGGGGTCGGGCTCTGCTCCCAGGGAACAGGGACAGGAGGAGAGGGAACGGCCTCAGGCTGGGCCAGGGGAGGGGCAGGGGGGATAGCAGCAGGAATTTCCTCATGGAAAGGGGGCTCAGGCCTTGGAACTGCCCAGGGAGGTTTGGAGAGCCCATCCCTGGAGGTGTCCAGGGAATTCCTGGCGGTGGCACTCAGAGCTCTGGGCTGGGGACAAGGTGGGGATGGGGCACAGCCTGGAATCCATGGGCTGGGAGGGCTTTTCCAACCCCCGTCATTCTGTGATCCTGTGATTCTGTGCACAGGACATTCCCTGGCGTTGCTCAGCTGTTCCTCATTCGTTCTGCTCCAAGGTCTCTGCAGCACCACTCCCGTGGGGGAGGTTCCCCAGGTGAGGGGGACTCACCCGTGAATTCCTGCCCTGTTCTCACCCGTGGGTGGGGGCAGGAATCAGAGTTATTTCAGCCCAAGGAAGTAACAGTTCCTGAGTTCCTTTTAAAGCGCAAAATCTCCCTCAGTAGCCACATAAACATGATCCAGAAACAGGGAAAGCCAAGGGGGTTGGTGCTTCCAGATTGCCAGAGACCAAATCATCCATCCTGTCTAACAGGCAGGAGGAACAGCCTTGGACCTCTAAAACACTTGGATTTATTGACTGGCAGCCTCTAAGCAGCCCAAAGTTTAATTTGGAAGCTGTCAGGGAGCAGGGCTCAGCTCCTCAGCATCCATCAGACACAAACTGGCAGCTTGTCACGAGGGACAGGTTCCTTTTTACCTTGGCTTTTGGCTGCAGAGGCTCAGGCTCTGTGTCCCAAATGCCCCCCGGGCGTGGGCAGACACCTTCCCTCGCTCTGTGCTCACACACAGCTCCGTGCTGGGCTTTGATCCACGGGAAGGGTTGGATGGGATGGTGAATCCAAACGCAGCCCAGCTCCCCGGGGTGCTGTGACGAGGGGGAGGAGGTGGCTGTGGTGGCCCTTCTGTGGCACCTCGTGGCTCAAAGCCAGCAGAGCGGCATTCAAGGACTTCCTTCCAAACAAGCAATCCTATTTCTGTTTCACCTTTGGCTCTTTCCCATCCCGTTTCCCGGATCTTTTGAGCTTGTTAAGGAGTCCAGGGAGAATTTTTTAGCTTTCTTTTGTCAGGCAAGGGCATTTTGATAGATACCAAAATGCTTCAGCTGCAGCAAAAATCAGGAGAGTTAATGAGCAGAGACCTCCAAGACCATGGAGTCCAGCCCAGCACTGGGATTTTGGGACTGGGAGGAGGTGCCTGTCCCGGGCTCTGGCCCTGCCTGGTTGCCCTTGCCCAAGTTCCAAACTCTGGAGCAGCTGACCTTAGGAGCAGGAGGAGATCCCTCCTCAGAAAGCTGCAGGGAATGTTTGCATAGAGCAGCTTTTACCTGCTACAAGCAATCCCATAAATCCTCTTCCGAAAATAATAAGACCCAGTAGAATACCAGTGTAAGGCTTACAACTCCTGCCCAGGAGCTGTTTTCCATGTGAAAATACACAAAGCCCATCAAAGCCTCCGTTCCAGGTTTTATGGGAAGGTTCAGTGTCGTTTAACAAAGGATAGCAACAGCAAATCCATCGGGGGGGAGTGCAGCAAGTTTGCTGTGTAATATAAATTACCTCGTTGTTGAGGTAATTACCTAAATTACCTGTGCAATATAAATTACCTGGCATGAATGATGCCTTTTAGCCTAATGAATCCCATTAGTTTACAAAGAATGTAGGATCTTTATTGAGTTGTCTCCCATCAGTCACTGTCAGGGCTTTGCTGGGGTGGAACTGGGAGCTGCCGCTGCTGCACAGGAAACTCTGCTGTCCCACTCTGGGGGTTTGCTCTCTGTCACTCAGGGGACGTTTCCCTCCTGCTGTGGGTTTGTGTGGGGTGGATGAGCGCGAGGAGGGGATCAGACAAGTGTTTACATCCTCCCCCCACCCTCCGTTAATGGCATCGGCAGTGTCCCCTCAGCTCAGTCCCTCTGCCAGGGCTGCCGCGGGGCTGGGGCTGGGCTCCTGAGCTGCAGATGGTGCCTTCATTAACCCCATTGCTATAAAAAGCCCAGGAAAGAGGGAAAGGGAGCCAGGAGGGAGCACAGGCGGGAAGGTGAGTGGGTGGTGCCTGTTTTGCAGTCATTTCACTCGGATTTAGGGGAGGAATTTGGATCCAGGGAGTGTTGCAGGTAAATTCATGTGATCCCAGGATCACTGGAGTTGGAAAAGCCCTCCAAGGTCACCAAATCCCCACCTTGTCACCAGCCCAGAGCCCTGAGTGCCACGTCCAGTTTTCCTTGGACACAATAAATGCTCACTTTCCATGTTTTCCATGGAAGCTGCCGTCGGTGTCTGGTGGGGCAGAGGGAATAAACCTCTGCTGGAGAAAAATTCCCAATAAATCCTTTCCTCGTGCTTCAGCTCGTCTCTGCTGACTGTGCTCAGCATGGAACAAACACTCCAAATGTGTTAATATTTAAAGGTGCTGTAAAATTATGTTTGCTTTAAAGGCAGAGCATATTAGCAAAGGAGAAGCCTCCTGCTCCTTAAGTAGTTTCATCTTTATTGACTTTGGTTTTTTAAGTGAGCTGACAGCACAGGGAGGTGCCAGTGGCAATATGGGAATTGGTGGGGATCCAGTAACGCCTGGATTTTGAACAATTTGGGGAAACCAGCTGTTTTTTTTTATTTTTCAGGAGCTGTGTCAGTTAATATTTGAGCAGGGCAGTTTGGAGCTGCAGTGGGCTGAGGGCTGCCAGACCTCTGGAGGTCTGTGGCAGTGTAACACACGGTGCTGGCAGCAGGTACAGAGCCCCTGGGCATTTTCAACATTATTTTCCTAAGATGACAAAAATATTGCTTGATTTGGCAAAAAGATCGTATGGGAGTTGTGGGCGGTGGAAGTGATCCTCCTGCAGGCAGGGTTTAAAAGCCCGAGGTCCTTCCCCATTGTCCATTTGCTTCCCCTGTAAAACACTATTTATTCATTCTCATTTCCATTTATTCCAACTGCAGCTTCCCCAGCTTGTGGGCTGAGCTGTCAAACTGCATCCTCCATGGCCACGGATAAATCACTTTAACTGCTCCTTCCCTGCTGCTGGGACTCACCCTGCTGCTGGAATTCCAAACACATTCCACGGAATTTTGTGCTGCTCTGCCAGCACGGAGTAGGGGGGAGTTCCAGCTCCTGCTTCCCTTCACAACGAATTCATCCTCAGCCAGGACAGCTCGGGCTGGAACAGAAACCCTGTAATTATCAATAATGCACTTTGAGATAAGCCCAAATCCACTTGGTTTTTCTGCCTCATTTTAAGGCATTTTTTTCGGAGCAGATAAAGCAATGCACAAAGGAAAGGGATTTCTCCGATGGGATAAGTGAGATAACTTTTGGGCCTGATGTTTTTCTATTATTTGTCACTCCTTGGGTGATTGCTTGGAATGCTGAAGGGAATAAAAGCTGGCATCAGTCATCAGAGGGGAAGTGAGTGGGGCAAGGCCTCTATGCACTTATGTACACCCACATATTCAGGAGAGTGCACATATTTCAAGATTTCTATTTCAAGGGCGTGTCTTGGTGGAAATGTGTGTTGAAAAGACAAATCAGAGCTTCTACAACCTCTGTTTATTCCTAGAGCAAGACGTCAGTTTGCAGGCAGACAAACCTTCATTCCTGGAGCTGTTCCTCTAAAACTTCCCACCACTGCAGCCTCCAGGTGACACAGGGGAAAAACCCAAGCAGGGAATAAGTGGGATTTTGACCTCCTCCCTCCAGGGAAAGGCCTCTGGAGGCCCAGCCCTGAGCTCGCACCCAGGGGCTGCTGCAGGCTGGGGATCCCATGGGGTGCGGGGCTCCAGGAGCCAGCAGGGATCACCCCCAGCCCCTTCTCCATCTACCCCTGGGATCATGGAATGGTTTGGGTTGGAGGGGACCCCAAAGCCCATCCAGTGCCACCCCTGCCATGGCAGGGACACCTCCCACTGTCCCAGGCTGCTCCCAGCCCCAATGTCCAGCCTGGCCCTTCCCTGCTGGCAGAGGCAGGAGCAGCAGGGGTGTCTGTGGGCTGAGGGGTGTCCGTGGGCTGAGGGGTGTCCGTGGGCTGAGGTGTTCCCAGCACATTCCCAGTGCTGCCACAGCTGCTCCCTGTGCTGCTGTTCCCCTGCTTTGCATCCCAGCCCCTCCAGGGCCCCTAGTTCAGTTTTACCCAGACTAATGAGTGGTTTAAGGATGTTGGTTATGGAAAACAGGGTCGTTTTTCTTCCTTCCTTCCCAGAGTGTTGCTGACGGACATTAATGGGGACTTTGAGCTGTTTCTCTCTCTCTCATTTTAAAAAACAGCTGGGGCTTAACTGGGGGAATTAAAAGGCTGACACCCAATTGTGTTCATTGATCACGGCCTCCCTTCATTAACTGTGAGTGGCTTTCCTGTCCCACAGCTCCTGTGGCTTTTGCAGTGCAGAGATTGGTCACGAGGGCAGCAAAGAAACCTGGCTGGAAATAGATCCCATGGAATGCCAGACTGGGATCCCTGGGGTGGGACTGGATGTGGGATTCAGTGTCTCTCCCAGTACAAAATCAGTCTCTTGAAACAGGGAGGAAAAACTCCTCCTGCAGCCACAGTCACCAGAACAGCCCCTGCAGCTCGTGCAGGACCCCTGAGACCCCAGAATCCACCTGGATCTATAGGGGCTCCTGCAGCCCCACACCTGCTTTGGAGCATCAAATGACCATTCAGAATTATTAAGTTGCCTTAAGTGAAATCCCAGTGACATCCTTTATTTTCTAGTGGGAAATTAGGATTTCTGGTAGCCACAAGGTTTTATCCTTGGGAGAGGTAACATTTGCAGGGCTCTCGTGCCTGAATCCCTGTGGCAGAATGAGGATGGAGCAGATCAGTCCTGGCCATATTTGTGGAGACTAAAGATCATCATCACCTCAGTGCCCTGTGCTGGGGCTTCCTGCTGCTTCCAACAGGGAATTCCATGGGCTCGGCCCTCCAGGCAGGTTCCTGCAAGGCAGCAGAAAGGTTTCTGTGTGGAAAGGTTCTGGGATGGGCAATGAGCAGGGAAAGGCAGCAGCTGCAGTCAGTGGCAGCAGAGAGGGAGGAATTTTGGGATACATTAGTTCTGGGAGCAATGGAAATGGGGCTGTCAGGAGCCACAAGTCCTGCACGTCCCAGAGCCAGCAGACAAAGGGATTTGTTGTATCCTGGGTGTCTGAGGTAATCTTCTAAGGAAGTTTTCTTTTCCCAGCCTGTCCAGCTGTGCAGAGGGAAGGGTTCAGCCTGGATGGATGCTGGGGGGCCATGGAGTGCTGGGAAGGACAGGGGAGGGATCTGTCCCTCCCTGCTCTGCCTTACTCTGGTGCTTGCAAGAAAATGTGCTGCTCATTGATTATATTTCATTTTATGTATCTATTATGTGGAATAGATTTTATTCCAACGTATTATATTCGAATGTATTTGATTATATTTAATGGGAGTATTTGGCTCTAAGCCGGAGCTGTCCTGAGCACGCTGTCACTGCTCTGCCCTTCCCAAGGGAATCGTAAGGATGATAAAACTCGGGAAAATACAGCCTGAAACATTTTAAAGATGACAAATGTTCCTGTTGATTATGATGAGACTTTTAGGGTTTTTTATCAGAAAGTCCTGGTGGTATCATTTTAATTTTTCATAAACTCTACCCTGCGTGCAGCTTCCTAAACCAGAGCGTTCAGGCCCCGCTGAGGTCTCTTTGTATTTTGCAAGCTGTTGTGGGCAACAAATAATATTTGAATTAATATTGGAACTATTACACCTCTTTGTTTCGCCCTCCTGAGGGACAGAACACATTTCTTGTTTCCTCCTGTATCAGAAGCTGTAATGTGGAGTACCTCAGTGTGTGTGTGATGAATGGATTTCAGCTCCCAGCCGTGGGATCTGCCCCGGCACCAGCTGTGCACGGAGTTCTTTGCGGTGTGGGCTTTGTGTGGGAGCAGGATCCCAGGGAAGGGCTGGAGTCCCAGCCCCGGGAGGGCTCAAACCCCTGGGGATGAGGCACCTGAGGCCGGGGTTTGGTGCTGGCTCCTGGTTGGGCTTGGTGGAATTTTCCAGCCTTAAAGATCCTGGGATTCCATCCCAGGGAACAGGGACAGGAGGAGAGGGAACGGCCTCAGGCTGGGCCAGGGGAGGCTCAGGGTGGACAGCAGCAGGAATTTCCCCATGGAAAGGGTGCTCAGGCCTTGGCAGGGGCTGCCCAGGGAGGTTTGGAGTGCCCATCCCTGGAGGTGTCCAGGGAATTCCTGGAGGTGGCACTCAGAGCTCTGGGCTGGGGACAAGGTGGGGATGGGGCACAGCCTGGACTCGGTGATCCTGGAGGGCTTTTCCAGCCGCAGGGATTCTGGGATAAGAAGATGCAAACGATGTCCTGGAAAGGAAACCCAGCCTTTTATAAGTGATGGGGAGAATCCAGGGTCTGCTGAGGTGGGAGGGAGACCTCGCCCAGGTGAGGCCGATGCTCAGCTCAGCTCTCACTGGGTGTCTGCTGCAGTGTACCTCCGGGTTTAATTGCTGGCAGTAATTAACTACGGAGGCAGCTGCCGTTAATTATGCCCTGTAACGAGGCAGCCTGTCCCGCAGCTCCTGCCAGCACGGTCTGCACATCTGGGAGCTCCCTGCTCACCTCTGGCACCTCCTGCAGCAGCTGCCTGGTGCCAGCTCCGGCCCTGCTCCGTGTGAGACAGCCCCACCTTCCCCAGCCTCCGCTGTGGGGACGCAGAAATCCTCCCTGAACTGTCTGGGAAGGGTGAAATGCTTGGGAATCGTTTCTGGAGCTGTACAAGAGCTTTGAGGAGCAGAGAGGAGGCAATAATGCAGGCAGAGCTCTGCCAGGGGAGGGCTCAGGGCTGCAAAGTGGTTGTAGGAACAGCCAAGTGCTCAGTGCTGAGGATGTGTTCTTCCCCTAAAAAGTTTTGGCACGTTTTTTCAGCCTTTGAAATATTTTGAACAATTTATTCTTCCAACACAGCTGATCTTTCCTTTTTGCAATTTTATTCTGTGGAATTCTGGTTGGCATTTGTTACGAAACACTGAATTACAAAGTTATATTTCCTTTAAATTGGCTTTGTGCTCCCAGAGATGGTTTGTCCAAAGGAATGTTATTCAGGGAGATCCATTCCCATCCCTTCACAGAACGCTGTGGGAGTTAATGCTCTGTATCAGCGTGGTACCCCCCAGTCCCCACACCAGCAATATCATGGAAATTATGGATGTGTGAGTTTAACAGGTGCAACTAAACCTGCAAAAAGCAGAGTGAAATCCATCAAACCCATCAACCCTTCTGCTTTGTGAAGATGCTAAACAGAAGTCACTTTATCAAATAAAAAGAAATGGCATTTTCATAACACAGAGTAATAGGGAATTATTTTATTTGCTGCAGGAAATGAGTGCCCGTCTCCTGCAGGAGGCTGGAAGTGATCTGGAGTTGTAGAACACAGAGATACAATCACATTACTGCGGCTTGTCGGAGCATTTGTTCCAATAAAAGCAGCGTGGGGCTGCCATCGATCACGGCTCAGAGCTCGGTGACACGGCTGCTCTGTCACCTTTAGGCACGGCAAATGATGCTGTTAAATAACTGCTGCACTCTCCAGAGCTGGGCTTTGCTCTTCATTAGATCAGCATCTGAGCACAGATCCCCCTCTGATGGCTCAGTGCTGCGCTGGAGGCTGAAGGCGATTTATTGTCCTCAGTTCCACGCCTGGAAATAAATCCCAAACCTTGGGAAGTGCTTGGAGCAGCTGCTGGGGAAAACTTGGGATTCAGCAACGCTTCAGTCGCCTTCCTGGCTCTGGTTTGACAGCTGGGCTCTGCCACTGCCTCCACGTGAGTTAGGGAATTCTGCCCCTGTGCCCAGGTGAGCCCCCACCTGCAGAGCTGCCCCAGCCCTGGCCCAGCACAGGAAGGACCTGGAGCTGCTGGAGCCAGGCACCAAATGATCCGAGGGATGGAGCAGCTCTGCTGGGAGGGAAGGCTGGGAGAGCTGGGGGTGCTCACCTGGAGAGGAGAAGCTCCAGGGGGATCTTAAAGCCTCTTCCAGTGCCTGAAGGAGCCAACAAGAAAGATGGAGAAAGACTTTGGACAAGGGAAGGAGGGACAGGACACAGGGAATGGCTTCCCAGTGCCAGAGGGCAGGGCTGGATGGGATATTGGGCAGGAATTGTTCCCTGGGAGGGTGGGCAGGCCCTGGCACAGGGTGCCCAGAGCAGCTGTGGCTGCCCCTGGATCCCTGGCAGTGCCCAAGGCCAGGCTGGACATCGGGGCTTGGAGCAGTCTGGGACAGTGGGAGGTGTCTCTGCCTGTCTTTGTGAGAGCTGGCACTTGGTGAAGTGGCATCATGGCTTTGAGTCACCATTTTTTGGGGTGGAATAGGAAAAGAAACCCTAAACCCTGTCATTATTACAGACAAGACTGCTGTTAAAGTGGGAATGTTGTTTTAGAGCAAGGTGAGTTTTGTGTTATTTGGTACCAAGAGGGGGCTCTGAAATCAAATTTCACAGACTGTCCTGAGCTGGAAGGGACCCACAGGGATCATCCAGTCCAGCCCCTGGCCCTGCCCAGACACCCCAGCAATTCCCCCTGTGCCCAAGAGCGTTGTCCAAGCACTGTCTGAAGGAATTGCAGGTCCTTGTGCTCAGTGCCGGGCTCGGGCAGGTGAGGCTCAGTGCAGCCTGCGCTGGGGAGCAGCGAAGCTTCCTGCTGGCACAGAAATAGCTCCCAGGCAGCCCCGGCACTGCCTCCTCGTGCTCCCTGCTGCCCCAGATCCCCGTCTGCTCCGGCAGCACAGGGACTCAGGGAAATGCTGGGACACCGAGATGAACGCTCCGTGCTGTGTGAGGGCCTGCAGGGACCTGGCCTTGCTCTGTGTCTGTGCCCCTCAGCGAGTGGGGGCTGAGAAAGCCCTCGTGGAGCCAGGTTTGGGATCTCTCCCCCCGGCTGGGTTCTTCTGAAAGAGAACTGGCTTTGCACAGGACTTGCTGAGCATTTTCACAGCGGGGATTTTGCATTCTCACATTTGTCAGTTCATGTGTTGACAGCCACACACCTGACAGAGATCCCGACATTAAAGCTCCTCAGTTCAATTTTTAATTGCGCTTTATGGATAAAAGAAGTCCCTACATCACTGCAGTCTAATAGCATTGATTTCAGCATGGAGTTATCCATTATTATTCAGAATTCTCTGTCATCCTGCTGCAGTTCTGCAGCCTGAGCTGATAATTCAATGTTTCATGTGATAGCCTTTAACTACCATCACTGTCAGGAGCCAATTCCTGGGTGAAATCCCAGTTTTTTCCTAGTGTGCTCCCTGGGTAAATAAGGCATTTGTTGCTTTGACAAGGAGGTGGTGCACTGAGAACTCTCTCACTTGTGATATCGTTTGCAGAATCAGCTGACCCAGAAATAACAACTTTGGGCTGTTCCTGGGCTGCAGGAGGAATGTCTGCAATTATCCCAGTACAGAGACACGGGAAAAGCAGGAAAACTCCGCCATGGCTGGTAAAGTTATACCTGAGCATTAATGAAGTGCTGAACATGCAAAGTTTATTCTGTAAATCCCCTGGATCCCTGGCAGTGTCCCAGGCCAGGCTGGACATTGGGGCTTGGAGCAGCCTGGGACAGTGGAAGGTGTCCCTGCCATGGCAGGGGTGGCACTGGGTGGGATTTAGGGTCCCTCCAACCCAAACCATTCCATGATTCTGGGGTCAATGCACTTCCCTTCTGGTTCTGCTGCACAGGGAGGAGGGGCTTTGCCAGAGCCAGGTGGCAGTGACACGGCTCTGTGGTGGCAGCTGGTGACAGCAGCCCGGTGGGGTCACTGTGCCAGGTGACCCTGTAAAGTCCTTCAGTGCAAGAGGAGCTGAGCAAGCTATACCAAACAAAAACAGGATCCCATTCATCTTGGGAATAGCCCCAGTGTCTCCAGCAGCTTGTCCACGTGTTTCTATCAGCTCCTGCACCTCTGGGAATGAGTGAAGCCAAAATTCCTTCCAGGTGGGCCCCTGTGACTGCTGAGTGTGGGGTGTTCAGAGCAGGCACAGGTCACGGAATCCCGGACTGGTTGGGTTGGAAGGGACCCCAAAGCCCACCCAGTGCCACCCCTGCCATGGCAGGGACACCTCCCACTGTCCCAGGCGGCTCCCAGCCCCAATGTCCAGCCTGGCCTTGGGCACTGCCAGGGATCCAGGGGCAGCCACAGCTGCTCTGGGCACCCTGTGCCAGGGCCTGCCCACCCTCCCAGGGAACAATTCCTGCCCAATATCCCATCCAGCCCTGCCCTCTGGCAGTGGGAAGCCATTGCCTGTGTCCTGTCCCTCCAGCCCTGGTCCCCAGTCTCTCTCCACGTTTCTTGTTGGCCCATTCAGGCCCTGTGAGGTCACACTGAGCTCCCCCCAAAGCTTCTCCTCTCCAGGTGAACCCCCCCAGCTCTCCCAGCCTTCCCTCCCAGCAGAGCTGCTCCATCCCTTGGCTCATCCCAGTGGGATGGAGTGGTTGGGACATTTGGGAGCTGCCTGTGCTCCTGCACTGAAGGAGATCCAGGCTGACACTAAACTTGCTGGTGCCCTCTGCCTGAGCCTCACCATTCCCTGTGAGTGCCACCAGCCCCTGCTGCTGATTATTCACTGGCTCAGGCTGTTAGTGACAGTCATAAACCCTGACAATGCCTTGGGGGAATGCTTTCAAAAAGGCTTTTTAATAAACTGTGAAAACTGTTGTTTCAGCAATTGGAAAATAATTAAGGAGCAATTATGGGAGCAAACAGAAATCCTGAGCATATAGGCAAGCGATTAAAATATGTTCTTTAAGGAATTATTGCAGTCACACTGGAAAGAGAAGCGGCGTTTAAATAAAGTTATGGTTACAACAGACTGAAAGGAGGGAAAAAATGGAAGGAATAATTCATGCTGGAAAGAGGAAATATTCACTGCCCTCCCAGTGCACAGTTCAGCTGGGAGCTTTCCTTCCTTCATTTCCTTATGCAGAAACATAATTCCATGTTTCCCTGGCAGTGCCCAAGGCCAGGTTGGATGGGGCTTGGAGCAGCCTGGGACAGTGGGAGGTGTCCCTGCCATGGCAGGGGTGGGGTGGGATGGGCTGCATCCAGCCTGGCCTTGGGCACTGCCAGGCATCCAGGGGCAGCCACAGCTGCTCTGGGCACCCTGTGCCAGGGCCTGCCCACCCTCCCAGGGAACAATTCCTGCCCAATATCCCATCCAGCCCTGCCCTCTGGCAGCGGGAAGCCATTCCCCTTGTGCTCAGATAAAACTTTTATGTCCTATTATGACTTTGCAAAGTTCTGATACAGAGAAACATAATGAGGGTCTCTAATTAGATGAATTTTCTCCCTGCTCCAGCCCCATGCAGGTTTAAACAAATTACCTCAGAAGAGTGAAACAAAACTCCCTCTCCCCAGATCCCAGGGATTCAGCAGCACTTTCAGTGCTTGCTCTTCATCTTTCACTCCGGGGAGGAGTTATGTGTTTTTTATTAGCTGGAGACGCAGAGATGCTTTACAGCCTCTTGTCCCAACCAGTTACGTGGAAATGGCCAAGTACAGCCCATAAAGAGGGGGATTTTAGGAAAAGAGGTGCTGTCTGAACGTCTGGAATTGCTGGTGTTAAAGGACCAAATCCAGGGATCCTCAGCTTCGCTGAATTCCCCCCTGTAGAGTTCCAGCTCTGCCACTCACCCCATGTCCCTTGGCGTTGCCTCCGAACAATCTGATACTCACTGATAAAAACCACCAAGGGCCTGAATTCCTCTCTCCAAGGAAAGTTTGGGAAGCTGAGTCCCCCTTGACCCCCTTTAGAAATGAAGAATGTTCCTCTTTAAAATGATCTCACTTTCTAAAATTCATCATTTAGAAACTCTCCCTTTTCCAAAGATGCGTTTGTGAGGCTGTGCTGCAGCTTTGGGGTATTTGCCCCTGGCTGTGCACTTTAATCTGCCCTGATGGTATTTTCTGTGTGTGGGGCTGCAGCCCAGCAGCCAGAGCCCAGGCTGAGGGAGGCTGTGCAGGAGCTGGGGTTTGGCAGTGCTTTGTGGCATCGATTTTTGCCTCTCAGCTGAGATAATGGGCACTTTGCATGGAGGATTTATGGGCAGAGCCATCCCCCCGCTCTTGGCACCTGGAAGGGCCCCAGCTCTGATTGCAGCAGGATTTGATGGATTTTGCAGTGCCCTGCTCAGCCCCAGGAGCAGCAGGGCCAGTCCTGCCCCACCTGGGAGCAGCAGCTTCCCCGGGCTCCACAGCCAGGGTTGAACTGCCCAGAGCCATTTTACAGCCTGGTGCTCAGAGCAGTTCTGTGCCCATCTGACTTTGTTAACACAGCATAAAATGGACCCTAAAGAAGTGAAGAACGTGAGCTCAGGGGCTGTAAATGTGTATTTATCCCCTTATCTGGGGGGAGGCAGCAGGAAGGATGCTCAGGGTTTGATGTTAATCAGTGTTTCTTTTCTGAGATGATGCACATGAAGGATTTGCTCAGTTCTGATACAGGAGTGACTTATTGGACATGGCAGGGGTTGATGATCTTTAAGCTGCTTTCCAACCCAAGTGTTCTATGATTCTAAGAACTCTTTGATCCTAAAACACCTCCAGGGATGGGGACTCCACCACTTCCCCGAGCAACTGTGCCAGGGTGCTGGACAGTGCTTACCATGAAGAATTTTTTTTAAATCTCCCATCTAAACCTCCCTTTGTGCGCCTTGGGGCAGTTGCCTCTCATCCTGTCCCTTGTTCCCTGGGAGCAGAGCCCGTTCCCCCAGCTCCAGCCTCCTGTCAGGTAGGGAAAGGCTGATTTATCCCACCCTGGCCCTGCCCCAGAGCTGCTGGTTCCATTACATTTATTAAATTAAACACGAAGTGAAGTGCAGAGATGTGGCTCAGCCTGGAGGGCACCTGCACCACAACAGGAGAATTCTGGAGTAGCCCAGGGATAAATTTGCACAAGTTAAGAGAGGGGAGAATCGACCTCTGAAGAGGGAAAGTAAATTTTGTCAGCTTGGATGTTACTCCAGCACCCAACACGCCCTGCCCAGCCCCAGGTAAGGCAAAAGCAGAGAGAAAACTGCTCTGGTTGGCAGAGATACCCAAAATATTCCCTTTAACAGCCCTGCTCCTGCTGCTGCCGCTGGCCAGGCCGTGGCTGAGCTGCTGCCTCAGGAAGAGCTGGATTTAGGGACAGCAGAGTGCTCCAAAGATGGTCTGAAGGTCCACTGGAGTCTCATATCTGCTTTAATGCACTACAGGTAAGAGCTTTTCCCCACTCTTTGCCATCTCTGCCATTAAATTCTGCTCAGGAGAGGAGTTGATTCGTTAATGTTCTCGCTGCTGACTCAGCACCTGGGTTGGCTCTGGGGCATTACATTCCCAGCCTGTGCCCAGCCTTTTTTTGTTTCCCCTGCTGAATAAATTACAAATGCTAATTCCTGCTCTCTGGAAGGGAAGATGAAGGCAGCAGAACAGACAGGGATGCCAAAACATTTATTGAATGAGTTGCAAGAGTGAAACAGAGCCTGTGGATTTCCCATTGAGCTCAGAGCAGGATTCCAACCCTGAATGTAAGATCAAGTCCTTTATTTACCCACAATCCAATTTAGTGCAAATATATCATATCCAACATCTGTATTGTGCAGCCCACTGCTGAATAACCCTTGGAAATGTTATTTTCTCTCGTTCCTCTGTGTACCTGCACACGGCTCTTGCTAAATCACAGTAATGACCCTAATTCCACGTGAAGGACCTAAAGCAAACGGTGTCCCTGAACTGATCTCCGCTCCCTGCACAGCTGCCCGACGAGGTTATCAATCATTTGCAGCCCATTTGCAGCCAGCCTCTTGTCAAATGAGCAGGGAAACCACTGCCTTCGAGCCCTTACACAAATATTTGCAGAGAACTCCTGCATTAATTCCTGGTGCCGTGCTGAACCTGGGCAATGGGAATTTCCATGGCAATGCTCAGAGATCCTGGGAGATGTTTGCTCCTGGAGAACCAGCTGAGCTTTGTGGGTAGAGCAGGAACAGCTTCAGCATCTCTCAGCAGCCCTGGGCAGCCTGTCCTGGGCCTGACAGCTCTTTTGGGGAAGGAAATTTCCCAAATATTCAATCTAAACCTTGAAACAGCACAGGGAACTTAAATAATATCATTTGATACCACAGTCTATAGACCCTTCTGGTAATTCTCACCTGTTTTGAATTGTATTTAGAGTGGTTTGTGAAATCCCCTATAAAATATAAATACAAATATAAATATAAATATACATGCTGTATTTTATTCTACTTTTGAAAAATAACTTCTATAGAGTCACATTCAGTTCTGCAGCCATTGGAGGGGTGATTTTGCTGCCTGAAGCAATCAATTATTTCTGTATTAAATCACAGATATTTGCATGAGGCAGGTGATGATCACCTGAGATGATCCGAGGGATGGAGCAGCTCTGCCGGGAGGGAAGGCTGGGAGAGCGGGGGGTGTTCACCTGGAGAGGAGAAGCTTTGGGGTGAGCTCAGTGTGGCCTCACAGGGCCTGAATGGGCCAACAAGAAACATGGAGAGAGACTGGGGACAAGGGCTGGAGGGCCAGGACCCAGGGAATGGCTTCCCACTGCCAGAGGGCAGGGCTGGATGGGATATTGGGAAGGAATTGTTCCCTGGGAGGGTGGGCAGGCCCTGGCACAGGGTGCCCAGAGCAGCTGTGGCTGCACCTGGATCCCTGGCCGTGCCCAAGGCCAGGCTGGACATGGGGGCTGGGAGCAGCCTGGGACAGCGGGAGGTGTCCCTGCCATGGCAGGGGGGGCACTGGATGGGCTTTGGGATCCCTTCCAACCCAGGTGGAATTTTTGTTAAAAATAAAAACGAGTTAATTCCTTTCCTGTCCTTGGTTTGTTCCCTTCCAGCTTGGATCACCCGGCACAGGGATGTGATCCTGAGACCAGCCCTGCCCAGTTCCAGCCCCTTGCAGCTGCAGATGGAACTCGTGTCAATCTCATTGGTGTCTCCACACATAAATAAGATTTCCACGCTGATCATTTAACCATTTCCACCGGTTTTCTGTTTTGGTTCTCAGGTGGAAAAGTCCCTTTTATATCCAGGCTTAAAAGGCTGCGTTCCCCTGCTTTGCTTTTCGAAGGAGTTGATGCTTAATGGGCACATTTACGGAGTGCTCAAATCACAAACCGTGATTTGCAGGGCTTTTCTCACGGAAAGAAAAGTTGTCATGGAAACAGAGCAGTCGGAGCTTTAATTCCACTTAAGTACCCGCAGAGGATGGGAGTGGAGTGGCTCTGCCAGGTCAGGAAAACCTGGCCCTGCTGCCTCCTCTGCCTCTCAGAACTTCAGGGTAACATCCCTCATGGAAACGGAGGTGATTCCAGGGAAGGAGAGAAAAGCAGGCGTTATCCACTCATGATTCCTGCATTATGCACTCATGATTCCTGCATTATCCACCCAAGATTCCTTCATTATCCACCCGGACTTGCTCCTGAGGAGAGGGAGGCCGTCGTTGGTGGGGTTGTTCAGCCCGGGGTGTGTGACTGGCATGAAGAGGAGCACCATGACATTCTCCTGACAAGTCCCATCAACGTTAATTGGCTTCATTTCTCCTTCCGTGTCTGGGTCGTTAATGAGATTTGTGATCCAATTTCTCATCTCTTTGTCATATCAGCTGGGAATAATCTTCCTAACAAACATTTATGGACATAATATTCACACATCCATCGGATGTGTCCTTTACAGCCCAGCCTTCTCCAGAAAGGATTTCTATTTTGACAGATGAGTTTAATAAAAAAATCTTGGAGCTGAGCATTCCAAAACTCGAGAGTTCAATAATAATAAAAACTTCCCCCAAAGCAGAGTGTTCCTTCTAAAGTGAGAGAGAGGGAACGTCTTCGTGTTTGGCTCCCATCAGCCCATTTCAGTCCATGGATGGGAAAGGGTCACACAAATATTATTCCCATTTTACCGTGAGGCTACAAAAGTGCACAGGAGCAAGGGCAACTGGCAAGTCCTGCTCTCAGTTCTCTTCTTAAATTTGCTTCCAGTTCATTGGAAAATTTAAGAAGTAGAGTTGAAGGCCAGGCTGGAGCAGCCTGGGATGGTGGAAGGTGTCCCTGCCCATGGCAGGGGTGGCACTGGATGGGCTTTAAGGTCCTTCCAATCCAAACCATTCCAGGATTCCACAATGAATTCCAACCCCATGCTGCACCCCTGGGCACAGACTTCACCAAGCACTGAAGAATTTCTTGCAGGCCCAGAGGGAAGACGCTGGGAATGTGAGGGGGTTTTGTTTTGAGGTTTCCCCACTTCCCTGGGTCCCTGCAAATCCCAGCTCTGGGTGCACACCAAGGCTGGTGTGGTTTGATTCCAGGGAGTTCCTTGCAGAAACCCCCTCCTGGGAGCCCAGGAATGTCCTTTGAGGGCTTTATTTCCTTCTCGTTGATCTTTTTTTAAAGCAGAACAAACCTTGCAATTCATGAGCAACATTTTCCCCTCTGTAGCCCTGCTGACTTACAGACCTGAAGGCAGCATCAGCAGCATCCCTTGATCCAGAGCTCTGGGGGAATGAAAAGCTTCTGCAAAGCTTCTGGAACTCTTCAGGTGTCCCCTTTAGCTGCAGCTGGGAGAACCTCCCAGTGCATGGACGGAGTGTGATTTTGGGGGTGTCCTGTCCATCCCATGGATGTTCTGCCCCAGCTCCCTCTGCTTCCCAACACCTCCCAGCAGCTCCCAGGTGCTCAGCAATATTTTCTGAGCCCTCTCGTGTGATCCTGGCCCAGGGTTCCTTCAGTCCACTGGTGTGTGAGGAGAATGTCAACGAACAGGGGAGTTGTGGTGGCTCAGGGGTAAAAATTCCTGGTTTAACCTGCAGCAGGAATTTCTGTTTGCAGGGGACTGGGTGCTGAGAGGGTGAAGTGCCCGGAGCTCCCTGGACTGGCTGTTTCCTTAGGAATATTTTACTGAGGGGTGGGGCAGAGGGAAGTGGCTCCGTGTCCTGCCCCGAGCACAGCCTGTCACCCACACCAGCCACGAGCTGCTTCTCTCTCAGAGCCATTTACAGTAATCAAAAAGCCTCTCTGCTTCCCAAATTGCCTCTAACGAGATGGATATACATTTCCACGGGAGAGGTAATTCCCCAAACGCACCGAGTTTAAAATAATTTCTAATTTTAGGATGCTAAGCTACTGTTAACCTTCTAATCGTTTTCTCTAGGAAATCATTCCAAAATTTACATACTCTTCTGTCTGTGTGCCACTGCACCCTCGGTATAAATCACACATAATTGCTTGGAGAAGGAGATCTGACCTATCAGTTCAGTCTTTCTTCTCAATTACCCCCGCAATTACAGCAAATGGAGTCGAACACCACTTCCCTAACCCACACTCTGCCACTCTGCCGAGGAGCTGGCAGCATTCCCACCTCCCAGAGAACTCCATGGGAAGGCCATTGGGAGAGCTCCCACCCTGTTTGTGTGGGAAGCAGCACTGGCCTTGATGGGTTTGTTGGGAAGTGCTCAGAGCTGTCACTCCACAGTAACGCAGGAGGGACTTTGCTGGAGTTCGTGTTGGCTTTTAACGACCCAAACTCCCCGCTGGGGGTGAGCTCTGGTGTCGCTGGTCAGAGGGGACAAGGCAGAGCTGCCTTGCTGAGGACAGACTCTGGAGATGAGCTGTGCCATCACTGCAGGACCCCAGGGCTCGGTAGTGGGGGTTTTCCAGTAGCAACAGAATCCAGACTGGATTGGGTGGGAAGGGACCTTAAAGCCCATCCAGGGACACCTCCCACTGTCCCAGGCTGCTCCCAGCCCCAGTGTCCAGCCTGGCCTTGGGCACTGCCAGGGATCCAGGGGCAGCCACAGCTGCTCTGGGCACCCTGTGCCAGGGCCTGCCCACCCTCCCAGGGAACAATTCCTTCCCAATATCCCATCCATTCCTTCCCTCCTGCAGCTGCAGGCCACAAATGAATGTTTCACTCCTGAACTTCCCACAACTCTGTGTGCTTTAGTTTCTGTATGCCACCTGTCTGCTCTGAATTCCCTCTTCCAGCACACCCAGTTATCTGAGGCTGCTGATTAATTGCTGACAAGAAAATGAGAACTTTATGTCTGTTATCAAGGAAATGATGGGCATGGTTTGAAAGCTGCAGTCATATTTTCCAGAACATATTTCAAGTATATATTTCAAAGATCTATAGAATGTACGTGGGAATTGTTCCTCCTTCAATCTCATTTCTAATATTAGTAAAACTGTCAAGTCTCATTAGCTGCTGGTTAATTCAGCCTTTCACAGGTGATTAAAATACAGACACTGTGGAGCAGATGTCACCTTTTCTCTGGGTTCTAATAAAAGGGGATAAAAAGCAACAGCACTGAAATGTGTATTGCAGAGATTTCTGACACTTTTCCCTTCAGACACCTCAGCAGTGTGGAAGCACCATGGACAGGAAAAGAGAGTTTCAGTCTAGAGGTGACATTCAGGGACAGTCACACAGTAGGGCAGGACACAGACGGACCCACTGAATTACAGAGTCTTTTAGGTTGGAAAAGACCTTTAGGATCACGGAGTCCAACCATGCCCAGCACTGCCCAGGCCACCACTGCCCCATGTCTCCAGGAGCCACATCCACAGGGCTGTGAAATCCCTCCAGGGGTGGGGACTCACCCCTGCCCAGGCCTTGGCCACCATTTCTGAGGAGGAATTGTTCTTACTATCCACCTGAACCTCCCCTGGCACAGCCCGAGGCCGCTTCCTCTTGTCCCATCCCTTGTCACCTCGGACAGGAGAGCAGCCCCACCTGGCCAAAGCCTCCTTTGGACTCACCGAGCCAGGAGGGATCAGTCTGGGTAGCAAAGGGGGAGAGTTCTGCGTGTCTTCAGCCATTGTGCTAGAGTCACCCAAGTGTTTGTAAAGGGAGAGGTAAAGCTGGAAATGCTGTGGAGCAGGACCACAACCCTCAGAAAATTCTAGATCTTCCTGTCTGGAGCCAAGAGCAGCGAGGACATTTGTTGTCTGCAGTCTCACCTCCTGCAGGCATTCCTGTCCCTGCCCTGGAGGGAACCTTTCCCTCTCCAGTGCCCTGGGGGTTGCAGACCTGGTGCTGGGGGATTCCCTGTGAGGCAGCACCCCAGGTCCTCCTTCCAGCCGGGCTCTGGGCTCTCCTCTGAGCTGAGATGCCCACTCTGTGTCCTGGAGTGTCCCACAAATTCCCGGCCGAGATGGGAGCTGGCTGCAGGGCCAGGCTGTGTTTCCCCAGCTTTACAAGCAGCCATCCAGCCCAAGAACCTGGCAGCAATTTGGGCTCTTGGAGTGAGATTTGTTGTAAGGTCCGTGTAAAACCCTTCACGCTCCAAAGTGTTCCCCACACTGCTCTCAAATTTACAGCCAGGCGCAGCCAGAGGTGACTCTGCCCTGAGGAAATGGCTCCCCTGGAAACAACCTGGATTTTTAATGTGAGAACTTTATAATCTTTTCACAGATTGCTGAATTGCGTTGATAATAATAAATTAGAAAGTAGATTTGAGCCCCTAAGGAATTTATTCTCCTGATTCCAGGTGAAATAGAGAAGAATCAAGCACTTAAGTACCTTAAACCCTGTATTTACTCGCTAAGATAGGATGTGACCTAAACAAAGGAGAATACTCCTGGCCCTGCAGCATTGACTGTGGATTGCAACTAATTTGAATTAAACTTGCATCCTAAAATTTACATATTTTCAGCACGTTTCTCAAGGCACTGAGCTCCGGAGCAGTTATTGATGCTTGGCAATAGTGTAACAGTTTCCAGTGGGGATGTTACCAAGAAAATGCCAATGTCTCGTTGCACTGACTACAAGAAAAGGTTTATTTATGAGTCAAAACCCAGCGTTTATTTTTTGTCTCTTACATGCATTGCTGGAAGTGTAAATATCAGCCTTGCTTTGCTCTGCTAATAAAGACAAATTAGGTACATGCAAAGAGCAGCCACGGAGCTGAGAGAACACCACAGACAGAAAACTACAGAACGAGGAATGGTTGTTTCCCTGGCTTGTGGGTATTTTTTACACCACTTTGCCAGAAAGTTGTGTCCAAACTGCTCAGAGCCTTGTTCTGCTCGGATCACAGGGAAGGAGCTTCAGCTGGGTTGGGATTTCCTTCTGGAGGGGATGGTCCTGTCCTGGTCCCAGAGAGCAGAGACCCGAGCTGCCCCTGCACTGTCCCTTGGAAACCTGGAGAGAAGGCTCCAGGGAGAGCTCAGAGCCCCTTGCAGGGCCTAAAGGGGCTCCAGGAGAGCTGGAGAGGGACTGGGGACAAGGGCTGGAGGGACAGGACACAGGGAATGGCTTCCCAGTGCCAGAGGGCAGGGCTGGATGGGATATTGGGAAGGAATTGTTCCCTGGGAGGGTGGGGAGGCCCTGGCACAGGGTGCCCAGAGCAGCTGTGGCTGCCCCTGGATCCCTGGCAGTGCCCAAGGCCAGGCTGGACATTGGGGCTGGGAGCAGCCTGGGACAGTGGGAGGGGTCCCTGCCATGGCAGGGATGATCTTTAAGGTCCTTTCCAAGCCAGAACATTCTGTCATTCTTCTAAAACCCTGCTTCCTCTTCCTTCCACAACCTCCCAATGAGCAGTCAGCATGTTTTCCTTGCTTGCCATCTGTATTTTATCTCAAGCACGGCTGGAAGTGAAGCAGAGCTCTGCAGAGGAGGACTCCAGGGGTGATGGGAAGGGCTGCAGCCCTCGCTGTGGGGCTCAGCAGGACATCAGCATTTCCACCCTGGGCTCAAAGGTGCTGACCCTGCCTGAGCTTCCTGCAAATTTGTGCACAGAGACACTGAAAAGACCAAAATAGCAGAAACAGAATAAAATGTGAATGACCTGAGGGCAGAGGCCTGGGCTGGACAGGGGTGAGATCGGGCTGAATGCCAAGCACAGGCTGCTGGAGGAGGAGAAGGGACCAGGCTGGCTGCAGGGTCAGAGAAGGCAAATGCTGGTGAGTCAGAGACAGCAGCTCAGTGTGGGGGTGCCCAGGGTCTGGGGGAGGATTTGGGGGGCAAAGGGGGTTCCAGTCCTGCAGCTGGAAAATCCTAAGGGTTTTCACAGAGGAGGAACTGAGCATGGCAGAGGCTGAGGGTGGAGCAGAGCTTGGGGGGGTCTGGACACAGTGAAGGCTGAGAGATGGTTCATAAACAGCAGCACGAACTCTTGCAGGAGGTGCAAACTGAGCATAAATAATTCACAGTTCAGGAGTGATTAAAAGAGACCAGAACTGGGATCTCGCATCCAAACCCTTCTTTTGCTTTTTGCTCCTTCTCAGTGACGCAGGGGTGGCTTAGATGTCGAGGAGGATGCTGCACTGCTTGTGGCACAGTGAGACAGCCCTTTGAAGCTGCCAGGGCCCTAATGAGGCCGCAGTCATTAGCAGGAAGCCAGGCTGGTGCAGGGACACCACCCCAGCGCCAGTTTTGATCTCCTGCCCGTTCCCCACGATCAGCAGATCAGACTCGTTCTGCCCCCTGAGCTGGGGACAGAGGAGGGGTCCCTGTGCAGCGCAGGCTGGGTCCCTCACCCTGCAGTGACGGGGTCGTGCCCTCCGTACACCCCTGACCCCTCTCCTCTCTCCGAGCGGGTACCCCTGGAGCAGCTCCTGCCAGCAGGGCAGCCTGTGAGACACTGCCTCCAACAGAGCACTCCGGGGCTGTGTCAGACATCCTCTCGTGTTCGGGATGAAGCTTCTCTCCTCTCTGGCTCCCCTTCCTCCCCCAAACCACACCCAGGCTTTAGGAGAGCCAGAATTAAAGCTGGCAGATGTCAAATTGCTGTGGCAGCGAGAGGAGCGTTTCTCAGCTCATAAATTGGTTTATGACTTTTCATGTAGCAGTCGGAGTAAAATAAATTTATGGACTCAAGAACAGCTTTTTAATGGAAGAGCAATGAAGCTGAGGCAGAAGTTCTTGGCAGAGTGTTTGGAGGATAATCAGGACTTGACTGGACAAGGCTCTAACACTGGCTGGGCAGTGAGCAGGACTTGGGGCTAAACGTCCAATCTGTGACTTTTTAATGGGTTTTCACAGGTTTTAATTGACTGTCATAATGTCATTTGAGCAATTATCAAAATGTACCTGCCTGTTAGAGACGTGCCACGAGAATTCAAGAGGCAAAACCTTCCAGGTAAATATCAGAAAGACAAGGACTGGATTATTTTGGGCCTGCAGGAACTGCTTCACATTTAATGGAGCCTCTGCCATGGCAGGGTCAGTCCCTGGAGGTAACACAGCACGGGGGGAGGTGAGGGGGCTGAAACTGGGCCCACCATGGGACTGAAACTGGAACCACCATGGGACTGAAACTGGAACCACCATGGGACTGAAACTGGAACCAAAATGAGAACTGAAACTGGAACCACCACACAAACTGAAACAGGGCCCACCATGGGGCTGAAACTGGAACCACCATGGGGCTGAAACTGGAACCACCATGGGACTGAAACTGGGCCCACCATGGGACTGAAACTGGAACCACCATGGGACTGAAACTGGGCCCACCATGGGACAGAANAACTGGGCCCACCATGGGACTGAAACTGGAACCACCATGGGACTGAAACTGGAACCACCATGGGACTGAAGCTGGACCCACCATGGGGCTGAAACTGGGCCCACCATGGGACTGAAACTGGAACCACCATGGGACTGAAACTGGGCCCACCATGGGACTGGAGACTGGGCCCAGCACAGGCAGTCCCTGTGGCTTTTCACAGCCTTCTCAGAGGAAGCTTTGGCTGCACTAAAAGGCTTTTCCTTCCCCCCCTTTGCACACCAGAGCAGATCCCTGTATTCAAACCCAGGCCTCAGCCCGTGTCTGTGAGGAGCAGGTCCCAGCACTCTGAGACACAGAGAGAGGAGCAGATCCAACACATTGCTAAGAGGAAATATAAAAATGTTAATTGTATTAATTGGTCACCCAGACCAGCTGTGGCTGCCCCTGGATCCCTGCATCCAGGCCACGTTGGACAGGGCTTGGAGCAGCCTGGGATATTGGAAGGTGTCCCTGCCACTGGGAACTGCATGGGATTTAAGGTCCCTTTCAGCCCAAACCATTCCATGATTCCATGAGAATGAAGATTCGTAACCCAGAGGCCTGAGGGGGACAAGGTTTTGCCTGACATTTCAGGCAAAAATTGGGAATCAAAGCTGGAGGGAATATTTTCCCCACACGCTGCCCTGCTTGCAAAGGCAGCTCCTCCTCGTGCCTGCTCTGGATCAGCATCTGCCACGCGCCTGCAGATGTGGTTTGGGTGCTCAGTTACTCAAAGCTGAGGAATAATGGGATTTCTGCAATTCCAAACCCCAAAGACATATGCTTTGGTGATGAAAGATCTGTCCATACAAATGTGACTCCTGATAATTAAATATGCCCTTCCATCAAGTTGGGAAAGACACCGAGCAAAGATTTAGGGGCAGCAGAGGGAATCTAAAATTAGATCCGCACCATAAGCTGCATTACTTAGGGAAAGCAGAATTTATTTGCTCCAGTTGTGAAGTCACTAATATTCCCAGAGAGAGACTTTCTCCTGCAATACATTGGGAAGATGGATCATGTTTTAAGCCTTCCAGGGTACTTGGTGCAGAGTGCTTTGTTAGGGAAGGGCAAACATCTCAGAACAGGGAAATTACCCCATGCTGGAATTATTCACGTTGAATACAGAAATCACAGAATCACAGAGTCACAGAATCACTGAGGCCGGAAAAGCCAAGCACCACCACTGCTCTGCTCTCTGGATATCTGTTTTCCTTGCCTAAAACATGGATTTTCCCCTGTGTCACATGAGCCCTCTGGGTAACCCCCAGGCCCTGGCTCTCTTACCCCTGAGTACTTCCCCGGGTGTGAGTCCCTGGGGGTGACAGATGTCAGGAAACAGAGCTGAAATCAGGGATTCATTCCTGATCTGAGGTACAGATCCTCCCTGGGGCTCAGTGCTGGGACCAAGGCCATGCCCAGCTGCCTTTGCAGATCCCACAGCCCCAGTGAGGGCAGGAAATCCAGCACAGGTAACTGTGCTGCAGCAAGGGCAGTAAATCTCCACTGTCTCCGCAGCTGCAGCAGGGTTTAATTCCCCCTGTCTGCCCAGAACACTTCCAGCCTGAAAACCAGGAGATATGGGAGCATTATCACGAAGCCACCCTCCCTCCGAAGGCTGTTGCACAGAACTGGCTGCCCAATGCTCTGCTCTCTGCCACTCTCTGTGGTTGTGATGGGCAAAGCCGGGCACTGGCCCAGCGCTGCCTTGCGAGGAGGAGCTGTCCCTGGTGTTACACCCTGTTTGTTCCACGGAGGGGCTGTCCCTGGTGTTACACCCTGTTTGTTCCACGGAGGAGCTGTCCCTGGTTTTACACCCTGTTCCATGGAGGAGCTGTCCCTGGTTTTACACCCTGTTCCATGGAGGAGCTGTCCCTGGTTTTACACCCTGTTTGTTCCACGGAGGAGCTGACCCTGGTTTTACACCCTGTTTGTTCCATGGAGGAGCTGACCCTGGTTTTACACCCTGTTTGTTCCACGGAGGAGCTGACCCTGGTTCTATACCCTGTTGCACCAGCACACCTGGCTCTCCCTGCCTCACAGAGAAAAACACCAAATCCAGAGAAAGGAGAAAGTGCCCTCAGAGCCCTCAACGTGCCAGAAAAACAGGTCCTGACTCGGGGGTACTTTCTGGAATGAAAGCCTCCAGTCCTGAACCCGTCGTTAATTAATTAAAGGTGATTAGTATTTCCTCTGACATCGAGACAACAGGGAAAGCCAATAGGTAGCTGTGGTCCTATTGACAGATCCCTGCACGTCGACCTTTCCCTCCCCACAAGGATTTTCCTTTAGGATCTCCCATTTTACCAGAGAATTTCAAGCAAAGGATGAAGCTGGGCTTGTCTGAGCTTCACTGGACTTGCTGAGAGAATAAGGATTTGAGAACAAGAGAAATCTCTGGAAATTAATTGGTTTATCCCGAAAGTGACATGGATCAATCCAGCTTTTCCAGCTCCCTGGGAGTTAATAGGAACCAGTAGCAAATCCCACCTCTTCAGCTGGGGTTTAATGCAGGTTTCCCCTCCCATCCAGGAGATCACTCCACCCTCATGTTCTAACACATGTAATATATTAAAAATTAATATATTAATTCCAATTTTTTCCCAAGCTCCCCCTGAATCAGGCAGAATTTAGCTCCTGGGACAAACTGACAGGTCTCAGGAGCCAGCACACAAAATTACATGTAAGAAATAATAAACTGGGGGATTCCTTTAAAAATGATTTAGTCATATTAGTGGATGCCATAACTTGACTAATTTAAATAGTTTGCCTATTTTTTTTTTTAATGTAAATGTGCCTTCAAGATTTTTAAATACACACAATCATTTAATTTAATCACTGGAAGGTATTTCCCCCTTGGAGGATTTTTTTCCCTGTTCAAAGCAGGAGCTAAAAGTCCTTAATGGCCGAGTCTGTACAAACAGAAACATTGAGCCTCATCCAGGCTCTGGAAAAAGCTGTGTTCAGTAATTAAACAATTAATTGCCTCAGACAGAATGGAAGAAAAAAATTCTAATTCCCTATATTTCAACAACAGCAATTCTTGGAAGCATTTCCCCATGAAGAATTAAATAAAGTTAAAACCCTTCCCTGAAGTGTCCCCTTAGGAATTGCCTGGTTTGAGCTCAGCCTTCGGAGCAGACAGAGGGAATCCCGCAGGGATTAAACCTCGGTTTAACCATAAATCCAGAACAAGAGAGGCTTTGGCCACAGGCACACGCCAGGCTTTGCTTTACACAGTAAATTTGGTGTTCTCTGCTCTGCTGAGGCTTTGCTAGAGAGAAGGGAAGAGGGGAAGTACAGAGAAAAAAAAAGGAAATAAAAAAAGCAGGAGAAACACTCAAGGGAAAGGGTTCATATTTCCCATATTTCACACTCAGCCCAGCAACTTATATAAAAAATATCAATATGTACATGGAGAGTAATTGCTTTATCCACCCCCTTCCTGCTGTTATCCCTGCACAAGGCATAAATTAACCTATTCCTGGGAAAATATGTTTTGATTCTGTCTCTTTTATTTGAATCCTTATCCAATTCCTGCGAGCTCTGCTATGTGCAAACATTAAATAACAATAATGGGGAACACATCTGGAGAGCCAGTGTAAAGCTGCTCATGCAGAAATCCTGCGTTTTCCATCCTTCCAATGGATGGGAGGACAAAGAGCTGCCAAATTTCACACCAGGCCCACTGGCACAGGGACTGCAGCCCAGCTCACTGAGAAAATCCCTGAGCTGTTTCAAGACAATTTGTGAACAAAAGAATCAAAAATAGCTAATTTAGGAATTTCCATTAAATGATTCACCCAGCTCCTACATCCCTTCAGTCTGTAAATTGTTCAGCTGACTTCAATACAATGTTTCCATACTCAAAAATCAGCCAGTTTTCATAGGAAATTTCATTTTCCCACGTTTTCCCATTTTCCCCACCCTGTGCTGAGGATTTCAAAGTGACAATACCCCAGCACAGGGAATTCAGGGGCTATTGCTGTTAAATTGCCTCTCACCAATGGAACCAGGGGCTCTCCTGTGGCTGCCTTTCCTAAAAAACATATTTTCAAATCACAGAATCTTTAAGGCTGGAAGAGATCTCCAAGACCAACAAGTCCAACCTTTGACTGAATATGTGTCCACTGTGTCCACTGAACCTTATCCCAAAGCGCCAAAGTCAATGGAGCAAAGTGTGGTAAAACAGAGCAGACTTCATTCCAAACTCCACAGAGCTACAGGCGTGTGACCTGGGGCATGTCAATATTCATATTTCTAGAGTAATTTCTTTTGAAACCTTCAGAAGCAGAGGCTGTTCTGGAAAGATGCTTCTTAGGGAGTTTTCCTTACCTTGTGCAATAAATTAGTGAAAAATTGGTCCAGGAAATGGTCAAATCCAATATAAAAACAGTGTCCTAAAGATCTGAGGGGCCTCTTGTCCCGGGTTCATTGTCTTTTCCTGTTCAGGTGTTGCAGCCAAAGCTCCCAAGGTCCTCATTAATAACATCCAGAGCTCTGTCACCCACAATAACCTGGGAATTAGGGATATGCTGTGCTTAGAACAGCAGGAGCAGCACAAGGAATGCTGGAGGAGAAACCAAGGCGTGGCAGTGGCTGCTGGCACATCCCATAGCATGGAATCTTAAATCTCATCCCGTTCCCAAGGCAGGGACACCTCCCACTGTCCCGGGCTGCTCCCAGCCCCAGTGTCCAGCCTGGCCAGGGACCCAGATCTCCAGTCCCGGGAGAATTCCCAGCACAGCCGGCAGGGCAGGGACACCCCGTGAGCGCATCGAGGAGCTGCTGCTGCAGCAGGAAAAGCCAAACCCGGGCTGGAGATGGAAGGGGAACATCAGGGCGGGAATTTGCCCCACAGACACTTCAGCCTGGGGGTGGGAACTGCTCCGACACGGAGGGAGGGGATGGACAAAGAGATCCAGCCCCAAAGGGAGAACAGGGAACTTTGGAAGTACAAATCAATCACCGCCTGTTTGACTTTGGTTCAAAGAAGCCTTGTTTGAGGCAGACAATGGGGCTGGGAGGCTTCAGCTCTGTCTCTAATGGCATCATGAATATGCATCTGTGGAGATTAAAGCAGCCCCTTCTCAGGCTCTGCCACACAAACCCCCGGAATGTGATTATTCAAATTGTTCTCAATTATCAATGCAATTATCAGCCAGACAAAACAAGGGGATTATTATTCTGGGCGATCCTCTTTGAAATGAATGGGGGGGAACAAAAGGAAAGGGAAAACCATCCTAACCTTCAAAAAGGAGCTCCCAGTCCATCTCCTCTTCTCCTTCAACGTTCATCTCCTCCTTGCAAGGTGAAGTCTGCTGTCCCCCAGCTCTCTGAGCTTTACTTCTCTCACAAACATCTCTCTTTCCCCTGCATTTCCACGCTGAAGGCATCCATGGGCTGCTTTTAGCCTGAAAAACCTCGAGTGCATTAGATCCCAGGACACTTGGCCCTGGAAGGGTGTCTCCAGGGACACCATGGTGTCACCTCCAACGTTCCCATGCTCTGGTGAAGCAGAGATGTCACCAACAAGGCACTGAGACTGATTCCCTCCCAGGAGGCTCAGGTTTTCAACCGCACAGCACCTGTTCCTTCACCCCAAAATGAGCCTGAATGGGATCAGAGCATACCTGAGGCTGGAAAAGACCTTTAGGATCACGAAGCCCAGCAGTGAAGCCCCACCACCCCCACGGTCACCACGACAGTGGAGGTGAACAAGCTCAGTGTGAAGCTTTCCAGACTCTTCCATCCCATTGCCCTTCCAAAGCCATCACTGGAGCCTCAGCCCAGACACCGCCATGGAGTCACAGAATCCTTTGGGCTGGAAAACCCTCTCAGCCCAAGCCCAGCTTCTACCCATTCCAGGAGCCAGGCACCAGTTTGTCCCTGGAGGCTGCTCAGACTGGGGAAGTGTTTGAATGGTTTGAAATGAACCCTTGGGAATGGCTGCCCAACTCCTGTCCCAGTGCCACGGCTGGGTCCCTGCTGGGGATGGCACCAGCCAGGCTGGCAGTGCCACTGCCTTCCTCACAGCACAGGGATCAGCCCCGATCCTCCTCGGCCCATATTGCCACTGACATTCCCATTAACTTCTCTTCCCATCAAAGCAATTGTAACTGAATTTATTCCCACGATTTGCCTGAAGCAAAAGACCAGGCTGCCATCAGCTGCAGCAGCCTTTTAATGTATCTATTTAGTTATTTGATATGGAAGAAACAATAACAAGAAAAAAAAAAGGGGAGATAAAACCCTCCCAACATTAGCCATGGCAAGCTTATCAGGCAGTTCATTAACAAATTCATTTCACTGATTAAAGCCAGTAATGGGCCTTCAACAGAAACGCAGAGATAACAGGAGAAAGGAATGGGTGGGAGTGAAGGAGGAGTTTATGGCCAATGAGGGATGCAGGGCTGGGTCAGAGCAGGGCTGAGATGTTGCCCTGCTGGGGCAGCTCTGGGTTCTGGGGCCGGGACAGGGGGGAATGGGTTAATGACAGCTCAGCATTTGGAATAGCTGCAACTGCCTCGAGCAGCTGTGGCTGCCCCTGGATCCCTGGAAGTGTCCGAGGCAGGTTGGACAGGGCTTGGAGCAGCCTGGGATCCCTCCCTGCTCAGCTTATTCCATGATTCTCTTCCAGTACAGCTCTTTGTGTTTAACAGAGAGATGAAACAGTGAGGCAATGAGCAGTTAAAGGCTGTGGGTTCTATCAGCTGTGCCTGGGATGTTCAGGATGCAAAAGCCTGGCTGGGATATTCCCAAGGAAGCTCGGGGCCAGCCCCCACAGATCCTACAGTGTCAGTGCCCCCAGGCTGCACCGGGACTTCCCAGGAGCCCTGCCCTGAGCCCTTCCTGGAAAACCAGGCAGACACAGAGCTGAGTTTCCCATTGTGAATCCCACCGAGAGCAGGGAATGCTGGCATTAAATCCGAGGGAATGCCCACATTCCCAGCCCTGGTGTGTGCAGCACTCCAGCTCTTCCAGGGACACCTGGCAGTGAACCCATCAGTGCCTGATAAGGATCCACCCAGGGAACCTCTCCCAGCATCCGAGGCTGAGTTCCCTCAGCAATTCCAGCCTGAACAGTCTCTGCCAGTGAACTGCATTGGAAATAAGATGGGAAAAACCCCGAGCCCGTTTGTGGAAATGCTAATGGCTGGATTTTGCCTGGCTGGAACCCGGCTGGAGGCAATCAGCACATCGGCATTGCCCGGGCAGCCTGGGGCTGCTCCGCGTGCTCCGAGCAGCTCTGCTCTTTACAGGTGCTCTGTATCCGCCTCGTGGAGCTCATGAACGGGAGCAATGACCTGGAAAACTGGGATAGGGATGAACTGGAATAAAGCAGGATGGGAGCAGAGAGTCCTGTGTTATCACAGGCAGCAGGGTGGGAGCACAGGCAGGGACTCAATTCCTACAGAATGGGTGTCAGGGTGTCCCTGAGCCCACCAAACTTCTCTGTTTCCTCTCCACACATCCAGATCTTTTTCCTGAAGTTTCCTCCTCCTTGGGGTGCTGGTGGAGGCAGCCACAACACAGCTGCTCCTTTAACCTGGCCTGCTTTTCCTGCCTCCCAGTCCACGTTTGGGATGAGGGGCAGGGCAGGGAAGCTGATGTTCGACACTGGTACAGCAGATTTGGGGTCATTTGACCAATTTATAGGGTTTATTTTCTCAAAGGAATCATGGAATCCCAGAATCCTGGGATGGGTGGGGTTGGGAAGGACCTTAAAGCTCCCCCATTCCCAGCCCTGCCATGGGCAGGGACACCTCCCACCATCCCAGGCTGCTCCAAGCCCGGCCCAACAAAACCTAAAGGTTTCGAAAGAGTACAAAACACTTTGTCCTAAAACCTGTGGGTTTGGAGGGAGGAAAGCAGGACACAGGGCTGGCTGGGATGTGTGGGATCCCTGGATGGTGTCCAGGGAGTGGAAACACCCTGTAAAGAGGGGATGAGGCACCAGTCCTGGAGCCAGAGAGCCCGGAGCAGGTGAGTCCAGCCATCAAATAAAGCATTTCCCCTTCTTTGTTTCTCATTAAGGGATTATTCCTTCCCCGCTTGCAGATGAGAGTGGTAAAGCACCTTGTTGAATTAAAGCAGGAAAAATTGTATTTTTAATTTAGAAGTTTTGATTTCTGCTCTCTCTAAAAAAAAAAGAAAAGCCCATTTTTTAGCCCATGCAATGTCTCCTCAGGTAATCCCAGCGTACATAACAAGCCCACAGCAGCTCCCAGGGCTTTGATGAGGAGCTGCTTTTCTATCGACAGATATTTCAGCTCACTGAGCGGAATATTGCAGTCTGGAGCTCTGATGGAAGGAGGAACCATAAAGCCACACAAGAAATAGATTAAGGTTCTGCAAGTAAATGACAAAGCTGTAGAAAATTAACAGTGCTGCTGTGGATTGTCACATTTCCAACTTTCCTCCCTGCTCGTTTTCATTCATCAGGACACAAGCACACTTTGGGAAGCGCTGCAGTGTCTCATTTGGATCTGACAGTGGTCATCCAAACACCTCGAAGGGTTATTGCTTGTCTGCTAGAGCTGAGCAGTAGAAAATTGCTTTATTGTGCTTCATTGTTTGTTTTCTGAGCCTGGACTCTGTGATCTATAAATAATACACGTTGTTGTTGTTGTCATTATCTCTGTGTCTAATTTCCATCAATCCCCAAGTCCCTGCTTTGGAGAGCTGCAGAAACCCCAGGGACAGGGATGGGAACCGTTCCCTGCTTTGGGGGGAAGATGGGAAGGAAGAAACAGAGAAGGAATTGAGGGCAGTCATGTCCTGTGCTGGCTGATAAGGCAGGCAGATAACGACCCCAGAGGTGTTAATGGAGGGCAGGGACAGAAGCCCGGGCTGGGAGAGGAGCCTGGGCAGGGACAGGAGCCTGGGCAGGGACAGGAGCTCAGGCAGGGACAGGAACCTGGGCAGGGACAGGAGCCTGGGCTGGGACAGGAGCTCAGGCAGGGACAGGAGCTCAGGCTGGGACAGGAGCCCAGGCTGGGACAGGAGCCTGGGCTGGGACAGGAGCCTGGGCAGGGACAGGAGCCTGGGCTGAGACAGGAGCTCAGGCTGGGACAGGAGCCCGGGCTGGGACAGGAATCTGGGCTGGGACAGGAGCCTGGGCTGGGACAGGAGCTCAGGCTGGGACAGGAGCCCGGGCTGGGACAGGAGCTCAGGCTGGGACAGGAGCCGGGGCAGGGACAGGAGCCTGGGCAGGGACAGGAGTCCCGGCTGTGCCCCAGCCCCAGTGACCTCCCAGCCCAACCTCTCAACTCCAAACCCGCCCGTGCTGCTCCCAGATCCCATCCTGCATCCCCAGCCTGGCAGGAGCTGTGCCAGTGCCAGGCCCTGGTCTGTCACGTGTGGAAGAGCCACAGAAAGGACATTTCCTCCTCTCCCCGCAGGAAACCAACCCCAGAGTTAGCAAACCCACGGCAGGCACTGAGCTAATTCCCTGGAAAAGCTGCTCCAGAAATCCTCCAGCACCTCTCTAATGGTGACAGATGGGAACTTACTCGGAGGAGAGTCCTGAAGCCACTCAGCCAAGGCAGGGTCTGAGCTCCACCACTTCATTCCTTCCTCTCCTTCTTCATTTTTGTCTTCTTTTTTCCCAAACTACAAATCAATCGTTGGTTATTTATTTGTTATTTCATATTTATACAAGAAAGAAAGAAATATTTCCCCCTAAAGGAAATCAAAGATAGAATAACAACCTGGGAAAGGTCAGCATCCCTCTGCTTTGTTAATTGAATCTGTCTCCAGAGCCACAATTCCAATACTCCAAGGGCAGGAAAGGGCAGGGATATCATAATAATGGAAGCAAATGCCTTTGGAGGAACTGGAATTGATACCGGATAAGGACACGCCAAGTGCAGCCTCTGCTTCCAGTCTCCTCTCAAGGAACCATCAGCCCTGGGAAGTTTTGTCATTTTCCTCAAGGTAAATGGTTCCAGGAGGTTTTAATCCTCCAGGGTTGGTCCCAGGGGTGTAAATTCTCCTCAATTCTCCAATTATTTACAGCCCGAGCTGCTCCCAACACAAAGATGCTCCAGGAGTTTCAGATATTTGATTAAAAGGGGTTTGTACTGTTTGACCACGTGTGAAATATCTGATATTCCCGAGCATCCTGCTCTGCCAAAGGATCCCTGAAGGGAAAAGGGGAGAAAATCCATCTGGTTCTGGTTGGGGCCATCAGTGAAGAGGCAGCGAAGGAGCCTAACTTTGGGCTTTAACCCAGCACCGCTCCCTGCTGCTCCCACGCTCCCCTGGGCATCCTGCTGGTGCAGCATTCCTGCATTTTCCAATATTCCTCACCCCCAGCAATTAAAGCTTTGGGAGAAAACCCAGTACAAAATGCAGGTTTTGCTGCTGGAAGGGTTCAGGTGTTACTCAGCAGCACTGAGAGCGTGGGAGGCAGGGTTTTATTCAGCATTTGGTGCCCAGGTTTTGCTGTCCAAAGATCAGTGGAAAGATCTCTGCAAAAGACAACAATTCTTTAACTTGGAAATTAACTGAACAATTATTTAATTGCAAATTTACTGAACAATTCTTTAACTTGGAAATTAAGTGTCCTCCAACCAGGAGAGTTGTGCCTCCTGCTAAACCTGCAATTCTGACAAACTTTACCCAAAGTCAGTGTGAATTATTTGGGGATGTTGCTGACAGAAGAATTTGATGATTTGAGGGTTATCAGGGAAGTTTTCATCTTAATTTAGTTGGGCACTTTATTACTCTGAGGGGCTCAGAACTGCAGCTGTCTCATAAATAACCTGAGCTGGTTCAACAAAACCCACTGACACAAAACCTTTGCTCCCTCTGATCAGCTGGTGAAGGGCAGCTCCTGGATTAGTAAAATACTTGTGCAGCAAACATTAATCCTGAAAAAAGGAAACCTAAATGTTTTCCTCTGGTTTTCTTCAGGAAAGGCCATGAGTGGCTGAATTTCCTGCACAGCAATTAAATGTTTACTTTAGAGAAATGAGCAGAGTTTTTTAGATAAGAAATTGGACAAATGTGTCCCGGGTCAGAAGGCTCAGAGCACCCAATCCACCACATCTCCTGGCTTCTCCAAGGCCCCCAGCCTTGCCCACCTGATCACCAAGGCCCCAACATTTTGTTTTCAATTTAATTTCTATTTGATTACAATTAGAGTATAAGTAGTTTTAAAATATGAAATTATATGGTCTATTGTAGATCTCACTTAATTTCAAATACTCCCTGGACTGCACGCGCCCTGCTATAAGATTGTTGTTTTCCATTAAATAACAGTCAATCTCATTTATTCAATCCTGCTACTAAGCTTTAATGGAATTATTGCAGCTAGAAAAGAATAACAGCTTTCCTTACCTGTGTTCTGCATCTTTGTGTAAAATGGCAAAGGCACATCCAGAATATTCTTGTTGAAGGTTTAGGAAAATCTGGGCCTGGCTCTGGAATATACAGTGATGAATAACATATTAAATGAGGAAAAACCCTTCTTTTGAGTTTTGATGAGGCAAAAGCAAGCTTTCCAATAGGTTTCCTCTCCTCGGTGGTTCTCCACCAGCTTAATTCAGAAGTGTCTGGGAACTTTTCCTGCTTTTTCCATAACATTTCCATCTGGGAGCAGCCCTGATGTTCCATTTCCCTTTGGTTCTTTATCAGACACCCCCAGACTGCCTGGGGGAGGACGCTCCTGGCTGGCATTTACAGGAGCTGCAGCTCAGTGAGCACCAGCCCAAGCTCCGCTGTACACGTGGGGTTTGTGCCAGGCTGGGGCTGGCGCAGGGCAGAGCTGGGGGGGAGTTTCTGCTCTGCAGCACAGCGGAGCCACGAGCTCTGGTGCTGTCCTGCACTGCTGCTGCATTGCTGTGGCAGCTTCCTCAGCCCAGATCAATGCAATCCCTGCTGCATTGCTGTGGCAGCTTCATCAGCCCAGATCAATGCAATCACTGCTGCATTGCTGTGCCAGCTTCATCAGCCCAGATCAATGCAATCCCTGCTGCATTGCTGTGGCAGCTTCATCAGCCCAGATCAATGCAATCACTGCTGCATTGCTGTGGCAGCTTCATCCGCCCCGGCCCATG
>VZRS01003800.1:0-98930 GCA_013398055.1 Ifrita kowaldi | reverse complement strand
CAGCTTCATCAGCCCAGATCAATGCAATCACTGCTGCATTGCTGTGCCAGCTTCATCAGCTCAGGTCAATGCAATCACTGCTGCATTGCTGTGCCAGCTTCATCAGCTCAGGTCAATGCAATCACTGCTGAGGGGCAGCGCGGGCAGCGAGATGGAAACCAAAGCGACGGGCAGTGCCAGGGAGCCGCTCCCGGGGCTCGGACATCCCTCCCCGTTCCTCTGTGAGCAGCACAGAGCCACACTCACTGCCAGGGCACCGAGGCCAGCAGTGAGAGCCCCTCTGCAGAGCCTCCCCGATGGATGCACTGGCCCCACAGCAGCAGCAGCAGCAGCAGCAGCAGCAGCAGCAGCAGCAGCAGCAGCAGCACACTGAGCACTCGATGGGTTCTGCCAGCACAGAAACACAGCGAGCAGCACTGGGCGCCTCTTCAGTGCAGATCCCTGCAGGTAACAGCTCACCTGGCCCAGCAGCCCGGCCCTCGGCTGGGAAAGGAGGCGCTCGCTCTGCGTGCTGCCATGGGCACCGCTTGCTCCTGCCATGAACAGCTTTGGTTCTGGAGCAGATGATCCCAGACTCTGTGCAGAGGGTGCTGTGTGCAGTCGAGGCGTGGGGATTAAACACTTGTGGTGTTCGCAAGGTGAGCAAAACCAGGGTCCTCTGAACCAAAACAGCTGAAATTAATCCCAGAATGGTTTGGGTTGGAAGGAGCCTTAAAGCCCACCCAGTGCCACCCCTGCCGTGGGCAGGGACACCTCCCACTGTCCCAGGCTGCTCCCAACCCCATCCAGCCTGGCCTTGGGCACTGCCAGGGATCCAGGGGCAGCCATAGCTTCCCTCCTGGAAGTTTCCTTCTAAAGGAACTGGAGAAGAATGCTGATTTTTATCTGCGTGTGTGTGTGTTGTGGTTGCTTAAAATTGTTTCTCATAAAACATTTCGAGGACATTAAATAGTTTTCTTACAAGGGCAAACCTGAATTCAAAGGTGCCACAACCACCCAGGAAAGAGGAGTGTGGTGCACAAAGAAAGGCACAATTTGCTTTAGAAATGACAATGTTCATTCTGGGGGAGTGGTTCTTTCTTAGCGTCCTGCCTGAGCTGTGAGGTTCTGCTGAGTGTTTCTCCCTTTGATAACCAAGAACAAACAAACCCAAAAGGCTCTGGCAGAATTATTATGATTTCCTGCCTTTTAGACAGCGATCTTTGCCTTAGCGCTGCTTTAATGGAGCCTGGAGGTCCCACGCCTGCAGTGCCACTCCAATTCCTCTATTGTGGGACAGAACAATGATCTCCACACCGGGGCCTTGTCAGGGCTAAGAGCAGAGCTAATGACACCCTGAAAAATTCTTAATGCTTCTCTCATTGTTGCCCTGACAGCTCCCCAGGAGTTGTTCTCAATGTCAGGCTTTCACAGGGCTGCTGAAATATCCTTCCCTGCCTTCAGAAGATTCATTGCACCTCCTTCTCCACATCCATTATGCACCACTGTTCACGGGAGAAAAGAACACTGTTTATTTGGAGGACAATTAATAATTAGGGAAGGACAAGGGAAGGGAGTTTAATAGCTGAGAGATTCTGTCCAGTGAACATTTCCTGAGTACAGCCCAGGTGGATGCAGATATTTGAGCCAACAACCAGAGTGTGATGCTCNAGGGGTCCCTCAGCAGGGCCAGCACAGGGGACAGTCCCTGCCCTGGGGCTGTGCCCTCGCTGGGGCTGGCACAGGGCTGGCTCTGCCTGCCCTGGGGCTCATGTCCAGCCCCCAGGGCCTTGCCCAGCTGTCCAGCCCTGTCTCGGCCCCAGCCTGGAGTGTTCACAGGGTTGGTGTGACCCCAGTGCAGGGCTTGCCCCTGGTGAGCCTCGCCCCGCTGGCCTCAGCCCACGGACCCAGCCTGTCCAGAGCCCCTGCAGAGCTCCCTGCCCCCAGCAGATCCACAGCCCAGCCCGCTGAGATCACCCAGGGCTCCCTGAGGGTGCCCTGCATCCCCTGTCACATCATCAACAATGACACTGAGCACAGCCGAAGGAAATGGACAGGACTGAAAGCAAAGGACTCGGAGAAAACCCCAAACACATTCCCTGTCTCCAGGCGCCGTGTGAAGACTGCGAGGCCCAGAGTTCTTCAGATGCAACTGATTAAGAAACCCAATTTTTCACTTTGTCCAGGAAAGAACAGAGCACACAGCAGACACTGATCCTCTCATTAAAGCTGTAGTGCTAATTAAACTAATTACACACATGAGGCTGGCAAATTGCTGGAGCCTCACAGTCAAAAGAGTCTCACATAATTCAAAAGGGCAATGATTTTTTAAGCATAAAATTGTTGGGAAAAGATATGTAAATGAAATGGAACAATCCATTAGTTAAAAATTATTGCCTTCCTTGCCTTAATACCAGGCTTGCTTTAATGTCAGGCTGATCATTTTTCAATTGTGTGCAAAGTGCTGCACTAGAAACACTCAAGTTCATAAATACCTCCTTTCCGACCCATTATCCTTCCCTTAAATTTGGGATCCTGATAACGACTTCCTGGTTGATAAGAGCAAGTCAGCATTTGCTGGGATTTCTGTATGAGATGGGCCTGGGCAGCAGAAGGACAATTAAAACGTGATTTTACCAACAGGAGAAATTGTGGAACCAGAGAATCAGAGAATTCCAGAAGGTTTGGGTGGGAAGGGACCCCAAAGCCCACCCAGTGCCCCCCCTGCCATGGCAGGGACACCTCCCACTGTCCCAGGCTGCTCCCAGCCCCAATGTCCAGCCTGGCCTTGGGCACTGCCAGGGATCCAGGGGCAGCCACAGCTGCTCTGGGCACCCTGTGCCAGGGCCTGCCCCCCCTCCCAGGGAACAATTCCTGCCCAATATCCCACCCAGCCCAGCCCTCTGGGGATGTGTCCTGTCCCTCCAGCCCTTGTCCCCAGTCCCTCTCCATTGTTCTCCCAGGCTCCCCTCAGGCACTGGAAGGACAGAATTAGTTCACCCCAAAGCTTCCTTTCTCCAGGCTGAACATCCCAAATACTTCAAGGAATTACTGCAGCTGCACATGCAAACAATTGGGAAAAGTGAGGAAAATCCACATTCCTGTGCTCCCAGTGCCACACATCCCTTACCCACCCCTGCTGGGTGACCCCAGCCAGTCCCTGCAAACCCAGGGCTGCCCCTGTGCTGCTGTCATGAGGGAACAAAGCCATTTGTGCCGAGCTCCAGCAAAAGCTCTCCTCGTGGATGGATGTTTTTCCCCAATTCCCATTCTCTCCCCGAGCTGGTGATGGATTGCACGGCGTGCCCAGGAATTATTCTCCTCCAGAGCAGCTCCATCAGCTGCAAAAACCCATTCACCTGTTTCCCCAGCTCTATTAACTCAAGCAAACCCTTCCTTCCCTTCGGTTGATGCCAACATTATATATTCCTTAATGGAATGTGTGAGTTCCATGTAGAACACAGAGCCACATCTGCTTTTGCAAATAGTGGAGTTTTACACGGAGTATTTTATATCCAGAGCTGTAGATCACTCCCATTTATGTTGCACTGAGGAAATTTCCATTTTTCCCCTGTTTACAAGCTGTTTTCTGTTCAGAAGAACATCTGCAAAGGAACCCGAGTGAAAAATCAGCACGGGGAGTTTGGAAAAGTTGGAGAGAAGTTTTCTAAGCATTCCCATTTTTTGGTGTGGGTTTCAATTAGGAAGAAAGTCTTTACCCAGAGGGTGTGGAACAGATTTCCCAGAGCAGCTGTGGCTGCCCCTGGATCCCTGGCAGTGCCCAAGGCCAGGCTGGACATTGGGGCTGGGAGCAGCCTGGGACAGTGGGAGGTGTCCCTGCCCATGGCAGGGGTGGCACTGGGTGGGATTTGAGGTCCCTTCCCACCCAAACCATTCCATGAGCCACCTTCTGGAGTCCTACAGGGATGCTGCAACACCCCCTGCACTCCAGATGTTGCCAGATGTGCTCTCCTTGCCTTGAAACCCCCTTGCTGCAGGATATGGAGTGGGATCCAGCCCATTTCCATGGAAGCAGGCAGCTCCCATGCATTTCTACAGGAATTCTCACCCTGGGCAGACGCAGACAACTTCTCTGAGCTGGGAAAAGGAGGGGAAATGCTGGAAGAGNTGGGGATGTGTCCTGTCCCTCCAGCCCTTGTCCCCAGTCCCTCTCCATTGTTCTCCCAGGCTCCCCTCAGGCACTGGAAGGACAGAATTAGTTCACCCCAAAGCTTCCTTTCTCCAGGCTGAACATCCCAAATACTTCAAGGAATTACTGCAGCTGCACATGCAAACAATTGGGAAAAGTGAGGAAAATCCACATTCCTGTGCTCCCAGTGCCACACATCCCTTACCCACCCCTGCTGGGTGACCCCAGCCAGTCCCTGCAAACCCAGGGCTGCCCCTGTGCTGCTGTCATGAGGGAACAAAGCCATTTGTGCCGAGCTCCAGCAAAAGCTCTCCTCGTGGATGGATGTTTTTCCCCAATTCCCATTCTCTCCCCGAGCTGGTGATGGATTGCACGGCGTGCCCAGGAATTATTCTCCTCCAGAGCAGCTCCATCAGCTGCAAAAACCCATTCACCTGTTTCCCCAGCTCTATTAACTCAAGCAAACCCTTCCTTCCCTTCGGTTGATGCCAACATTATATATTCCTTAATGGAATGTGTGAGTTCCATGTAGAACACAGAGCCACATCTGCTTTTGCAAATAGTGGAGTTTTACACGGAGTATTTTATATCCAGAGCTGTAGATCACTCCCATTTATGTTGCACTGAGGAAATTTCCATTTTTCCCCTGTTTACAAGCTGTTTTCTGTTCAGAAGAACATCTGCAAAGGAACCCGAGTGAAAAATCAGCACGGGGAGTTTGGAAAAGTTGGAGAGAAGTTTTCTAAGCATTCCCATTTTTTGGTGTGGGTTTCAATTAGGAAGAAAGTCTTTACCCAGAGGGTGTGGAACAGATTTCCCAGAGCAGCTGTGGCTGCCCCTGGATCCCTGGCAGTGCCCAAGGCCAGGCTGGACATTGGGGCTGGGAGCAGCCTGGGACAGTGGGAGGTGTCCCTGCCCATGGCAGGGGTGGCACTGGGTGGGATTTGAGGTCCCTTCCCACCCAAACCATTCCATGAGCCACCTTCTGGAGTCCTACAGGGATGCTGCAACACCCCCTGCACTCCAGATGTTGCCAGATGTGCTCTCCTTGCCTTGAAACCCCCTTGCTGCAGGATATGGAGTGGGATCCAGCCCATTTCCATGGAAGCAGGCAGCTCCCATGCATTTCTACAGGAATTCTCACCCTGGGCAGACGCAGACAACTTCTCTGAGCTGGGAAAAGGAGGGGAAATGCTGGAAGAGCTGATGGAGCCCTTAAATAAATGGAAGAGCCCCCCTGGGCCTCGCTGTAGTGATCCCTACAAGTTCCAGGCTGTGTTCCCCGCTTTTCCCAGGGGCACAGGAGCTGGAGCACAGCGTGGATGGCACCCACCGTTTGCAGAGACAAACAGAAACTCTCCTGTGAGCGGTTTTTCTTCTCCCAGGCAGAGGAAGCAAAGGCAGGGCAGGCTGCCAGAGATGGAATTTCATCCTGGCCCTGTGTGTCCGTGGTCAAAGAGAGTTTGGAGCTAGAACTGGAGCAGAAATTGCCTCCCTCTCTCTCCCTTTCTCCTTGACACACACCCAGAGCACATCCATATTTCTGTTCAGACGTTCCACACCCCACTGCTGGGGTGCCACCATCGCTCTTCCCTCCCCTTTAATTATTTTCTCCTGTACATAACGGTTTGTTTTCCCCAGCTGATAAATATCATCAATTTAGGGAACGTTACTGTAATATAAGCCATGAATATATTCAGCATATAGAAAGCGTGCTCTCCCTTTGTCACTGGAACAGAAATGCAGCTTGATTTATCATGTTATTCTGCCCCACAATCCACTCATTTTTCCAGGGAAAAAGCTGCAGGTGGAACAGAGAGGAGAGGGAGCTGCCAGCATTGGTTTGAGCTCTCCTTGCTTCAAGCTGCCCTGGTGGCTGTTGGGATGGGAGGGGGTGGCAGCGAGGGCCCCACAGCCCAACCTCGGAATCCTCAAGGGTTCAAGGACATGATTTGAGGGATGGGAGCAAGGAGGGGTGGGAGCCACATCCAACATTCCCACAGAGCCCAGCATGGACACCTGGGCACCTCCTGAGGCATCAGCAAACTCCTGCTGGGGTGGTGGCAGTGGGTCAGGAGATGTCCCTGTCCATCCTCTCCTGACCATCCATCCCCACCTTGCCTGCTCAGCCGAAGGTGTCCCTGCTCAGGGGTGTGAGAAATGACACTGAAAGGTCCCTCCCAGTCCAAACCATTCCCTGATTCTTTGATCAAAGCAGGATCAGCTCCACATCGAGGGTGGTCCCAGCCTGGCTCCAGAGGGCTCCAGCCCTGGGATCACTCCATGGCCCCTCTGGCGGTGCCAGGGGATCTGATTTGCAGCAGCCCTGTTGGGTGGAATTCCTTGCACATCAGTGTCTCACAACCCTCCCTCTTCCATCCTATAAAAATGGACCATGACTGTAACACTCATTTTCTTCCCTCCTTCCTAATTAGAAATTACAACCAAACACTGCCTGCTTGGACCTTTCAATATCTGCTCCAGCCCCTGCCATCCCTGGATTTATGCCCTATCAGTTATTAAGAAATCCTTCCCTTTCTGCCATAAATATTCACTGGTGCCCTCCCTTTTGTCTGCCCAGTAAATACGAGCCCGAGCTCAGCAGGAAATGAGAGCAGAGCCGGGAGCTGCCTGTCCTTGCGTGATGGACTGAGCTGGAGCCGTGTCCTGGGGGATTATCCCCGCCCTGAACATCACACTCCTTGTATCTAAACACCAAAAGAGGTTTTCTTCCCACTTCCCAACAGCAGTACACAGATAAATTTTCTAATGGATTTTCTGTTTGCCTGTCACTCGGCTGATCCAGCAGACAGAAATATAACAGCAATATCCACTTACTCCAGAAGTACCTGGGCAGTCCCAGCGCTGCTGGGGATGGGGTTGCACGGTCTGGGATGTTGGGAATTGCAGAAGGAGCATTTCCTCTCCCACTCCGTCCCATTTTCCATTAGGACAATTCCCGGTGCTGGGTGGGGGTGACACAGAGCCATTGAAGCCATTGCTGCAGGCGGGGATGGAACAGGGAGAACAGAGCCGGGCACTCGGGGATGTCCCTCCCCCTGTCCCCTGTCCCCTGTCCCCTCCCTGCAGCTCGGCCCGAGCCATCCATTGCCCCAAATCGCTGCGTTCTCCCCTCAGGGGTGCCCTGTGGGGAGCTGTGGGAACAGCGGCAGGACAGGGCTGCAGTGCCCGTCGAACTCGGTTCTTACTGTGATGGTGATGATGATGATGATGATTGCGATGATGATTGTGATGATGATTTCAGTAAAGACAGCAGAACTATTCCCCCTTTGTCCTTAGGTCGCAGCTGCAGCTCCGGCTGCCTGACCCCGGTGCTGTCCATAGAGCTGGGAGCTGATCCTCCCCCAGGCCAGAGGGAATCCCAGGATTAAGGCTGGAAAAGCTCTCCCAGCCCATGGATTCTAAGATGTGCCCCATCCCCACCTTGTCCCCAGCCCAGAGCACTCAGTGCCACCTCCAGCCCTTCCCTGGACACCTCCAGGGATGGGCACTCCAAACCTCCCTGGGCAGCCCCTGCCAAGGCCTGAGCACCCTTTCCATGAGGAAATTTTTCCTAAAATCCAGCCTGACCCTCCCCCGGTGCCACCTGAGCCCATTCCCTGTTGTCCTACCCCAATCCCCACAGTTTTAGCCCTGCCCCAGGGTTAATTTGGAGCGTGGGGGATCCAAGCTCTGCCTCCAGCCTGGGCTGAGCTCAGTCCTGCTGAGCTCCAGGCTCAGCTCTAACCACAGAAATGCGATTTTGTGCCACCACTTCCTGGCAAACAGCCACCAGAGGTGCTGGTGTGTCCTGTCCCAGCTCTCCCTTCCCTCCAGCAGGACGGTGCCCAGGCTGGGGTGGCCTGGGAGGATAAAGCAGCGTCTGCTCTCCATCCATCAGCAGCCAAACCCCATTAATCAGTGTCAGGGAGGCTGGGCCTGGCTCCCAGGCTGGCCCAGGTCCAGGCTGTGCTGGGATATTGCTTTGGGATGGATTAGCCCTGTGCCTGTCTTCAGCTGTCTGGCAGGGGAGTTATTATCCCATAATACTCTGTAATTACAGCTCACAGGGGATCTTTTCCACTCAATGCCCAGCATGGGAACGGATGGACAAGCAGCAAGGGTGCAGGGACAAATATGAATTTGACCTTCTGGGGCTTGCCTTTACAATCCAAAACATTCCCTCCAGCGCAGCCTTCCCGAGGCTGGGGCAGGTCGGAGGGCCCTGAGCTGCAGGTGACACCGAGCAGCACGTCCTGCTCTGGGACACAGCCAGCAGCCAGGGACAGGGGGAGCAGCCTCAGGACACTCATGGGCAGGCAGGGAAGCTAGGGAAGAGCAACATTTCCAACAGAGGGGACGTGCAGGAATTTCCTTCCCTTTGTGCCTTCCTTTGCAGCCCTTTTCCACGTGCCCCTAAAACATTTGGATTTGTCCCAGTGCTGTGCTTATAACCCTGCAAAAAACTTCCTTGGGGATGGAGGGGTCCTCCCAGCACGAGGGGGTTCTGTGCCCAGGAGGAGCTGGGAACACAGGTAGGGATGGCCAGAAGGGAATCCCAGAGTCCCAGAAGGGACGCAGCAATTCCAACCCCCTTGGGGGATGATGATTTGTCCCGTGGATGATTTGTCCAACGCTGTTTGAGTTTTTCAACACAGGTAGTCTTGTCTAGGGGGAAAATAAAATAAAACCCATGGGAATTGTGCATACCAAGGGTTTCAGTACCTTTTTTAAATCCTGAGGGATTAGAAGGGGAAGTGCTGGTTGTTTGTTGCCACCTCAGCGCAGTTGAGCCCTGAAGAGCTGAGGATCCAAGCAGGTCAATAAAGCAGATTTTCAGCCGTGTTTCTCCCGGCTGTGCTGTTCCACAAATCCATCTGGGATGGATTCCCTCCTGGCTGGGCCTGTCAGGGCAAAAAGCAGAATTGAATAAGAATAAACCCAGCCTGGCTCCCCACATCCATTCCTGCTCAGGGCCTGCAGGAGCAGAGCTGTTTGTTGTGTTCCTGCTCTCATCGACTCACAGACGGATGGGTTCTGTTCCAAGGGCTGGAGCAGCCCCAAGGGAAGCCTCTGCCATGGAAAGGGATTCTGCTTTGATACCTTCATCAAGAAGTGCCCAGCAGACAGGTGCAGGAGGGAGTGCTCATTCATTTTCCTTGGAAGTGAGCTCTGCCTGGGCAATCCATGGATTTTTTCCATCCCATTGACGTCCCTGGATCTGATCCATGTGTTGATATTTCCCTGCACAACTAAACTCACTTTGGAATGACGGAAATTCTGCATGGAGCAGTGGGGCTTCATCATGGAGAGCAAATAAAGAGCAGGTGCAGCCCCTGGCCGTGGAAGCTGTCCCAGGAACTCAGAGCAGGAGATAGCAACCCAAACGGAATTAAAGCTTTTGGCTTTGGCTGGAACAGGAAAACTGGGGGAAAACATCCCGTAAACTCTCAAATGAACAAGAACAAACAGGTCTAAGAAGGAGGGGGAAAAAAAAATCCCTGTAAAAATCCCAAATACAAAGAGCTCCAAGTCTTAAACTGGGACTGAAAGTCACTCTTGGAAAAAGGTCACTGTGTCCTTTGATCCAGAGTCCTGGAGTCAGGAAGGCTGGAAAAGGCCTCCAAGCCCATCAAGGCCAACTGTTCAGCCAAGCCCACCCCTAAACCCTGTTCTCCCACACCAGCAGCCCCAAACGCTGGGGGAATCCTCCTCTGCTCACAAACAATGCGTCTCTAAACTCAAACTTACAAAAAAAGGGTAAATCTGGCAGCTGACAGCCAAGCCCACCCCAGCTCACCATCAAACACCCCTTAGACATCCCAGGCTCTGCGTGATCAAGGTCTAAACATCTGCAATAAATAATCTGAGTGGTTTTGCCCTCTCTGATTCCCCTCTCCCCATCACTAATTGTGAGCTGCCCCTCAGCTTTAATTACAGCAAACGAACATTCAGCAGCTGTGCAATATTTACCAATCCTCCTGCAGCGACCCCTGGAAGTTTTTCCTGAGATATCCCTGATTTTTTATAGCACTGGGAACGAACAGTGTGCCTTTTCCCCAGGAGAAATATGTGAGGAAGCATGAAAAGGTGCAGGAATAACCCAACACCAGACACATTTATACAATTCCTCGAGGCTAAAGCTGAGTTTAGTCTCCCTCAATTCCTCGCTGCTCCCATGGGATCTCTCGAACACAACGAGGGCAATACTGGGATTAAACTGCTCTTTGTCTCACCCTAATTAGCTCCGACCCCCATCCCATCCTGCTGCACCTCTCCAGGGGTTTGCGCCACAGGAAATCCCAGCATTCCCACCCAGGGAGGATCAATATTTGGAATAAAATGCATCTGGCACAGATGGCACAAGGATGAGGGAATGACCAGTGCCCTCCCCGGGGGGATTCCTCAGCTCCTCAGAAGTGTTTGCACTCCAAGCCAAAGCTGTCCCTCCACTAATTACAGTAATTAACACGTGATACCCAGGAAGCTGTGGGTGAAATGCCCCCCACTGACATCCCACAGCCCCGTGGGAAATAAGGGAATATTCCCTAGGTTATCCCACTTTTTCCTCCTCTCTGTGTTCCACTGGATGCTCCTGGAGCTTTGCAGAGCCAGGAAACCCTGAACATTCCCGAGGGCAAATATTCCAGTGGAGCCCCAAGCTGAACTCCCCAGTTCCCAGCCTGTTTAACCCCCCAGCCCAGCTCAAATCCCCACCAAAGGCTCCAGGAAACGCTTTTTTCCCCAATAAAAGCCTCCCAAAGAAGAACTCCCTGCCAGAGACCTTTAAGGATTGTTCCAGCAGTGGTAATAAGCATTATAAATGATTTCTGGATTTCTTACCCTTTAGAATATATATCAGAGAAATGAGTTTTAATGGCCTTTATTAAAATGTTCTCGTAGCCAGCAGTGCATTTGCAGTGGTGGAGACTCCATAAAAAAGCAAACGTTTATGATGTACACCAGGAGAGCTTTGCATAATAGCTGATCTTTTTCATTTTAATTTATCTACCACGATTTATCCTCTTTATTCTTCCCCAGCCTTTTCTTCCCCCTAACCTACTGAAAAACTTCCTCCTCCCTGAAAGTCCCACTGTCTCGCCCTTAAATCAGTGGGTTTGATTCATCATGTTCCATTATGGAGCAGGACAGTGGTGCTAATCATGTTTTCCAGTCTGGAGATAAACAGACTTACCCCAAAAACAACAGCATGTGGAAAGGACATGTGCAGGCTGCTGGGTTTGAAGCTGGAGACAGGCAAAAAAAAAGGAGAAGAATCCTGGGATCACAGGAAAATCTCCACAAAAAGCTTTGAGCTGAGCCCTGACCCAGAGGAGGCTGCAGAAGTGGGAGATAAGACACATTTTCTGTTTTTGTTCTTCAAGAAAAGTCAGACTTTTATGTTGTCTGTAATCATCTTCAATCAGTCATTTCCCAGCAGCCCGGGCTCACCAGGGACTGGAGGGTGGCCAGGGGGACAAACTCTGCCAGAAGTGCTGGAAGGAGGATCCAGGGAATTACAGACCTGACCTCAGTGCAGGGAACGTCAGAGAATTGGGGACTCATGGAATGGTTTGGGTTGGAAGGGACCCTCAGTCCCACCCATTGCCACCCCTGCCATGGCAGGGACACCTCCCACTGTCCCAGGCTGCTCCCAGCCCCAATGTCCAGCCTGGCCTTGGGCACTGCCAGGGATCCAGGGGCAGCCACAGCTGCTCTGGGCACCCTGTGCCAGATCTGGGTACAGAGACCCTTCTCCAATCCTCGTTTCCAGCTCTCTAATAAAGCTTGGTGTCATTTTGGAGAACATCTCAAGCTGATACCATGCCCTCAGACCCCCCAGGTCTCTCCCACCTGCTCAGTGGGACACTTGCTCTGCTCCAATATTCGATCCGCTGGGAAAACCCCCTTGGCTGGTGCAGTTTTGTTATTGCTCCCTGAATTTTGTTTGCCTGGAGAAATAAGGTCTGTATCCCAAGAAAGCTCCATAACAATTGTCCCTGGTGCTGGGGGGGAGAGCCCAGCCCAGCTGAGAGACTTTGGGATGTATTAAACACACTAGGCCAGCCTTCCCTGCACACATGCAGGGAACCCCTGGGCAGCACTGAAATCGAGCTCTGTGATGCTGCTGTTGTTAAAGGGGTGAATTGTGGTGCTGGAGCTGATGGCTGAGCACACAGAACATGAGCTGGCAGGGTGCCAGTGACAGGGGGGCACGGGGAGAGATGGTGCAAAGGGCAGGTTCCAAATTGCATCCCAGATAAAACCACAGCCTCCAGCTCAGCGCCGCTTGTACAAGGGGGAATAACCCAGAGGTGCCAGGGGGAAAAGCCATCAGACATCACTGAAAGTCAGGGTGTCCCCTCAGCTCAGAGGAGTTCTCAGTGTGACAAATGCCAAGGGCCAATCCAGAACTAATGGGATTTAATTTCATGAATCGTTTTCATAAATGTTCTAAAATGTCTCTAGAGATATATCCTTTCATCTCCTGTGAATTCATGGAAACACTTCAGCATGGAACGTGAGGAGTCCATTGCTAGAATTGTGTTTATGAATTGTGTTTATGTTCACTGGTTTGGGGTTAAACCACAGAGCTCCCACAGCCCCGGGGGATGCCAAAAACGCTGCACAGAACCCCTGCCCTGGAGAGGACAGAGCACACTCGGGTGGGCTCACAGCTCTGTTGGGAGATCACTGGCATCCCAGCAGAGGGAATCACAGAATCCCAGAGTAGTTAAGGTTGGAAAAGCCCTTCAAGGTCATCCAGGCCAACCATGAACCAGCAGCACCCCCATGGTCACCACCAACCACGGCCCCAAGTGCCACATCCACACATCCACCGAACTGACTCCACCCCTGCACTCTGATCCAGTGCCTGACAACCTTTTCCAAGAAAAATATTCCCTGGATTGAACAGATTCCATTTAAAATTTCCCTGGATTGCACAATTTCCATTTCCAGTTTCCAGGGAACAGTTTAACACCTGACTTTGGAGCCAAGAATTCTCGTATCCTCAATAAAAGCTCAAAGATCACCTCCACCACACTGACCCTGGCCATGCAGAGAGCCCAATCCTTATTTTTATTGGCAGGGGAAATAGCTGGAATAACATTTTAAGCCCCCTTTTTCTCTGTCAATAAAAGAAACCATCACCATATGCAGACATATTTAAATTATAGTTTTAAAAATACCAGCAACGTCCCATAGTTAATTAAACAAACTGCTTTTCTTTGTTGCTGGCTGCTCCATATTTCCTGGCACAATTTTACCATATTTAACAATAATTATAAATCCCAACAAAGGAGGAGCATTTGCTCATTGCAGCACAAGTGATGGTGGCAGGATGATTCCCATTAGTGGAAAGAAGAGAGAGCTTCTGGCTCATTCCTCTGGGAGAGTGAGCTGGATTTGGCTCATCCCTCTGAGCTGAAAAACTCAGCTTTTTAAAAATAAAATCGTAATCATGGAATCCTAGGGTTGGAAAAGACCACCTGCAATGAGAGGTCATCGGAGCTGTGGTGGTTTGATCCTGATTTAAATTAAGTTGGGTCCATTTTCGTTAGGGAGGAAATTGGCACTGGATGGGGGAGATGGACAGGGAGGGTCGGATTTTGTGAGCTGGCCATCAAAAACCAAATAATGCAATAGGAGGGATATGAATGAAGGACTTGGTACAGAATTATGGCATTAAATTCCTGTCCTGGCCCTGATCCTGCTCCAAGCCCAGGAGCAAGTGAATAAGAGCCTAGTGCTTGTTTTTCCTGAGCTGTCAGCACATGGGTATTTAATGACTGCTGGAGCAGATCAAGTGAAAAGAGCTTTCTTTCACACTTATCTGTCACCATCAAGCTTTTATTTCCTTTGTCAGCTGCGATTTCGAAGTAGCAGGAGCTGTGGACACGAGTTTTGATTTATTTATGGTTCAGAATGATGATTTTTTTATCAAAATCCAAAGTTATTAATTTTATGGCTGCTCTGGGGTATCTTACATCTGACACACGCAGAGAAGGGAAGGTGCTTCCTAATTACAAAAGCTGAGTGTGTTTGCCTTCCCAACTTCGATTAAAAGTTCTTTTTATCTCACAGGAGCAGAGAATCCCAGACTGGTCTGGGTGGGAAGGGACCTTAAAGCCCACCCAGTGCCACCCCTGCCATGGCAGGGACACCTCCCACTGTCCCAGGCTGCTCCCAGCCCCAATGTCCAGCCTGGCCTTGGGCACTGCCAGGGATGGGGAAATTTCTCCCAACTCTGCTCTCTCCAAATTTCTCCATTTAATCCCAGCCTCTGCAATTTTTCTCTGAGCTGGGATGAGTGGTGAGATTTGAAGCTGTCTCTGCCACGGAGACCTCTGAGTCCAGCTGCATTTCTAACAATTGTGATTAATATCCTCATTAACCCATTCTAACATTAATTTTGTGATAGACTGAGAGCCATGACTCTTTATCACTTTTTTATGGATAACCACTGGAAAAAGTACAAATACCTGGTACAAATACACAAAGTACAAATGTCTGCATCACATCCCCCAAAGCAGGATGAGTTCCTTGCAACCAATTACAGCAGGTTTCCAATTTAAACATTTAAAATGATTTAAATTAAATAGTTTCGGTTTGGCTTCCGTAAGGTCATGGAAGTGTTGGAATCTTAAGAAATGAATTGCTACAGGTCTGGGAAACAAGAAATGGCTCCTGAGTGTGGAGGGATGGTTGTGGAGGATGTACCAAGATATTTATGAGGAAATAGAATAAGAAAATTCAAGCAGCTTTTGCAGTGGGGTTCATTTGCAGGGAGTGAGCATTGGCTCTGGCACGGAAAAGCTGAGGTGCTGGAAGGAAAAGCATCAGGGAAAGCCAATGGAATGGTTCAGGCACTGATCCTTCTTCATCCAGGGGCTGCCGGGGGCGGGATTTCCATGTCCCGCTCCCTGCACTGATTTGTTGGAAGTGATAACCACAAAACCCCGCAGCTCCTGCCCACCCAAACGCAAATGAAGCAAGGCAAATCCTGCTGGTTTAAGTGAGTAACAGCTTTTTACTGCCTGAAACAGTGCGGGATCCAGGCTGGGAACTGTCTGACCGCTCGGCATTGACGGCGGGCAGAGATAACTCCGGCCCCGATCCAGCAGCAATCCCTGCCTCTGGAGAGCGGCTCTGCCCGCCCGATCTTACAGAGAGCTGTGGAACAGCAGATGAGCTGTAATTAATATCCTTTCAATTACAATGCATTTCACTGTCACATTCTTCCAATATTCATGAGCGGCTGAGGAGCTGGGTGTAAATCTGACGGCGAGGGAAGGGGAGGGATGTGGGAGTGCAGCTCCATCTCCTGCTGCAAAGCCAACTTTAATTCCTACACCCCGTGCATTATTCAGCCCTTTGCTTTTCAGGGTGGACACAGTGATCCAAACTCTGCCATGGCTTCTGTGCAGAAACTACAGAATATTCACAGTTTATTGGAGTCTCAGCTCAGTTTTGTTCGGGCTCCTCGATGGAGACGGTGTCCAGCTGGGTTTGGACATTCCTTTGGGGAGCTGCTGTGTTACAGGAGCTGGAGTGCTGGAGGGGTTGAACCCTTTCACAGAATCCCAGGATCCCTGAGGCTGAAAAGCCCTCCCATCCCATCGGGTCCAAGCTGTGCCCCATGCCCACCTTGTCCCCAGCCCAGAGCTGGGACACTGGAAGGTGTCCCAGGTGGGGCTGGATGGGATTTAAGGTCCTTCCCAACCCACACTCCCTGAATTCCGTGGCACAGTGAAGCACCCAGCACAAACCAAAAGCAATATTTTCCCTCCTGTCTGTCTTATCCCTCGTGTTGACAAACACCCGTTTGCCAAGGAAAACATTGGATAAATTTGTGCAGATCAAAGCCAGAAATAAGCACTCCCTTTTCCCTCATTCCCAGAGGATTCCCAGGGTGTCACTCATCCCAGCAGGGGCCCATATGGCTGCTCCTTCATTCCCCCAAACACAGATATTCCCTAATGACTGTCAAACGAAATGAAATAAAAATACCTAAAATCCTCCTGACCCCCGGTAATGTCCCGGCAACCAAAAGGGTTGGGATGAAGGAGGGTGAGGATTTCCTCCTGGACATGAAGGGAAACACAGAGGAGAAGGGAATAAAGGCAAACACAAACCCATCTTTATGTGGGTGAGCGCAAAATGTGCTCCAGGACCCCCCGACGCCAAAAAATGACCTAAAATTCCGATTATTCTGATTTCATCCCATCTCTGTGGAGCTTTTCCAGGTACCTGATTCCAGATCCACTCTCAGGACATCGATTTCAAGTGCTGGGAGTGTTGACTCCTCTGCTCTTAGTTTGCCTGAGGAATCCTCGGGCGGAGGGGACGCTCAGGGACGGCGCCTTTGGAATGTGGCTCCCGGGAGAATCCTCAGGAGAGAACCACTGGAAAAGCAGCCTCTAATTAATTAACTCCCTGCTAGGACTGAATGGATTAACAGCTGGAACATGGGTGTACCTGAGCACATCCAGCAAAGGGTGGCAGAGCTGCAAAGTGACCTAAGAAACAGCAAAATGGGGAACAGCAAAACAGGAAAAAAGGAAATGATGAAAACAGCTGCAGGATCCTGCTCCTCACAGCCACACAGATCCCTGCAGGATCCCCAGGGTGGCCACGGGCGCAGCAAATCCTCCCTGGAGTCTCCCAGCTCACACCCATCCCACTCAGCCAAACCACAACCCAAATATCTCATTTATGGTCCCTCCTTAAGCATTTGCAGGACGTTGGATATTCCCTTTCGGCAAAGCAAGGATGGGCTTTGTTTGCAAAAATTGTAGGTCAGAAAAATCAAGGAAAAGTCATGTTTTCCTAGAGCTAAACTGAGGTTTCCCATCCATCCTTTCCTGCAGGAGCTGGGATCTCCCACCCCTCCCTGCAGGAACTGCCTGAGTTTAGCAAAGCTCCCCCAAGATTTTTGCACCTCCTGTCCCACTTTCAATTAAATATTCTCAAAGTGCCTTTCTAAAATACACAGCAGTAATTGCACAGCAGCACTCAATATGTAATTATTGCCACAGAAAAGATCATTTTTAGGATGCCAAAAAAACAAAGCAAAACCAAACCAAACAAACAAACAAAAAAAAACCCCACAAAAACCAACCAAACAAAAAACCAACACCAAACAACCCCCCAGCGTGGGATTTTAAGGCCAATTAAAGGGATACAAATACTTGGTCAGCGGGGATTATTGGATTTAGTCCATTCTCATAAACTGCAGCAGCTTGAAATGGTTTGTTATGACACGAAAATATTGAGTGCATGGACTCAGGGCTGCAAACTCATCCAGGAGAGCCCAAACACCGTTTTCCTCCTCGACTCTGCTGGGATTGGATGGATCAGAAACAACAAAATTGTCTTTGATTAGAAACAGCAGAAATTCCAGCAGGAGCAAGGACAGTGCCCTCAATTCCCTTTAGGGACCTTCCCAGCACAGAGGGAACTCCCCACTGACCCCATCCCTGCTCCTCCCTCCAGAGCTCTCACCTTGGGCCAGCCTGGCATTTTCCCAAATCCTCTCCTTCCTTGCCTAAACTCTTCCCATCCCTGTCACGTGGGGCTTAATTTCTGTTTCCAGCTCCATCCCCGTGCCTCCCATCCTCTGCCAGCCGTCCCACCACACCTCCTCTTCCCCATGCATTTATTGCTTTCAGCACTTACTTTTCCCAGCCCCTTTCAGCCTCTCCTCCCTCACTGAATTTTTCCTTTCCTCCCCCCATCACCGACTTCAGCACCAGACAAAGCCCGGACTTGTTAAGCCTCTCCCATGACTTTTGCACGTGCGAGACCAAGAAATTCTGGTTTTAACCTCAGCTGTTGGTTTGATCCAACAGCTTCACTGTTGGAGGGGACCTGTCCTGAAAAAAATCCCCTACACCGGAAAAAATTCTTCATTTCAACACAAACCTCACGGAAATGGTTGGTAAATCACTGGGAAATATCACAGCTCTTTAGTCTCGTCCTACATCCACTCCTGGACATCATAAAAGCTGTTTCAATTGTGGTGATTACAAAATCTGAGTGTTGAATTCGAGTTTGCTGCTGGGTAATTGTGGTTTTTCATCCCAGCAATCCTTCCTTGGGCTTTTCCAAGCGCTGCCCTGAATTTCCAGGTACAGAAGATCAATTCCTGTGCTCGGCTCCCAATTAAGTCAGGTCCATGCTGGGAGCTCCACCAGTGCTCGCGGCCCGTGGAAAACCCACCCAGGGAGCAGCTGCACCCTGGGCACGGCAGGGCTGGGCTGCATTCCGTGGGAAAGGCTCCTTGTTAAATCCGCCATTCCCTTTGATTTCATCACCTCGTCATCTTCCCACTCCAGGGAAGAGCAGCACAAAATCCTGGGAAACGCTGCCTGTGCCTTGAGGTCCCTCCTGCTGAGGCGGGAATCCAGGGTGGCAGTGCCTGTCAGGGGATTTTAGGGGAGGTCTTAAACCCAGCAAACTCCCCAAACAAACAAACACAACCCAAATTGTGCCAAATATAACCCAAATTGTGCCAAATATAACCCAAATTGTACTCAAATACAACCCAAATTGTGCCCAAATAAAACCCAAATTGTACCCAAATAAAAACCAAATTGTGCCCAAATAAAACCCAAATTATACCCAAATATAACCCGAATTGTACCCAAATAAAACCCGAATTGTGCCAAATATAACCCAATTTGTGCCAAATGAAACCCAAATAAAACCCAAATTATGCCCAAATAAAAAGCAAATTGTGCCAAATATAACCCAAATTGTGCTGACATAAAACCCAAATTGTGGCCAAATATAACCCAAATTGTACCCAAATACAACCCAAATTGTACCCAAATAAACCCAAATTGTACCCAAATAAAACCCAAATTGTGCCAAAATATAATGCCAATTGTGCCAAATATAACCCAAATTGTACCCAAATAGAACCCAAATTGTGCCCAAATATAACCCAAATTGTGCCAAATATAACCCAAATTGTACCCAAATAAAACCTGAATTGTACCCAAATACAACCTAAATTATAACCCAAATATAACCCAAATTGTGCCAAATATAACCCAAATTGTACCCAAATATAACCCAAACTATACCCAAATACAACTCAAATTGTGCCAAATATAACCCAAACTGTGCCCAAATACAATCCAAACTGTACCCAAATAAAACCCAAATTGTGCCCCAGCACTTTTTTGGTGCAGCTCAGCAGAAGCTCCTTCAGTGCTGAAGCTCCAACACTTGACTGAGTTACAGCACTTTGAATAACGCCTGATCCTCAAAGAAATTCCCAGTTCTTGCCTCCTGACCCCCTGGAGAAGCAGCAGGAAAACCAGCTGCGCTCTCCAGCGCTCGCTGCAGGGGATATTCCCCGGCCACAGCCGCCCTCCCACCTCTGAGCAGGCAGAAACCAATAAATCTGTTCTTTTTTCGAGATCTCTCTTGTGAAAATAACGGGATTCTTTCCATTATCAGCATCCAAGCACCTGCCAGGGAACGGAACTGGAGCTGGCAGCAATAAATTCCCTGGCCCAGCTTATCTTGGAGGAGCAGAGCGGCAGCCCTGCCCTGCGCCTGCTGAAAGCCACGCAGGGAATGCACATCAGCCCTTCCCTGGGATGTGCTGGGAATGGTTCCTCACCTCCTGTGCCGGGGCCCTGGCTGTGTTTAAGACAAACCCCCTGCATTGGCTGTGGAGATGGATGAAACCAACCCCGGCAGTCTGGGAAATTCCAGAGGCTGTATTAAAAAATGTTCCAGTTCTACAGATAAGGCAGAGCAATAAAAATCGTAAGAAATGAAGAAATGAGCAATTCCAGCAGGGTGAGGGCAGGGAGGGAGCTCAGCTGAGGAGGGGGGGGAACTGCAACAGGCACTGCTGGGCAAAAATCGGCTGAATTCAGGTTTGGGGGCATTTTTATTCCTCTCCATGCCAGAGGTGCCTTTAGAGCCCAAAGGGAGAGGAACAAATCCTGTGGGAGTGGCTGAGGGAGCTGGGAAAGGGGCTGTGGCAGAGGAGCGGAGGGGAGGTGGCACACGGAGATGACGGGGGTGATTAGGATGGGATTTATCGCTAATGCAGAGTCTAAACATTGCCAGAGCAGCATCCAAACAACAAATGATCCATTAGCAAGGATTATCGGCAGGGCTGCTCCCTCCTGCCGGGCCTCGAGCTCCAGGGACAGCCCCACCCTGCTCGGGGCAACCGCAGGGCTGGCTCAGCGCCCTCGGGCTCAGCTTCGGTCCCAGTCCGTGTCCGAAGGGCTCCGGGCCAGCGGGGTGGGCTGGGAACACCCGGGTTTTATTGGGAATACCCAGGGTGGGCTGGGAACACTCAGGTTTTATTTGGAACACTCAGGGTGGGCTGGGAACACCCAGGGTGGAATGGGAGCACTCGGGTTTGATTTGGAACACTCAAGGTGGAATGGGAACACTCAGATTTGATTGGGAACACTCAGATTTGATTGGGAACATGCAGGATGGACTGGGAACTCTCAGGTTTGATTGGGAGCTCTCAGGTTTGATTTGGAGCACTCAGGATGGACTGGGAACCCTCAGGGTGGGATGGGAACACTCGGATTCTATTAGGAACACTCAGGGTGGGATGGGAACCCTCAGGATGGGCTGGGAACACTCAGGTTTGATTTGGAACACTCAGGATGGGATGGGAACACTCAGGGTGGGATGGGAACACTCAGGTTTGGTTTGGAACATTCAGGTTTGCAATCTCTGGCCTTGCAGAATTCACAGTTACAAAGCAACAAAGAATCTCTGGAGCTACTTGAGGGTTTTGTCTCGTATTTGACCAGATCTCAGCAGTGTTCACTCACCCATCCCAGCGGGAATGCTCCTGTCTTCATCCAGAATGAGTGTTGGGACCAACATTACCTGAAGAAGGCCCCTTTTTTGTTGCCCCTCTGCCGTGCGCCATCCCCAGCAAAAAGCTGCTGTTTTTTCCCTGAGCTCTCAGGTTTTGTGCCCAAACCAGCAGCCAAGAGCATCATTCTCACCTTTGCTGCTGCAGGGCCCCCAGGCTGGCCCCTGATTCCCCGTTATTCCCTAATGAAGGAGGCAATTTGTGCCTCTGCTCACAGCCTCGCTTGCGTGAGCCTTTGGTCTCACTTGGAAGTGATTTGGGGAGGACTCCTGTCGCGGATAATGTTCTTCCTGATAACAAATTAAGCTGCTAAATTAGCATGTCTCTGCAGAACCAGCTGAAAGAGAAACATTAAATTAAAAAAGCAATTTTCTCCATGAGGTGATGATTTAGCAAGGATTTCATTGCACCCTGTGAGTCCCAGCCTGCTGCTGGGCCAGGCTGTCATAATAAATATTGGAGAATCAAGGTTGGGATCTGTATTTCTCCAACCTTTCTGTTGATCATTGTTAAAAATAATCACAGAAACTTCTGGAGCTGAATGAAATCCATAAGGATCATCAAATCCAGCTCCCTTTTGGAGCAGTATTTGATATAAGGAGCATTCAGACCTCACCTACTGCAGAATTTGGGGGGTCATAGAAAACCATTTAATGATCGCGTTTGATCAATGCCCGTCAAGTGATTTCCATCCTCTCATCCCTGAAAAGAGGTTTAGGACAGAGTCAAAAACTTCATTGGAAAAGTTCTTTCTATCTTCCATATTTCATAGCATTAGGAATAGAGGAAAGGAGTGTCTGAGGGGGAAAAGAAAATTCTGGAAAGCAGCCTTGGAGCTGGGGACTGTGAAACCCGTGTGGAAGTGGCTCCTGGGGACGTGGTTTAAAGGTGGCCATGGTGGTGCTGGTCAATGCTTGGACTGGATGATCTCAAAGGACTTTTCCAGCCTTCACAATTCTGGGATTCTACCAAAAAAAAACCCCATTGGGGTAGAAAACATTTCAAATTCCCGTTTTTCTCTCATTTGTGGTTACTTTGAGTGAGTTGGGAGCTGGAGCAGCTCGGCCTGGCTCAGCCAGGGCTCTCCCTGCCCCTCAGCCTGCAGCGCTTCCCTGACCCCGCTCCCAATTCCTGAATTCCCAACCCCAGCCATCAGCTGCCTGGAGTTGCCTTGGCAACTTGGCTGGATGGGTTCTCCCTTCTCCCTTCCCTCTCCCTCGGTTCGGGCTTTGCCCGGCATTTCTGGGAGCTCAGTGTAAATACTGAAGTTGGAGGGCGGCGGAAGGGGCTGATTTAAATGAGGGTGAAGGATTCAGAGGGAGGAAGGAGGGACACAGTGAGGGACACGTTGGGAAGAGCCAGAGGAGGAGGAAAACAGAGCTGGAAGTTCTGCTATCACAGCCTGTGGGAAATCACCCCCCTCTGGGCCCTTTACGGGGCAGAGCTGTAAAATCAGGGAATATTTGAGAGCTTAAATCACATCCCTGCCCTGCCCACCTTCCACCGGAGTCGTTTTTCCAGCACTTTTCCCTCAGGGAGGGGAAGTGCTGTTATCCCCAAGGGCAAAGGACAGATTGCAAAAAGCAGCTGGAAAATCCAGGCTCTCGCCGGTCTCAGCAGGGACCAGAAGCTCCTCCAGCAGCAGAGCTCCGACATCACAGAGCACGCAGGGCAGTGAGAAACCATTGCGCTCCCAGCAGCAACTTCCACGGACCAGCCACTGGAGATGATCCCGAACTCCTGAAAAGATGCAAATGAGTGAAATCCAAACAATTCCCCCAGCAGAACTCCCTCGCAGGGACTCCAGGGCATGCCTGGGGCAGGTGGTGTCCCTCAGAGCCCACACAAGGTGTCCCCAGCTCTCCATCCCCCAGGGTCCCCCAGAGCTCAGGAACGCCTCGTGTCCCTTCTTTCCATTGTTTCAGCCCCTCCCAGCTCCTTTCCCTTCCCCTTTTGCTCCCACCTCCCTTTCCATCCTCCCTCTCCAGCCCTCTCTGCTGAAGCCTCTGCCCTGGTTTTTCCCTTCCACGTATAAATTATGGCCCTCACCAGTTGCATTTTAAAAAGTAGAATTTCGTTATATACGACTCCATATTTTTTATCCCTTTTAATTTGCAACTCAATTTTCTGCCCCTGCTCCAGTCCCAAGTAGCTTCTTCTTGCTAAAATATTTCCTGTAGAAGTTGCTTTCATTGTCTGGGCTCTCCCTGCAATATTTCTTATCAATTAGATAATAAATTATGGCTTTGACAGTGTTGCTTAACTGGAGTTCACGCTCACAGTGACTCCTGAAGAATCCAGCAGAAGTTAATCCATCCTGGGCAGTTCTGTTTGTTCCCTTTAGCTGGAGAACCAAGGCTTTGATTAGTGCTGGAATTTCTGGTTGTATCCCAAAGGATAACATGGAAAAGAGGGACAAGAGTAAAATTAGGGTCTTAATAGAGACTTCTTCAGAAAAATCTGAGATTTGCCTCAAGATTATTCAGATTTTTTTTCCTAAAAGCCTCATTTTTCCTGTTGGCAGCCAAGGCAGAGTCTCCTAAATGGGAATAAAAACCTTTTTGTGGGGCAGGTGATGTCAGCACCGCCCCGGGGGGAGCCTGAGCTGCCCATATCTCTCCCTGACTCCAGTTCCTTCCCTTCCCATGTTTTTCCCTGGCTCCGGTTCCTTCCCTTTCCTTCCCTTCCAACCCGTGCTGTGCTGCTGTCGCTGGGCTGAGCACTCCCAGAATTTATGCAGCTCTCCCTTCTTCCAGCTTCCACCTGCGCCCGTTCCCTCTCCCCCAGGCTGTAAATATCCCTGGCAGCCACTGAACTGTGCAGGGCTGGGGGCCCTGATAAACTGAAACCTTCTCAGCATTAAAACCTACCTGCTACAGCAATTTCTCCCACCTTTTCAGGAGACAAGATGGGCTGCAACTGCTCATTCCTTCTGCCTCCCCACTCTGTGGGAGAATGCCACAGAATCATGGAATGACTGGGGCTGGAAAAGCCCTCCCAGCCCATGGATTCCAGGCTGGGCCCCATCCCCACCTTGTCCCCAGCCCAGAGCTCTGAGTGCCACCTCCAGCCCTTCCCTGGACACCTCCAGGGATGGGCACTCCAAACCTCCCTGGGCAGCCCCTGCCAAGGCCTGAGCACCCTTTCCATGGGGAAATTCCTGCTGCTGTCCACCCTGAGCCTCCCCTGGCCCAGCCTGAGGCCGTTCCCTCTCCTCCTGTCCCTGTTCCCTGGGAGCAGAGCCCGACCCCCCCCGGCTGCCCCCTCCTGTCAGGGAGTTGTGCAGAGCCACAAGGTCCCCCCTGAGCCTCCTTTGCTCCAGGCTGAGCCCCTTTCCCAGCTCCCTCAGCCTCTCTCCCATCCCTACAAACTCAGCTTTCAGAGGCTTTCGTGGCAGAATTCAACGGTTTTAGTACAGAACCCAAACTCTGAGCGTGTTGATGACCCCAAAGCTGCCTCTCCTCATGTCCAGAGGACACCGGGGTCACTCTCACACCACACAGAGCAGCAGCCCGAGCACTTGGCCATAATGTTCCAAGGGCTGCATCCATTCGCACACGGGACAGGGAGATGTGGTGCCCTGCTGTGACACCTGGGGCTGTGAGCTCAGGGCACTGCTGGCCCTCAGCCTTCCCCAGCAGGGAAATCCTCCCCTCATTCCGGGAGAATAAAGGCCATTGCTGTGCTTCAAAACACACAGAAACAAAGACCCCACCCCAAAATACACACACACACACCCCCCACACCCGCCCCCGACACATCCACAACACCGAAAAGATCACGTTAAAGGAAATGAGTTTGGGAAAAGCAATAGAGAAAATGAAGGAATGGCCACCAGAGCTGCTGGGAACACCCCCGAGGGAGGAGAAGGGAGGCTGCTCAGCCGTGCAGCTGCTCACAGGCCGGGGAAATGGGTTTATTCACCTCAGGGCACTTCTTTAATCTAAAGTTGCTGCCCTCAGAGCGATTCTGTGTCTCACACCCCACTAACCAGCACACAGCACTGCATCGAGGGTGGGAGCACTTCCCGGGGCCTGGAGCAGCCCTGGAGGGCGCGGGGAGCTGGGGATGCAGGGCAGGGATGGAACTGCTCCCTTTGGCACATCAGCAGAGAGGGTCCTGCTCCAGAGCTGCCTTTGGGTGTCCCAAACTCCCTCCCGGCGACAAGGCCGTGCAGGGAAAGCTCACAGCCCTGCTGTCACCTGCTGCTCTCACTTCTGTCCCAAGAAAAGAGAAAAAACCCATCCAAACCCTCTAAAATCCTTCAGTGGCACAGAACATCCTTCAGGGTGAAGGGGGAAAGTGCACAAGACCTTCCTGAGCAAACCAACAGCTCAGACTCCCCAGAGAGGGCAGAGTCAGGCTTGTGGTGAGGGGGCCCCTTCTGAAGAGCAAACAATTCATCCAAATTTCATCAGCATGGAAAGCACTTCCAGGAGGAAGGAGAACTCCGTGCTGCCATGGTTTAACCCTTGCTGCTCTGACTCTGCAGCCTGAGTTGTTTGCTCCTGGGTGGGTCTCATTAAAGCTGTTAAAATGCCCAGAATTCCCATCCCGTGGTGGGTGTTCATCCACACATCCTCAAAGCACTCCGGGTGTGTCCACATCCCAACCTCCGTGGTCAGCACTAACCCTGGGGCTCCCCAGAGCATCCAGGGACCAACCCTGCCCTGCAGGGGAACAGAAGAGGAAAAAGAGAAAAGGCCCAGGCTGGGAGAGCTGGGGGTGTTCACCTGGAGCAGAGAAGGCTCCAGGGAGAGCTCAGAGCCCCTTGCAGGGCCTAAAGGGGCTCCAGGAGAGCTGGAGAGGGACTGGGGACAAGGGCTGGAGGGACAGGACACAGGGAATGGCTTCTCACTGCCAGAGGGCAGGGCTGGATGGGATATTGGGCAGGAATTGTTCCCTGGGAGGGTGGGCAGGCCCTGGCACAGGGTGCCCAGAGCAGCTGTGGCTGCCCCTGGATCCCTGGCAGTGCCCAAGGCCAGGCTGGACATTGGGGCTGGGAGCAGCCTGGGACAGTGGAAGGTGTCCCTGCCATGGCAGGGGTGGCACTGGATGGGCTTTGGGGTCCCTTCCCACCCAAACCGTTCCAGGATTCCGTGACTTTCAGCTGTTTGGGATAATCCAAAGGTCCATTGTCACACTGACTTTCTCCCAGCCTCTCTGCAGAGGAATTGTCCTCTCCTGCATGGGAATAACAATTTATATCCAAGAGAGCAGAGTCAATAACCAGGTAAGCAGCTCAGAGGGAGCCACGGGAAGGACGGGCACAGCTCCTTCCCAGTTCTGCAGGGACTGAGGGCCGGGAATCCCTGGCTTTGACCCCCACAGACATTCCTGGGCTCTGCCCCTCCCGCCCATCACCCCTTGGGATGCTTTCTGTGTTCTCCCTTGTTTTGATGCCCTTGCTGCTGGTTTTCCATGGAATGAGCCACCTGTCAGTGACCCACAGGAGCCGTGTCCATCCCAGAACTCTGTTCCCAGCCCCTGTGCCCATCCCAGACCCCGGAGGGCTCCTGCATGGCCAAATTCACTTCATGAAATCTCTCCTTGGAGCAGCCACTCTCCAGCACTTTTGGCACCTCCACAGCTCAATTCCTCTTCCCTCCTAATTTGCATGGCTGAGGAATTTGTTTGGACTGAGATTTTAAAGCTTCATCCTGGAGATAGTTTTTATTGCCAGCTCCAGGCCTTTGGAAATAATCAGTGAGGAGTTGCTGACGGGAACTTCACCCACGGTGATTTGAGCAGCTCCAAAGTGCTGCCATTTCTAGCACTGTGATTTTATGTCCTCTTTAAAAAAAAATAGTGTCCCTCAGGTGGGCGCAGGATCGAGGCCTCAGGACAGCCCTTGGCCGTGTCCATTTGTGGTGTTTGATGCTGCTCTGGCACACACAGCTCTGCTCCAGCACTCAGCTGGATTTAAACCCACTTTTATGGCTTTCTGTGCTTTCCTGGAACACCAGCATTAAAAAAAGCTGGAAACAGCCAGGAAAGAAATGAGAGACAAAAAAATCCATTCCTGGGAAGAGGCTTGGCCTTCCCAAGGCAGATGAAAGATGGTTTTGGATCTACTTTCCCTGCAATTAGAAACGAATGGGTGAGTGAAGCCCAGGGGGTTTTTATGTTTATAAACTCACTGTGATCGAGGTGTCCTCACTCTTCTTTTCCTCCCCGGCACTTGATCAAATCCCTGATGTTTCCATCCCTTGCTTTCCTGAAACCAGCATTTAAAAAAAGGTGGAAACAGCCAGGAAAGAAATGAGAGACAAAAAAATCCATTGCTGGGAGGAGGATTGGCCTTCCCAAGGTAGATGAAAGATGGTTTTGGATCTACTTTTCCTGCAATTAACGGATAAATCAAGCACAGGGGGTTTTATGCTGTTTATTCACTCACTGGGATCGAGGTGTCCTCGCTCTCCTCTTCCTCCCTGGCACTTGAACAAATCCCTGCTGTTCCCATCTGGGAGAGCTCCCGGCTCATGGAGCAGGTGTCCCTCACTGGGGGACAGCCACCTGCCACCACCCCTGAGTGACATCCCAGCGAGGACACGGAGGGGTCACGGGGAGGATCGAACACAAACCTGATGGGGATTTGCTTTGGACAGAGAGTCTTGGCTCCCTCACAGAGCCCTGGGTCAGAAACGTGACTTTGTGACCTGATCCTGTCCCGTCCCATTCCTTCCCATGGGATCTGCCTCCCTCGGGTGAGGTTTCTGCAGGGGGGTGTCACAGGTGCCACAGAGGCACACACAGAGGGCTCTTCATGCCACATTCTCTTGCTCTACTCCTGACCTCCTCACGGTTTCCTCATCTAAAAAGGAGTTCAGATCCTGCTCCAGCTGCCTTGCAAATTCCTGAATGACCCCACTAACCCTGAACCCACTTCCACTCAGCCCCCTGCAGTTCAGCCTTCTGGCTGAGCCATCCCTCAGCCTCCAGCTCCCTCCTGGCCACAGAGGGAGCGCTCTGAGCCCTGATTTGATTCATTTGGAGGCAGAAACTCCTCTGAAAGAGGAGACCTCCATCCCCTCAATCGCCAGGAGCCGCAGACTGAAACTCTCCCCTCAGGAATTTTGACACCTTTATATATTTTCCCCACCAGCACTTTTTCCCTAAAGAATCCAGGATTATTAAGGTTGGGAAAGACCTCTGAGGTCACCCAGTCCAAGCACCAACCAGCACCACCAAAGCACATCCTCAGGTGCCACAGCCACACTTTTTTTTACCATTTCCAGGGCTGGGGACTCCAGCACTGCCCAGGCAGCCTGGAAGGACCTGGAGCTGCTGGAGCCAGGCCAGAGGAGGCACCAAATGATCCGAGGGGTGGAGCAGCTCTGCTGGGAGGAAAGGCTGGGATTGTTCACCTGGAGAAGAGACCGGGGGTGACCTCTGGGAATTGCTCGGCTGGGACACAGCCGGAAAAAGGGAAGGAAACCACACTGATCTTCATCACAGCTCCCAGCCTGCTATTTGTGCTTTTTTTACATTAAAGATACTTGGAAACAAATTCTGTGGGGTCACGCGGGGTCAGAGCCATAATCTAACAATCATAATTTAATGAGGTCTGATGAGGAGTCAGAGGGAGCGGGGGGACAGCCGGGAGGGAAAGGTGAAATCCTGGAGCTGCTGTTACAGTAATGCTTCAAACCCCAGAAACTCTTTGAGCAGCTCCTCTGCTCACTCCTGGAGATGCCGTTAAATTACTGGATTCGCTCTGAATGTGACGGGAAAAAATCTAAGAGGTGAATTCATGAACTTGTAACAAGCTTAATTGGTGAAATACTAATTATCTCCCAGCTCCTCAACCCGGATCTGAGACACCAGAGCAGTTCCACTAATTAGGGCATGGATTGATAAGGAGAAAGGAGCATTTCAACGGGAAAAAAATAGGTGCTGGAAGAGAACGTTTTAAATTCAATTATTATTTTATTAGGTGAGAAAATAAACACTAAAAAATGCCATGCTTGGCTCTGCTCCCTGGATCACAGGGATCACGGAATCCCAGGATTACTGAGGCCGGAAAAGCCCTCCCAGCCCACTGAACCCAAGCTGTGCCCCATCCCCACCTTGTCCCCAGCCCAGAGCTCTGAGTGCCACCTCCAGGAATTCCTTGGACACCTCCAGGGATGGGGACTCCAAACCCCCCTGGGCAGCCCCTGCCAGAGCTTGGCAGCCTTGTCCATTTAGGAATTCTCACAGCTGGAAAAGGACTCAGAGCAGCTGAAAACTTGCCTGGCCACAGACTTCTTCCCATTGAAAACTTCCCATTATCAATCAAACTGGGAAAAGGACTCTCCAGGCCAGGCTGGACAGGGCTTGGAGCAGCCTGGGATAGGGGGAGGTGTCCCATGGCAGGGGTGGGCTGTAAGACCCCTTCCAACCCAAACCATTCCAAGATCCATGGCAAGAGAGGCCAGGGACACATCTCAGATTCCCAAGGATCTGGTTTAAAGCCCAGCAACTGATATTTTATATTTTATATTCTCTCCAGGTATGGGTGATGGGGCTGTGGAGATTTCCCTCCACCTCTTGGAGAAAAAGAAACTGCCAGGAAATGTCCCTCCCAGGAAGGAATTCCTTCCCAATATCCCACCCATCCCTGCCCTCGGGCAGTGGGAAGCCGTTCCCTGTGTCCTTTGACTCCATACACCCTACACAAAATCCTAATGAACTCCTGGAATACATCCTGATCCTGGAGCTCAGGACAGCTCTGGCTGCTCCCCCTCTGCCCAGCAGGGCAGGAGGATCCTTCCTGCTCCATCCCATCCCTTCATCCCAGCCAGCACCAAACCAGGAGAAGATCAGTGACTGTCAGTTCGTCTGCTCCTGATGAGGTTGTACAAATCATTCTCCTCAGCTTGAATAACTGGGGCTGTGGGTGGGGCGGGTCATCAGAGCCCCCCTGCACCTGCAGAGGTTCCCTGGGACAGCCTCGAGGCACATCTGTTAAAAGGTTAATCAAGCTGGAATGTCACGGAATGTAATAACTACCACAGAAGAGGGGTTAAGTTCAATATCCCACTAATTACCTTATTTTCCAACAGGAAATGTGTCTGCTGGTAATGAGACCAAGGACTGTTTCCAGCTATCCTTGGCTGTTTACCTGTGTTTATCCCAGTTTTGCTCTTTCCCCGGAATGAGAGCAGCTCTAAAATTAAGCAGGGCCTTAAATTAATCTGATTACACATAGGCCCGGCTTTGCCTGGGGCGTTTGCTGCTTCCCTGCCCTCCCAATTCCCCCTTCTCCAGGAAACACCACTTCCTGAGGGCAGAATCTCCTGCCTTTCCACACCCTGACACTGGGGAGTGTTTGGAATAAACGGATTTGGATAAAAGCAAGCCCGAGCACAGGGACAGCCAGGCTGGGGGTTTGCCAGGCAGCAAACACCTGCAAGTGTCACTGCCAGCCTTGCCACCGTCACACACGGCCAGGCACGAACGGGGGCTGGCAGCTGGAAAGCACCACAGGAGTGTTCCAGCAGGAAGGGGATTTTAATAGGAACCAGTCGCTCCCAGCAAGTGGGAATCCTGGAGATTTTGGGAATTTCAGTGACTGCAGCTGATGCTCGGAGCCAGCACAAGGAATGTGACACAGAATCATGGATGGGTTTGGGCTGAAAGGGACACGGCCAGGCACGAACGACAGTGGGAGGTGTCCCTGCCATGGTAGGGGTGGCACTGGGTGGGATTTGGGAACCCTTGGGTGGGATTTGGGGTCCCTTCCCACCCAAACCAGTCTGGGATTCTGGGATAAATCCCTGTTTATTAAAGGCAGGCAGCTGAAACTGCACTGTGCTCTTCATGCTAAAGGACAACCATCCAGCTTTACCTCTCCCTCTGGAATTTCCCGAGTTTCTTTTTCCTCCAACTTTTTCCTGGATGAGCCAGGATGGAGCAGCAGCAAGTCCCTAAAGACAGAAAGGGATTTAAATAAAGTGATGAATGATCATGGTGTGCAAGGAAAGAGTTTGGGGATAGAGAAGAGCCCGGCTGAGCCTCTCCTGAACCCATCCCCAGCCCTCCCTGAGCTCCAGGAGGGTTTTCCATCACCTCCTAAGTGCCCCATGCCAAAGGTTATTCCACTCCTTGCAATCTCTAATAAAGATTTACAGCAGGCAGTAAAGCAAAAAAATGTTAGCCCGTGCTTATGATTCCCTTTAGGCAGTGCCTGACAGGAGACTGTAAATCCAACATTTGCATGGGAAAAACTGCTCAGAATGGGAACCCATCAAACCCCAAACACCTCCACAATCAGGGCAGCTCCACACCCAGAAATCCCAGGGGAAATTCTAAGGAGAAAGGGTGAATCTCTGTATTTGCAAGCAGAAAGTGTAGGATTGTCACTGCTCTTCTGACGGACATTTTAAACTGCAGGCAGGGATTTGTGCAGGTACCTTAGGCTCAGCTTTAGGTTCAGTTTCAAGGTTAAAAAGTCTCAGTATTCCCTGTGAGTGCAGACCTGCTCAGCTGCTGCCAAGAGAAGTCCTGAGGGGCTTCCACTTCCAACAAACCCAGGAACTGCAGCCGGGGAATTCACCACCACTCTTCCCAGAGAGCAAATTATTCCAAGCCCGTGTTCAGTGGGGTAACAGCGGCTCTGGAATTTCCACGGGCTGAGGGAGACAGAGACAAAGCTGGAAAAAGATAAAGTCATTGTCTGACCTTCCTGCAGAGGCTGAGGGTGATGTACCCAAGGAGGTGCTGGATTCAGGGGCTTTTCCCATTGTGCCAGTTTAACTCCATGAGAAAATCCCAGGTTCTCCCCTTAGTGCCACTGGAATTGAGCTGCATCTGTACAGAGCAGAGCAGCAGACCTTAAACTGAACTGGGACATGGTTTCCCAGTGCCCTTCCCTGGTTTCCCAGCACCATCTCACTAATTAAAGGGAGAAGGAGGTGAGGGAGCTGAGCTGGGGTGGGGATGGGGTCTGGGATCCCAGCAGGGCCCAACACCAGCAGCCCTTGGGCTGAATGCCACGGGATCGTCAAATCCTGGAATGGTTTGGGCTGGAAGGGGCTCAAAGCCCATCCAGTGCCACCCCTGCCAAGGACAGGGACACCTCCCACTGTCCCAGGCTGCTCCAAGCCCCGGTGTCCAATATAAAATTCCATGGGACGGGCCAGGGAAAGGGCCAGGGCTGCCTCTGCCTCAGAGACACCCGGACAATCCTAAGCAGCCAAATGGGATCTTTGTTCTCCCACAGAGGAGACATTTCCACTCCAGCCTGAAGTTCCAGCGCATTTTCGGCTGTGCCCTTTTCACTCCTCTGCACGTTTGCCATGAATCTTTTATGAGCTCTTCATTAGGATTTCAGGGAGGTTTTCTCCAGCCAGGAGTGAAATATTCCAGGCTTGGTTTTATGGAGTGGTATGAAAATGGGAGTGTTCAGCCCATGGTTTTAAGTTTAGAAACTGCATTTTTAATGGGACTCTCCTTAGGTGAGTGAGGTTTACTCTCATGCTTTTCTTAGATTTTATTTTCAGTTCTGAGCTGTTTTAATGCCTTTTTTGAAACACAATAAGATGATAAATAGAAGTCATTTTTTTCTCCTGCACGATGCTGTCAGGAGGATGTTCTTGTTACTGGACTTTTCCTGGAATTATGGGCACTTCTTAAAAATGCTTCCTTCAATCCTTTATGAATATTTTCAAGGAAATCTCTGGAAGTCTCTTGAAAAGTTTCATTACTATTTTAGTGCATTAAATGTAGAGATAGAATTTTCAAGGTTCAGTGATTTTTTTAAGGGAATTTATATTAAATTTGGCATTTAATATTCCAGACCACAAAAAAGCCACTCTTTGAGGCTTGCAGGGCCTAAAGGGGCTTCAGGAGAGCTGGAGAGGGACTGGGGACAAGGGATGGAGGGACAGGACACAGGGAATGGCTTCCCAGTGCCAGAGAGCAGGGCTGGATGGGATATTGGGCAGGAATTGTTCCCTGGGAGGGTGGGCAGGCCCTGGCACAGGGTGCCCAGAGCAGCTGTGGCTGCCCCTGGATCCCTGGCAGTGCCCAAGGCCAGGCTGGACATTGGGGCTGGAAGCAGCCTGGGACAGTGGGAGGTGTCCCTGCCATGGCAGGGGTGGCACTGGATGGGCTTTGGGGTCCTTCCAACCCAAACCACTCCAAGATTCTGTGGTTCTCTGACAGAATTCCCAGATTTCTGTCCAGGAGGAGGAAGGGCAGCGCCTCTGACCTTCCCCTGGCACTGCCCAAGCCCCGGTAACCTTCACAGGCAGAGCCTGCTGAGGGACAAACTGGAACTTTCCATAGGATGCAAATCCAATCCTTTTTGTTACACAATTGAATTTCCATAATTTCCTTGGTGCTCCAGCCCTTTCCTGGTTTCCCAAACCACGGAACATCTTCCCTCAAATAAACCCCACTGTAGGCTCAGTGCCTGTGAATTCTATGGAATTAGGCTGATTTTTTCCTCCCCTAATAAGCAGCAGAAGCAGCCCAATTTTTTTATGACACACTCAAGTTTGGATTTTAAATTTTAAACAACTGAACACTGAATTAAGTTTTGCATTTAGCAGAGCTCCAAATCCCATAACCAGGGGTATTAAGTCTACAGAGCTTTGATGATATTGCTCTAAAGAACCCAAAGACAATTATTGGCAAAAAGTCATTTTAGCTTTAGTGTTCCCTGGTTACTCAGGGCTGGTTTATCAAAGAGATTGGGATGTTTTTATTATTTTTCTCTTACCTTGATGTGGAACTGCCTGGAATTCTCTGCAGCCACACATCCTGGCAGAGGATGTTTGATATCTACCCCAGGCAGTCAACAAAAGCACCGGGAGCAGGGAGAGGCTCCATCATCTGCTCCTGCTGCCGTTCCTGCAGAAAGGTTTGCTCCTAATGGAAACCATTTTAATTAGAGGGGAAGTCGCTGCCCCACCCCCGGGAGCACCTCGGAATTCCAGTAACTCAGACTTTGGGAAGCTCTGGAGGGACAGGGCCGCAGAGATGCTCGGAGGGATGGGAATCTCTGCCCTGGAGCCAGGCTGGGAGAGCTGGGGGTGTTCACCTGGCGGAGAGAAGGATCCAGAGGGACCCCACAGCCCCTTGCAGGGCCTAAAGGGGCTCCAGGAGAGCTGGAGAGGGACTGGGGACAAGGGCTGGAGGGACAGGACACAGGGAATGGCTTCCCAGTGCCAGAGGGCAGGGCTGGATGGGATATTGGGCAGGAATTGTTCCCTGGGAGGGTGGGCAGGCCCCGGTGCTCCCGCTCTCCTCCTCTCCGTGAGCATTCCCTGCACAGCTCCCGAGCATCCCACGGGACACGGGGAGCCCTGTCCCTGTCACTACTGCCCCAAGCAGAGGTGGGACAGGCTCCCGATGGTGTTTTTCCTGCTCTAACACTCAGAAACAACTCATGACCAACAGCGGACCACGGGAATCCCTGCAGTGCTGCTCCAGGCTGTAAACGTTCCTTGGAAAAGCAGGAACGGCCGGGAATGTGCAGCCTCTCACACCCTTTACCAGCCCCGGGAACGCCCTGGCTGCTCTGGCCTGGAAATCCCTGCTGCTTTCCACAATCGGCTGAACAGCAGGGAGGAGCCCTGGGCCGAGGAAAGATTGATAAGGAGAGGTCGGAAGTTTTTCGCGGCTTTTTCGGGCTGCATGGAGCTGCTCATCCTCAGAAAACCTGTGCCCGTTCAGCCCCACCAGCATCCTCCTCCCCAGCGCTCCTGCTGCCCTGAAAACATCAGCACCGTGCCTGAAAACATCAAATCCATCATTTTGCACCGTTCTGAGGGGGAAGTACCAGAGCGATTTCACTCCCAATTGGGAAGTACCAGAGTGATTTCAGTTCCAATTGGGAAGTACCAGAGCAATTTCAGTTCCAACTGGGAAGTACCAGAGTGATTTCGGTTCCAATTGGGAAGTACCAGAGTGATTTTGGTTCCAACTGGGAAGTACCAGAGCGATTTCAGTTCCAATTGGGAAGTACCAGAGTGATTTCAGTTCCAATTGGGAAGTACCAGAGCGATTTCACTCCCAATTGGGAAGTACCAGAGCGATTTCACTCCCAATTGGGAAGTACCAGAGTGATTTCGGTTCCAACTGGGAAGTACCAGAGTGATTTCGGTTCCAACTGGGAAGTACCAGAGCGAATTCACTCCCAATTGGGAAGTACCAGAGTGATTTCGGTTCCAACTGGGAAGTACCAGAGTCAGACCTGGCTGTGGCAGACCCACGGAGCTCTCCCCTCTCAAATCCCGCCTGTCGCTCTGTGCTGGGCTCGATCACCTTCTGAAGGCAAAACTGATCAATGCAGGGATGAGAGCGCTGCTCCTGTCTCTGCACAGCCCCGAGCTCTGGGTAGGGAACTGCAGGAAATCTGAGGGGCTGGCCTGAGTGAATGCTTATTCTTTGAGCTAGAAGACAGAGATTTTTCTCTAATATTATCACACCTGCTTTAGAGCCGCTGCAATTAAAATTTAAATTCGATTTAATAATGGCACATAAACTCCTGTGTGAGCCTGATGCCTTGAGTTTATCATTTCTGTGGACAGAAATCTGGGAGGGGAAGCTGGCTCAGAAATCAAAATGCAGATTTGGGTGCTGATGGGACCCCTCACACCCTTCTGGGATCCCTCATACCCTTCTGGGACCCCTCACAGCCTTCTGCGACCCCTCACACCACTCTGGGATCTCTGGGACCCCTCACACCCCTCTGGGATCCCTCACACCCTGCTGGGATCCCTCACACCACTCTGGGATCCCTCACACCCTTCTGGGACCCCTCGCACTGCTCTGGGATCTCTGGGATCCCTCACGCCCCTCTGGGACCCCTCATCCCCCTCTCTGCACTGCCCCATCCCCTGAGCAGGATCATTTTATCTCCAGCCCGTTTCCCTGGCAGGAGCCTGTCCCAGTCCCAGGGATGTGCCTGTTTCCCCAGCACCACCAGCAGTAACCGAGCACATTACGGGATTACAATAAACAATCTGATATCAATAACAGCTCCCAGCAGCATGAAATATCCCTGTCTGCGCCGGCTGCAGCGTTTGGAAGGGCCATTTCCTCATCCTTTGAGGTCTTCAATTAAGGCTGCTCACTTCTCTCTTCTTCAGGCACTCATAAATCTGCAGGGGAAGGCAGGAAAGAGGCAAATCCATCACCCTTACACAAAATACCTGTTTATCCACAGCCAGCGCCGAGTTTGCAGCAGCCACTGCACAGAGCAGTTTGTTCCCGTGCCCCATCCGCGCTGCCACGTCCCCCCACCCGTGAGCTTTCCCTGTCTCCATGGCAACAGATCCCCTTCCAAAGGGAGCAGTGGCGAGGCGGCCGTGCAGGAATGGGGACAAGGCGGCCCAAATGAGGAGAAATTCCAAAGCTGGGTGGCCACAGGAACCCAGAGCTGCAGGGCTCGTGCTCAGGGGTGTTCCCAGCCCGGAGCAGCAGCGCATCCCCCTCTGCATCATCTCTCCACACTTTTCCCCTGTTCTGCCAAGTGCTTCCCCTGCCCTCAGCACCCCCGGATCCAGCATCACTCTGGGACAGCAAAGGAACTCCGTGCCCACGTTTCCAAGGCTTGTTGGACCAACAGAGCAAATCCTGCAGCACAGTTAATGCCAGGCTCCGAAATCCAGAGCTGATCCTCGTGCATAACAACACCGGAGTCGGGAAATGTTCCCATAAAACATGGGAACTAATTCTGCTTGTCCAGAAACATCCTGCTGAGGAAGTACTGTCATAAGTTATAACAAACCCCAAACCCAGCTGCATCAACAGAGCACGTGGTGCCCAGCAAGGCACTGGGACAGGGGGGATGGTTTTAAGCTGGAAGAGGAAGGATTTAAATGCGATATTGGGCAGGAATTGTTCCCTGTGAGGGTGGGGAGGCCCTGGCACAGGGTGCCCAGAGCAGCTGTGGCTGCCCCTGGATCCCTGGCAGTGCCCAAGGCCAGGCTGGACATTGGGGCTTGGAGCAGCCTGGGACAGTGGGAGGTGTCCCTGCCCATGGCAGGGGTGGCACTGGATGGGCTTTGGGGTCCCTTCCAGCCCAAACCATTCTGTTTTTCCATGATTTCCTCCAGCTCTTAGCCCCAGCCCTTAGGAACTGCAGTCCAGGTGAGCTGTGGGCTCCCTGCACCTCGAGCTGGGCTGGGGTCACGTGTCAGAATAATTCTCCCTTTTAAAAAATGGCTCAAAGAAGAGAAATGACCCAGATACATAAAATAAATCTGTCTGTAGGTCTCATCATGATCTGGCTCTAACACCCAGTCTTGAGGCTCCGTTCTGCCCTTGTGTGAGTTTTGATCCATCTTCCATTCTTACTAAAACCAGGAGAATGGGGTACCAACGGTGCCTACCTCTATTGGGGTAGGATAGGGATTCAGGGATTCAGGAAATATTCTCAAAGCTTCCCTTTCCAATCCCTTCTCCTAATGTTTAAGGGAATTTGAGGCAGCAGAGGAAGGAACATGTTCATCTGCCACGTGGACAGGCTGTTCCCTCCTGCATGCCAGGGCTATCTCAGTATCCCAAGCAGTTTTGTTGAAGATTTTCCTGGAGGACATTAAAGTGACCAAGCAGAAAGCAAAGCCCACAGACATCACCTGAGGGAATCCAAGGGTTCTTGGGAGCCACTTCCAGGTGGGGTTGAGCTGGGAGAGCAGCCAGGAGCGGAGGGGATGGAGCAGGGAGGTTGATCTGCCACTGAACCAGCTGGAGAGGTAGGAGGGAGCAGCAAAATCCCCCCCAAAAGGATCAAATCAGCTCTTACCTGGAGATCCCTGCCCTGGGAGCAGGAGGGGGGTGAACACAACGTCTCGTGGGCCGAGTGTGGGAAGGGAGCAGAGATGTTCTCCCTCAGGAAGTGCCAGAGAATTCCCCCCTGGCCAAACCCCATCAGTCCCTTGGGTAAAATCAGGGTTCTCCACGTGGCACGGCACCAAGAGCTGTAATCCCAGGATCAAAGGCAGGAGCTGCGTTCACAGCAGCCCCTGGACTGCAATCACTCGATCACAAAGCCTTTGTCAGTCAGCAAAGAGATTTAATATCTCGTGTCTCTTTGAAAAGCCATCTCCTGCCCTGCTCTGTCTGAAGGCAGTCTCTGAGTGTCTGTCCAGAGGAGAGGGAACCGATGTTTTACATTTATTGAACTTGGCAGGGCAGCAATCACTCACTCTTTGCTTTCTGACAGACACAGACCTCTTTAAAGGAACCATCAGCCCCATCCTGCCCTGCCCTGGCAGTGCCCACAGTGCCCTCCCCAAGGGTCCAGGCTGTGCCAGGGGGGTAAATCTGCCTTGTTCCTCATTCCCAGAGTAATGAATTCCTCACAGATCTCCCCAGACAGCGCTGCCAAGCCTTGGAGAGAGCCCTCCAACCTCGTCCTGCCTTTCCCAACCATCTGCTCCTTCCCTCAGGGCAAAACAGGAACCACAAACCAAACCCACGGCTCTGGAAAAACAACTCACTTATCTCTGTTCCCTCTTTTTCTGCAAGGGGCCAGGCTGCCCCTTCCCCACCCTTCATCCTCCACACTGCAGGGAACGACTCTGCCACTTGGCCAGCACGGAGCTGAGGAGCTGCCTGGATTTCAGAGCCAGACTGAGCCACATCTGGTGCACACAATGTTCAGGATGAGTTAACAGCCTCTCTCTCTGCTGCTGCAGCGCAACCTTTGAGCTGTTTTCACGCTCTTCTGTTGCTGTTGTTTTCTTTTTCTCTGAAGAACCCCACACCTTGAGCAGTTCGTTTATGTTGCTTTCCAGGAAGCCTCGCTGAGCAAAGGATGAAGCATCACCCTCAGTAACAACAGGCACTTTGGTGGATAACCCCTCAGAATCGCTTCCCAAAGAGCCTTCCAGGAGAGGAATGAGCTCTTTGTTGGGATACTGTGTGCCAGGCAGGCTCTGACAGCTACAAAAGGAATTACTGAGGATTTTTAGGACATGTGGTTTGCTGGAGCACTGTTCCTTCATAAAGGAAACTGAGCTAGCAGTGCAACCCCCAACCCCTTCAAATAGTCAAAAACCCCCAAAAGATTCCAGAGCCAAAGGAGCAGCTTTGATACCAATTGCAATGTGAAATATTGGTGGGGAAATAGAGAGGAGAACATTTTACAAGTCTGTCTCTCTGCAGCTGCAAGTGCCCAGGGCAGTGTGTTCCTGCTCCTACATGAAGCAGTGTCAGGTATTTCACACCCGACTCAGATGAAAAATTCCCTGGAACAGCTGCCACGCCACCAAACCCCGGGACTGGATTGGGAACCTGCAGAAGGAATCAGCAGGGAGTCACCCATAACACACCCAGGCAGCACCTCGGGCACAGGGGGTAATAAATATCTCTGTTTATGGCACTGAAACTGCTCCATTTGGCTCTCACTGAGGGGTTCAATGATATTTTTCCTTCCTGCACTCCCAAACTCTGAGCTGTGAGAGGCTGAAGCTTCAGGAGGGAGGAACCAGGGCCTTTCCCACTAAAGTGAAACTTTAGGGAACAGGGAGGGAGAGCTTCACCCTAAAACACAACCCAACTGTGCTTTAGCTTTGCTTCCTTAAAAAAAATCAAAATGAGGAATATTTCCAGGCACCCCTGAAGTGTAAGGAGTGAAACCTATTGAAACCTCATGGGAGTGTGGAAATGTGTTTAATTACAGAGGTGTTGAGAGCTTGGGTTCACCAGAATGAATTAGAGAGACTTTCATAAAACCCTGGAATGGTTTGGGTGGGAAGGGACCTTAAATCATCCAGTGCCACCCCTGCCATGGCAGGGACACCTTCCACTGTCCCAGGCTGCCCCCAGCCCCAATGTCCAGCCTGGCCTTGGGCACTGCCAGGGATCCAGGGGCAGCCACAGCTGCTCTGGGCACCCTGTGCCAGGGCCTGCCCACCCTCCCAGGGAACAACTCCTTCTCAATATCCCACCTAAATCCCCCCTGCTTCAGCTCCTGGATCATTCTGCATTTTTCTCTGTGGTTGGCCTGTTTTGCTGGGAGTTCCAAAGGCTCAGAAGCCCAAACACACACAAAATAAACAAACAAAACAGACACAAAACCCCCACAAAAACCCCTTTAGCTGTTTTCTCAGAAGCAGCTGAGAAGCAGCTGCCACATCCCCGTGCCATAATCCAGCTTTGCTAAGCCTTGTGGAACTTCCCTGGTTTACACAGGCTGGGTACACTGCTCCCTGTGCCCTGGGAATTCTCTCCGAGGCTGTGGCTCTCCAGCACTGATCGCTGTTCGCAGCAGTCGAATCCCTGTGCTGACACCCTTCAGCTCCATCCTCAGCACCAGATCCAGCTGCAGGCCTGGCAGGGGCACAGAGGAATCGCCTGCAGAAATGCTGCCGTGAGCCACCACTGATCACAAAGCTGCTCTTGAACTGCTAAAGGTGCCCAGCTAATCCTTTCCCGATTTATAAAGCTATTTCTGGCTGAAGAGAGAATCTCTCTGTCACTGGTAATTGGGTACCTCGCCCAGGGAGGAGCTGTTGTGTTTCTCTTGCCAGGGGGCTGGGGGAGCTCGGGGAGAGCTGCGGGTGAGGAGCAGGGAAAGCCAAGGGCAGGAACAGCCCCTCTGACAGCCTGGGAGAGCTGGGGGGGCTCGGCTGGAGGGGAGAAGAATCCAGGGAAACCTCAGAGCCCCTTGCAGGGCCTAAAGGGGCTCCAGGAGAGCTGGAGAGGGACTGGGGACAAGGGCTGGAGGGACAGGACCCAGGGAATGGCTTCCCAGTGCCAGAGGGCAGGGCTGGATGGGATATTGGGCAGGAATTGTTCCCTGGGAGGGTGGGCAGGCCCTGGCACAGGGTGCCCAGAGCAGCTGTGGCTGCCCCTGCATCCCTGGCAGTGTCCAAGGCCAGGCTGGACATTGGGGCGGGGAGCAGCCTGGGACAGTGGGAGGTGTCCCTGCCATGGCAGGGGGGGCACTGGCTGGGCTTTGGGGTCCCTCCCAATCCAAACCAGTCCAGGATTCCCTGGATCCCACCCCTCACACCCAGATCTCCCCACTCCCGGTGCCACAGGGACAGAACACTCTCAAATCCAATGCTACCACATAAATTAAATAATTCTCAAATATTAAGCCCATAAATTGAAGTTTTTTTGCCATTTTTCATCCCCTTCGCAGCAGCACTTTTGTTCCCAGCTGCTTTTCTGGTTTGCTTTTTGTTTTCTTTTCATAACTTTATGATTTTATGGCAGAACAAAGAAAGTCCCTGGTTTCTGTCAGCCTTTGCTCGCTGGTGACTCACGTGCTCTGGGGGGAAAGCCAAGGCTCTGGCTGCAAATGGAGTTAATTCTCAAACTCCTAAACTGCTCCTAAATAGATTGAAAGCACAGATTTAAATCTACATAGATTTCAAGTACATCTTTACCATATTTAAAGCTTTAGGAGAAACTTGTGTGTGAGTAACACCCAAAACTCATCTTGTTGGTTTTGTTTCAGAATCCATTTCAAAAACAACACCAGGCAGTTGGAATTTGGAAAGGAATGAAGGCAGAAGTTGACAGGAATTTTGTGGGAATGGGAATAAAGGATGGATACACTCAATTTTTTTGATATTAAAGATTTTTCTTGTGTTCTTAAACATGGACATTAAACTTTCTAAAGACATCCTGAGACACATAATTGTGAAGGGAGAATTTTACAAGAGAATGATGAATTAATTATCTGTGAGTGAAGCTGATGGAATCCTGGGATCTCTCAAGCTGGAAGGGACCCACGAGGATCCCTGAGTCCATCTCTGCTCCTTGCCTGAGGTAACATCTCCTGTTTGCCTCTGAAGTTCCTCACCCCAGTCCAGGTCTGTGATCTCCACTTGGTCCCTCCTCACTTTTGTTTTCACCCTTTTTCTTCCTTTTTTCTCTCTGATCTCTGTCCAGGGAGAGATTTCCAATGATTTGTCCTCCAGGATAAACCAGAACCTCCTCCCTCTGTTTGGTTGTTAATCCTGAGATCAAAGACAGCGTGGTCCTTACCTTTGTCCACCTTCACACCTGCAGAAGGGCAAAGTGTCTCCTCCAGTTAAACCAGTGCAAGGACACTGGGGAAAAACAAAGCAATGAGGCAGCTACATCCAAAAAAAGGGGGGGAAAGGGAATCTGAAAGGATTATTTCTTCTTTTCTACATTGCTGCCGTGCTGGGCTCTCCTGGGTGGAGAGCACGGGGACCCTCCCTGCTCCCAGGGCTGACGGGGACTCTCTGCCAGCCTGAGCATGGATTCCAGCAGCTTCCCGGCTCCTTGGAGGAATATTTTCCCTCAGGAATCTCAGCCATGTGGAGCCCTTTCACGGCACAAATCCCCCGTTCTCCTTTGCACTGGGATTGCTCCAGGGCAGCCCAGGGCCAGGCTGTGCTCGGCGCTGTGCAAACTCAGCTCTGGGAACCCTTTCCCAGTGAGGGATGAGGAGAAGATGCTCTGGGAGCAGCTGCCCGAGGGGTGTGGGGCTGGGGCTCCCTCCAGCCAAACTCCTTTTCCATGAGGGAAATCTCTCGGAGTACTCTGGGGCATGAGCAGCAGCCCAGCAGGGAAATGCAGAAAGAGAAGCAAATTGGATTGGTTTTTTCACTAAAAAGGAAAAAGAAGAAGAGGAGCCACTGTTTTATATTTGGGCAGTGCCATAAATCAGGGCCAGTTCGGGTGGGGCTTGGGAAAACCTGGTCTGGTGGAAGGTGTGAGGAGAGGACAAGGGGGCAAGGCCTTAAAGGGACAGAGAGGAGCTTTAGATTGGATTCCAGGAAGGAATTGTTCCCTGGGAGGGTGGGCAGGGGCCGGGATGGATTTCCCAGAGCAGCTGTGGCTGCCCCTGGATCCCTGGCAGTGCCCAAGGCCAGGCTGGACATTGGGGCTGGGAGCAGCCTGGGACAGTGGGAGGGGTCCCTGCCTGTGGGACAGGGATGAGCTTTAGGGTCCCTCCCAACCCAGCCATTCCATGATTCCATGATAAATTACAACTCTTCGATCTTTACTCGAAGGAGGAAAACTCACCAAGGCAGGCTGGCTCCTGTTGGAGGCCAGGGCTAAACCCAGCCCCGCACAAACTTAGGGATGATTTAACTGGAAAACTTCCCAGCTCTCCCCCAGCACTGCACACTGGATGTCAGGCACCAGCAGGGGAAAACTTCTCCTTTGAATTCCCAGAGCTGGTGGGATTCCTTCGTAATCCACACTCTTCTCCAGGTCTTTTGAAGCTTCACTTTAGGCTGAGTTCAAGTGAGCAGTCTTGATTTGTGATTCCTCACAGCATTTTCACTCTGGAGCTCTCTGTTGCTTTGTTTGCTTGGAAAAGAGGATAAAAAACAGAGAGTGAAGAGAAATCACTCTGTAAATCAATGCCTGGAGTGCCCTTAGCTGAGAAATGATTTTATTTATTAAAGATGTGAAAATCCCCCTTCCATTTCACACCTAAATCTTCACTTAAGCAAGATAACTCCAGTCCTGGATGAGGAACAACCAGGGAGAAGGAGAAATGTTTGGGAGTAGCAGAAACGGTGGGGGTTGAGTTCATCAGGGTTTTATAACACACAAAAAAGAGAGAATGGAGTCTTATCACACCAAAAAGAGAGAATAGAATCTGAAATATGGCCCTAAAATCTGCTCCATCCCTGCAACAACAGCTTTTCCCAGCTGTCTGACAGCTTTAAAGATGTTCCATCCGAAGGAATAACACAGATATTTGTCACCCAGGTCAGCGGTTATTTTGTCCCCAGTTTAGGTTTTCTGACTCGTTCAGGAATCAAAGGCTTGTGACAGGCACAGGATGATGAAGGATTCGGGCAGTGCTGACCCACAACACATCCCCCACGTCTGCTGTGTCCAACCTGCTCAGGAATTGCCCTTCCCTGAGTCCTTTCTTATTTATATTGCTACAAATAAGCATTTCTCTGCTCGTATTTTGTAGTGGAGCAGCATCATTTTAATATTAATCCATTCTCCTCCTAGAGAAATTAAAGTTCTGCAGTGGCTTCACAGTGATTTGGGAAGAGAAAATTCCTCTTTTAACATCCTTTACTTGATTTTTTTTTTTTTCATTTTAACTGGAAAATTCCCATTTGGCTCAAACCAAAGAGTGTTGATCTTAGATTCTGGGGTTTTAAGTAGCAGCAATGTTGGGAATGAGGAAGGAGCTACAGGGCTGCCAAGTCTTACTTCTCCATTCAACAGCCCTTCTTCCCATCCATAGGATTGGATGGGATATTGGGAGGGAATTCTTGGTTGTGAGGGACTGGAATGGATTTCCCAGAGCAGCTGTGGCTGCCCCTGGATCCCTGGCAGTGCCCAAGGCCAGGCTGGACATTGGGGCTGGGAGCAGCCTGGGATAGGGGAAGGTGTCCCTGCCCATGGGATGAGCTTTAAGGTCCCTCCCAGCCCAGACCATTTGGGATTCTGGGATCCCATCCAATCTCAGAACACGTTTTCCCCCATGGGTTCCTCACCTCACTGCAGATCCTCAGTCTCTGCCCAGGCAGACTCAGCTCAGCCCATCCCAGTTCCTGCTGGCTCGCACTGGGATGTCAGGGGACACTTGGGCTCAGCATTCCAAGGAAGAGGAGGGTTGGGAAGAGTTTTGTTCCTGCAGGGAGAGTGCAGAGCAGCCATGAGAACCTGTTCCTCCAGCAGCAGCAGCGGCCTGCACCCCCTCCTATCCCAGAGAACACTGCATGGGGTATGCCTGGCAAATCCCCAAAAACAAGCAGGGAATTGACAGCATTTTTGGTTAAAAAGAGGTGGATTTCTGTGTTTGGCTGGGATGGGCTCCCAAAGAGCTCCCAGGAGATGAATCCTCCCCATCCTGTGGCTGTTTCACAGGGATTCAGTGAGGGGCAGCTCCTCCTCTCAGTGAAACCCCCCTGCTGCTGACTGAGGCACGCTGAGGAGCTGAAATAAATGATTCCTCTGGTTGTTGGGATCTCTGAGCACAGGGAAAACCACAGGAGGCACCACTGCATCCAAAACTCAGAAAACAACAGCACAGTGCAAGCACAGCACTATCATGAACAAGTTGTAACAATTGAATTCATTATTGGGAGCTAAATTTCCCCTATTTTCAGCAAGTTCCCGTGCCTTTGGGATGGATTGTGCAGCTCCGTCCCCTCCAGCAATAAAACCTTAATAGACTGAAACTTCTCAATTGTGTGCCTGGCAATGGGATGCAGTTTCATTTTATAAGGGGCCATCAATAATACATAAAAAATATTGTAAACCAGCATGTGATAATTTTAATTCCTCGGAGCAGGTCTGAAGAAACAGGGGGTGGGGTGCAACACTCAGCAGGGGCCAAATGCAATTATTTATTCCTGCTAAACTCCACTGGAGATGGTCAGACCCTGCTGTTCCAAAACCTCCCTCTAGTCTTGGTGCCCAGAGAATTGTGGATTCCTCATCCCTGGCAGTGCCCAAGGCCAGGCTGGACATTGGGGCCTGGAGCAGCCTGGGACAGTGGGAGGTGTCCCTGCCCAGGGCAGGGGTGGGATGGGCTTTAAGGTCCTTCCCACCCAAACCATGCAATTCCTTGCTAATTAAATCATAATCCTAATATACCAGCCCTGCCCAGCCAACTGCATCAGCCTCTGGGTTTGAAGGTTAATGAACTGGGCAGGAAATAACTGTTAAATTGTGTTTTTTAACCAGGAACCTCTCTTAGGGCAGAGGCTGAGGCTTGAGGACACATTTTTCCATTATCCACAGCTCTGATCCCTGGCCATGGAATGGGAACACGCTGGGGGCTCGTCACGGGGGACAGCACAAGGGTAAAGAGAAAGAGTTTCCTACAGCCATGGTCACCCCTGGCAGGGTCTGACCCTGTCCAGCAGTGGGACAGCAGAGAGCTGCAGTCAGCACTCTGCCCTGCACCCTGCACAGGCACCATCCTGCTTTTCCATGGCCAGCATTCCCAGGGATGCCAGGAGCCAGGTGTGAGGGACCAGGCTGTGCCAGGTGTGGCTGCAGCCCCCTCAGAGACCCTCTGCCTCCTCCTGGGCCTGTTCTGGGACCTGTCCAAGAAACCCCAAACACAATGAGGGGCCATTAAATAATGCAAGGAAGGAGGAAGAGGAGGAGGATTTTAAGGAGCCTGGGATTTCATTGCAAGGCAGATCTCTGTTGGAAAGGGTAAAATGGAATTTGGCTCTCCCTCGTGGGGACAGCAGGGGAACCACTGAGTGTTCCACTATGGACTGACTTTTAGTTTACTTCTCTTTTACCTAAAAAGATAAATTATGGGGTATTTATTTAATATATGCATATATAATCAGCACATAATCTATTTTAGCATCATGGCAGGGGGTGGGAATCACGGGACCTTTAAGGTCCCCTCCACCCCAAAGCAGTCTGTGACACTCTGGTCTAAAAGAATCAAAGTCCAAGCACAGAGCTGATCTGTCATTCAAGTACAATTAAAGCTATTTAATTAGTATTTAACGTGGTGAGAATGCTCATCATAAACTCTTACAACACAAGGTGAGAGATCATGGAATCACAGAATCTCCTGAGCTGGAAGGGACTCCCAAGGATCATCCACCCCTACAGTGCCCCCGTGCCTCGCAGCTCTGTCCAAACCCTTTTGGGCTGGGGTTCCTGCCTGTTTCACCAGCGCAAAGCCCAGCCCAGCTAACCCTGAGCCGCCCCAGGCACCAGGAGGGGACATTTCTGTGGGCAGACGAGGCCAATGTCCCCGGCAGCTGTGCACAGCAGCATGAACACATCCTGCCAGCCAGGCTCCTTTCTCCTGCCAAATCAGCGTTTTCCCTGGATAAACTTGCCCGAGTGCATTATTTACAGGATCAGCAGCACTCAGCAGCACGAGCAGAGCCAGGACAGGTCCTCGGGCAGCAGGAGCAGCCTCCCTGCAGGGAGAGCCGCGGGGCTCCTCACACTGCAGCTTTGCTCTGCAGAGGATGAGCCCTGGCAGATGGGCTCACCCAGAAATAACACCCGGGGCTCACACCTGCAGACCTTTCCAAAACAGTGCACAAAGGGACAGGGAGGTGATCAGGGGCCTGAGAGGGGCTGGGAGGTGGGGACAAGCCAGGCCTCAGAGGCATCACACAGCACCTGGGACAGGTGAGCACACCCCGCACACATCTCAGCCAGGGAAGGACAGGAGAACACCTGCACTGCCACAGCCTCTGGGAAGTGGCTCCACAGCTGAGAGCTCTTCCCTCAGCAGCCTCCTTGAGCTCCATCCCTGCCCCGGAGACAGAGCCCGGCAGACTGGGGAGATGTGCTGGGTTGTGACATCTGCAGTCACATCAGAGGCCGACACGAGAGATGCAATGTGACAGGAGGCAGCAGCTCCACATGCAGCAGCCGAGGGCTGGGGAATCTGCTTTTCCCTCGGCTCTGCACTTCTGGCAGGAGCTGCACTCCCGGAGTGGCCCAGCAGCGCTCCCTGCTCGCCTCCAGCTCCCCTCCCGTGGGATCAGGCTCCCAAAGCCACGTGCTGAACACTCTGACATTTCACAGTGCTCCTGCTCCCAACCCCACATCATCCCCCACTGCATCTGCTTGGGGATAAGGCACTGCAATGAAAATAACACCTGTGCGAGTGACACATGGCAGGGCTCGGGGAGCCACGCGCCAGCTCTGAGCTCCCCCTCCGCACTCCGTGTCACACGCAGAGTTTGGGATGACAGATTGTGACTTGCATTGACTCGGAGAGCAGCCTCCTCCCCTCAGCTGTGGCCAGGCTCCTTCCCCCGGCGATTCCATGGGTCCCTGTTTCACCAGAGCATCCTGAGGGGATGATTCTCCATCCCCAGCACATGGACCTTCGTGAAGCATCCTCTTTAAAACCCTCTTTAAATCGAGCCTGTTCTGTAGCATCCCTCCCGTGTGTGAAGGGCACTAGCCAGACACAGTTCGCACCCCGCAGCGGCAGAGCTGACAGCTAAACCCAACAGATCTATAGGATAACGCACAGTTAATTAATCCCTCTTCATTAAACAGAGCAGGTCCCCGGCGACTCCCCCATCAGGATGTGGCTGTGTCCAGAGGAAACGACCTGGGCCTGAAAGCAAAGGAAAACCCAGGCGAAGGATTTGCAGCAATTTGCTCATTAATTAGCACCTGAATGGGGGAATGTGGAAGCGCAGGGGCGACTCCGATCCCTGCTCTGGGACCAGTGACCCCCAGGGAGCGGCTGGAGCTGTGCCAGGGGAGGTTTAGGTTGGATATCAGGGAAAGGTTCTTCCCCCAGAGGGTGCTGGGCACTGCCCAGGCTCCCCAGGGAATGGGCACGGCCCCGAGGCTGCCAGAGCTCCAGGAGCGTTTGGACAGCGCTGCCAGGGATGCCCAGGGTGGGGTTGTTGGGGGGTCTGGGCAGGGTCAGGGGCTGGAATGGATGATCCCTGTGGGGCCCTTCCAGCTCAGGACATTCTGGGATTCTAAAATCCCCTTTCCCTTGCAGAGCAGCCACCCCAGCCCCTCACGGTGGCACCATCGGTGCCTGCACCCTTTGGCTGCTCACAGGGAAACAACGGAATTTTCCTAATTCCCAATTCCCAAACTGTCTTCAGCAGCATGGCAGTCCCCAAAGCAAAAACAAAGGCTGCTGGTGAGGATTTCTCCCAACTTCCTTGGTGCCGCTCCAAATATTAAAATCCAAGGGCAGCTGATGGTGTCCTCTACCCTACCCCGAGGCTGAGGGATTTGTAGGGAAAAAGATTTCCAAGATCATGAATCCAACTTCTGGCTGATCACCACCATCCCCACTAAACTTCACTGCAAAAACTTCACCACAAAAACTGAAAATGTTTTGTCAAAAACAAAAATGTTTTTAACCCTTCCAGCCACGGAGACTCCACATGAACCCTCATGAGAAGCATCCCCACGTACCAAGAAGCCCCCGGAGCCTGGACAGGTTTTGGGATGAGGTTTTCAGCCTGTGCAAAGCCCCACAGCTTCCCTGAAATCTGTCTGTGCCTCCAGGGAACAAGGACCCAGCCCGGGAACAGTGCCCTGGAGTGTTCCCGCTCTGCTTCCCAGCGCAATTGCCAGAAGACAAAAGAAAACATGTTTGCTGCATGAGAAATGTGCTCCCAGCTCAGGAGAGGGAAGGAAACTTCATTTTCTTTAAAGAATAGTTGGAAAATTGGATATTTCTGAAAAATGAACCCTGTGAATATCAAGCAGCCAGGTCCCTGAGGAGCAGCAGCTTCCCAAGGAAACCTCTGAGGATCCTCCCAAGCACACAGCATGAATAATTCCTGAAATAATCATCAGGGGAAGCAGAGAGGTGGCTCAACAATTTCAAGTGAGGGAATCACTGCAGGGAGACAAATCTGAGCCGGATGCCATTCCATGAATTCAGTGACACCGAGATGGTGGAGTCCCCATGCCTGGAGGGGTTTAACAGCCACGTGGATGTGGCACCTGGGGACACGGTGGCCTTGGCAGTGCTGGGAATGGTTGGAATCCAGGTTCCCAGAGGGATTTTCCAAAGGAAATGATGCTGTGACCCCTCTGTCCATCCCCTGGGGACACGGGTGGTGGCAGGAGCAGGTCCCATCCCCCAGCCCTGTCACTGCCCCAGCCAAGCCTGGCCCTGAGGCTGCCTCCCCTGATGCCTTAGGGTTTAACTTTTTGTGTTTTTCAAGTCCTGCAGTGCCCGGTGTGTAACTCTGCAGTTTCCTGTTCATTTCTGCCCTCTCTGCTGGGCAGACACAACAAAGCCTCTCCGGGCCTGCTCCCCAAGGACACCCAGACTGTCCTGGGCCTAAAATGTGTAAACCAACATCTTAAAGGGGGGGTGAGCTTGGGGAAACTACATCATTAACTGAAGCTTTAATTGGAGAATTAACCCTGATATGCAAATGAACGAAGCCTATCAAAGTGTGAAGGACTCGTGCCCTGCCGTCCATCTCGGGGTCCATCTGGGCAGTGGCCTCTGGCTCCCCAGGGGTACCTTTGAAGGCCTTTCAAATAAATACCCACCTTTATTCCCTTACTCCTGTCCGGTCTCTGTTTTTAGGTGGCCTCTCAAGGCATCACCCCAAGTGATTTTGGGATATGAATGGTCAGTTAAACCCTGCTCTGACCCACGGGCCCTGAGGCATCACTGAGCTCTGAAGACAATTGGGCTGGGCCAGCGTTTGTCACCCTGGGAAGGGACCAGAGCCAGCATTGCTGCACACGAGGCCAGGGAGAGGGAGGGACGTGAGCTGGGAAGGCTCTCATTCCCTGCTCAAGAACCATGAGAGAAATCACTCTCGTATCAAAGATACACAGGGGCTTATAAATATTTATGTGAGGCCCGCAGAAAATCCACGGTAGGGCACAAATAAAGCAATTTTTAGAAGAGTTAAAAAGTGACAAGTGCTTTGTGAGGAGCACGTGGGAGCGGGGCTTTGGGATGCTGGGAGCATTCATGCAGATCTGGCACTGCTGGGCTGCACTAGAGAGATGCTGGAGAGGGGCAGAGGTCCGGTTTAAGGAGCTGTGGTAAGAATTTCCCTCCCTCTGTGCTCTGCAGGTCCCCTCTGCCCCTCTTCTGTCCCTCCCAGCAGCTCCTCACGCACACAAAGCTTCTCCACCAGCACAAAAACATCACCTGAGCCAGGCCAGGTCCCTGCAGGGGATTATTTACCAAGGGTAAGGCTGAATCTGGAGGGTTTGAATCACCTGGTGCTGCTCTGGGGGGCTCCTCCTTTGCCACTGCAAACCTGCAGGGAGAGAAAACAGAGAAAAAATTGTAATTAAAAAAAACCCCAAACCAAACCAAACAAAAAACAACCAAACAACCCAAACAAAATACCTAACCGAAACAAAACAAACAAAATCCCAAACAAAAAAATACCCCCCGAAAAACCCCAACAAAAAAACCTCAAACAAACCAAAACAAAAAAACGCCAACCAAACAAAACAAAACAAAAAAACCCCAAAAACTCTAAACCCAAGCCACAACCCAAACCACATAAAAGTCTCCACATTCACAGTATTTTGAGTTTCTGAAGTCCCAGTGCTCGCCTCTGGGAAGGTTTCCATTGATTTCATTTCCAAGAGGCCCCTGAAAGTCCTGCAGGACAGAAACCACAGCCTGGGGCTGGAGGGCAAAGGGAAATCTCTGCTTTTTGTCCCAGTGAATGGTCCAGGAATGAGGAAACTCAACTGCTCCTCCTGTGAAGGAATGAGGTGTCCAAAGAGAGTTCACGGGGCAGCCCAGCTCAGGGGCATTGCCCACAGTGACCCCTCCTCTTATCTCCTATCAACCTTTTATGGCTTCAGGGGGTATTTATGGATCCCAGTGGCATTAATGGACATTTCTTCCTCCCTGAAAAACAGGATCAGCAAATGTAGCAACTTGTGAAATCCTTAAAGCCCATTGTCTCACACCCATACAGCCCTGAATTCGGGTTATCAGAGAATCCCAGACTGATTTGGGCTGGAAGGGACCCCAAAGCCCCTCCAGTGCCACCCCTGCCATGGCAGGGACACCTCCCACTGTCCCAGGCTGCTCCCAGCCCCAATGTCCAGCCTGGCCTTGGGCACTGCCAGGGATCCAGGGGCAGCCCCAGCTGCTCTGGGCACCCTGTGCCAGGGCCTGCCCCCCCTCCCAGGGAACAATTCCTGCCCAATATCCCATCCAGCCCTTCTTGCACCACCTCACTCAGCACACCCAGAGCGAAGCAGTGCTCTGGTGATCCATAACCCCATGCTGCTGCTTTGTCACCACTCAAATCCTAAACACTGAGACAAAGCTCATCCAATGTAATTCCTTAAAGCCTTCAGAAAACCTGAGGGACCAGATCCGACTCTCTGCCTGCCGTCCACCCCTCCCTGCTGCCCGTCCCTCAGTGCTCAGCACTTACACCGGGGTTAGGGACACTCAGCCACTGATCCCACACAGCCCCCAGGAGATCCGTGATTAGATATTGGCTCCCTTATCTCTGCAGAGGGAAAGTGAGATAGGCAGGATTAGGCCTTAAAACGGCCCGGGGCCACAGGGATGCACTGCTTTAGCCACTAATCCCTGCTCATCTCTGCTCCGAGATTAACTCGATGACAACACTCTAAGCCTTGCTTTGAAAGGCAGGCACAGAGCCCTGGGAGTCATTGCTGTCACCAGGGCAGGCAGCGACTGCTCCCAGCTGCAAGGGCAGGAATGATCCAGTCCTTAGGGAAAGGTTCTTCCCCAGAGGGTGCTGGGCACTGCCCAGGCTCCCCAGGGAATGGGCACGGCCCCGAGGCTGCCAGAGCTCCAGGAGCGTTTGGGCAGCGCTGCCAGGGATGCCCAGGGTGGGGTTGTTGGGGTGTCTGGGCAGGGCCAGGGGCTGGACAGGATGATCCCTGTGGGGCCCGTCCAGCTCAGGATATTCCATGATCCTGTGGTTCAGTGACCCAGGGCTGCGAGGCAGCTGCAGCCCAAGGAGGCAGCACAGGACTGACCAAATTCCATCTTCTGCCAGCACTGTCCTTGCCTTTGCCAGCACCCTGACTTCCCTCCCTCCCTGGTGAAGGTGGCTCTGCTTCCCCCCTTCCCCAGAGTCCTGAATTTGGCAAAAGGGGCTAAAGTGGAGTCCTCTGAACTGTGGAATTATTGAGGTTGGAAACAAACTCAAGACCATCAACCATCACCCAGCAGCCCCACGGTCACCGCTGCCCCTGTCCTCAAGTGCCACATCCACAGCTGTTCTGAACACTTCCAGGGATGGTGACCCCACCACTGCCCTGTTCCAATGCTTGATAACTTCTTCTGTGGGGAAATTTTCCTTAATGTCCCATCAAACCTCTCGTGGTGTAAGCTGTGGCCATTCCCTGTTGTCCTGTCCCTTGTTCCCTGGGAGAAGCCAGTGCAGGCCTGTAACAAGGGCCAGAAAGAATAACCAGGGCTGTGGAATTCTACACCAAAAGCATCTGTGTCCTGCTCAGAGTGTAAGGTTTGGCACAGCCCCTCTCACACCACAAACTCCGTCCCACAAAGATCCCTCCCGTCACACTGATAATCCCCCAGAGAAGAGATAAATTGTCTGATTTCCACGTGTGGGATCTAACCCAAATCCTTTTGATTCATCATAAGCCATTAATGGCAGTGGTAATGAGCATGCACTAAACATCCCATAAAATATGAAAAGCCTGGATGGCTCTCAATAGATCTTGGCAAGTGCCTCGTTTAACCTTCACAGCTCATGAAAAACTGTTCCAACTTCCCCGTCTCAGACATGAAAACCATTGATTGTTTACAGCTTTGCATGACCTTTTGTGACAAGTGAGGAAAATGATGAGATATTCGGGTGCAATTCAATCATGAAATATGCTCCAAATTATGTGGGGTTGCAAAGTGCCCACGTTGTTCCTGCACATTTATTTCAGCTCCGAGTCTCATCCAAGTCTTTGGAGAAGATGAGTAGGGAACTATTTCCAAGTGCACGGTTCTGAGTGCAGATAAACTGTTAATGCCTGGGAGACAGTGGGGCTGAAAAGTTGCTCATAACTATAAAATCTATAATTAATTTAAAAAAACATCAGCCAAATGACATTTTTCAGTTATAGATGTGCAGCACACGCACCAAGATCCTCTCCTGGGAAAGCTGTGCACGGCCTTCCCCAGACTCACAGGGAATGTTCAGCCTCCACAACACCAAATCTCAGTCTGACAGCACCTTCGTCACCCAGCTTGAACCCGAGCCTCAAATGAGATCTTTGCTTCCCTGCTGATCCCACAGCACAGCCCTTCAGGGGTTAAAAACGGGACAGCAAATCTTCCTCTCCTCTGGGATCTCATTTCTCTTCCTCCTCCTCACATTTCCAGTTTATTTCGCTTCAAACCCTTCTCACCACCCCAGCTCCGCCTCCTGTGACAGGGAATTATTGTCTCTTCCTGCAGACCTGTAATCACCAGCCACGAGTGACGGCTGAAATGGATTTTTGGGAGCACAGTGCTACAGAAACACCTGGAAAGCGGGCTGTGCCAGGATATAGCCTTTGTTATGCATTGTTTCAGCCCTGTGGCTCCAGTGCCTAACACAGCTCAGGGAATCATGGAATGGCCATTCCCAGGGGTCCTGTCCTGCTCACGGAGGGCAGAGGTCGGAGCTGCAGCCCCAGGCAGTGTCCCCTGCCCAGCTGGACACACTCAGTGACCTCAGCTGCTCCTCAGGGCCCTTCCCCATCTTCAGAGCTCAAGGATTCCTCTCGTGAAGGCTGAGCCTGCAGTGGTTTGAGGGCTCTGCACTATTCCAGAGGCTGAGATCCCTCCCGGAGCTGTCCCGTGGAAGGAGCAGCTGCACTCCCCCACCTCTCCCCAGCCAAACTGAACTTTCCAGCTCAAGGGCAGGGATGTTTCCACCGAGACTGGTAATGCTTGGTCCTTCCCCTAAGCCAGCGCTGAGCTCTGCAGCAGGATGTGCAGGAATCTCAGTGCCTGGGATGGGGAGGAGTGACAGGGACCAACTCCTGTTAAACCCTCAGCTGTGAAAACCCTGCCCATATTCAGCTTTTGTACAGCCCACTGCAGTTTTACAGCAGGCAAAATCCCCTAATGGCCATTTCAGGAAAACAATTCCGTCTGATTTTTAGGGATATGCAATAGATGGATCACATCCACCCCAGAGCTGAGAATGGGAATGCGCTGAGTCAAACTGCCCAAAGGTCCTGCCCATCACCACCATTTCTTGTAAAAACCAGTGCTCTGAGTCACTCAAACGCCTCAAACCCCAACTTTTACTATTATTTATGTCCCACTGTATGTTTGTATTTTATTATTTCCACTTGAGCTTGAGCATCAGAGTCACCTGTGGAAAGACAAAGTTTCCTTCAATAGGTGTTGGTTTGGAAGGAGTCCCAGAATGCCTCCCAAAACAAAACCTGCAGCCTTCTGAGGCAGGATGAGCTTCCCTTGCTGCAATGGGATATTGAAAGCTTTTTACAGGTTGTAAATTTTTAAATCCTACTGCAAACAGGATCACAGAATCACACTGTAAATGTTCAAATCTTAGTGCAAACAGGATCTCAGAATCACACTGTAAATGTTTAAATCCTACTGCAGACAGGATCACAGAATCACAGTGGAAATGCTCAAATCTTACTGCAAACAGGATCACAGAATCACAGTGGAAATGCTTAAATCTTACTGCAAACAGGATCACAGAATCACAGTGAAATGTTTAAATCTTACTGCAAACAGGATCACAGAATCACAGTGGAAATGCTCAAATCTTACTGCAAACAGGATCTCAGAATCACACTGTAAATGTTTAAATCCTACTGCAAACAGGATCACAGAATCACAGTGAAATGTTTAAATCCTACTGCAAACAGGATCACAGAATCACAGTGGAAATGCTTAAATCTTACTGCAAACAGGATCACGGAATCACACTGGAAATGCTTAAATCTTACTGCAAACAGGATCACAGAATCACAGTGGAAATGCTTAAATCTTACTGCAAACAGGATCACGGAATCACACCGGAAATGTTTAAATCTTACTGCAAACAGGATCACAGAATCACAGTGAAATGTTTAAATCCTACTGCAAACAGGATCACAGAATCACAGTGGAAATGCTTAAATCTTACTGCAAACAGGATCACGGAATCACACCGGAAATGTTTAAATCCTACTGCAAACAGGATCACAATGGATCAAAGGTGGCCCAGGAGAGCATCCTTAATGAGCAGTGACAGCTCTGCTCTGCCAGGGCCCCAGCCCTGCCTTTCCCAGGCAGCAGCTCTGCCAGAGCCCACAAAACACAACTGTTGGAGCAGCAGAAGACAAAAGGGACGCTAATTATTAATTAGCAGAGCTGCAGGCGATTGTGTAGCGATCAGTGGGAAGCTCAGACGGAGCCGCGGCACAGCCGGGCAGGGAGGGAGCAGTGACAGCCTGGCAGCAGCACTGCTCCTGCCCAGGGAAATGCCGCCTTTCGTGCCCGTTTGCAGCCGCTGGAGCAGGGCAGTGCAGGAGGGGAGGGCAGTGACCCAGCCCCGCTCCCGTGCCGTGCATGCCGCGATGGTTTTAAACCTCTGGCACAGAGGAAGTGCAGGAGCAGCAGAAATGGATGTGCTGGGAACCAGGAGCTGATTTGCTTTCCTTTGGTTCACGTCTCCATTTGGAACCTCGGGCAGAGAGCAGCTTTTCCAGCCCATCCATCCATCCATCCATCCATCCATCCATCCATCCATCCATCCATCCATCCATCCATCCCAGCTGCAGCCCCTGCCTCTCCTGGGATGCCCAGCTGCATTCAGCCTGCGCTTGTACTGACAGCACCGGCTCAGGACGGGCTGTGCTGCTCCAAGTCCATCACCAGGACTTTTCTCTGCAAATCCTGGAGGAACCGTGCTTCCCAGGAAATCCCATGGCATAGCAGAGCCAAGCAGGAATATTGCTGGACTTCTCCTGCAGCAGAATTCTATCAGTCTGAGGAGAATCCCAAATCCTGTGGGATTAGGGGGACGAGGCAGCAAATCCAACAAACCCAGAAAATGGGGCTGTTTTAAAGGAAGCACAGTCATCTGTTGACCCACCAATATCGACAATAAATTCTTGCAGCTGTAACGAGTTTGAGGCAGAGCTGTGACTCCCCAGCATTCCTTTCACATGTAAATGTAAGGAATTCTCCTCCTCTTGCCCCAGGACTTGCCAGCTAAATAAAATCTCCAGTTCCTCAGGAGCAAAGAGCAAAGCAAAGGGGGTTGCAGGAACAACTCACTCCTCCTGGAGAGTTCGGACACAGGAATATGATGGCATTTCCCCCTCTCCCTGTGCCCACCATGGACTGCACTGAGTCCCCTTTAATTCAATTAATTATACAAATTATATGACTTCATCTAAACAACTTCAAATAGTCTGGGTTCTCCCATGTTTAATGCTTCACTATCAGAGCATTTTTCTTAGATAAGTGAGAAATTAATGCTCCATTTGTTTCTTGTCAAGCTGGATTTTTTCACTCGAATTTCACCTTACTGAACACCTTCCCCAAATCTCAGTCCAGCTGTTCTCAGATGCAGAATAAAATCCATTGCTGGATTTGTTTTATGCACCACGTAGCAGACACACATTCTTGAGGCCAGAGCATCCCAAATATCTGTGCAAATGGCACAGCTTCCCCGACAAAATTCAGTTATTCCCACTTTCCCAAATAAATCATAGAACACCAAGCACTGCAGAGCTTCCAGAGCAAACACTGCACCCTTCCCAAGCTGCAAACAAAACCAGATTTGCAGCTGTCTTTCCATGGAAAAGGATTGTTCAATATGATTTTTACTCACTGATTTATTCCCTGGAGGCTTAAATGCTTCCTGTTTGAAGAGGAAATTTGAACGTGAGGGGTGAAGCTGTGTAGCCAGAGGATTTACAGCTCGGCAGGGCTGTTTTCTAAATTCTAAATATTTCTAAATTCAAGTCTTAAGGCACAAGGAAACTCCAAAAATTAAAACAGCAGACCCAGCACAGGCCAGCTCCTAAGAAATGATCTCTTTAAGTCAGCTGAGTTCCTTGGCTCAGAGAGTGGGATGTGCTCTCCCTCTAGAGTTGTAGCTGGAGCCCAGAGCTGGGAGTGAGAGGAGTCATCCTGCTCTTACCCATTCAAAAGAGAAGTGGCCTTGAAAATCCATCTTTGCATCAAATCCTACCAGCAACATTTCATCCAGCCTTGACCAGGAGCCTGAACACATCCCAGAGCCACTTTCATCAATAGCTGCGAGCAAACCACTCACACAAACTGGTGTTTACATCGTCTCAGCGCTCATTATCCTCAGCACATCTTCCTCTTCACTCCTGGCACGGTGATACAACCAAGCAAATTCCCCCTGAAGAGTTTAATTAAAGCCCTCTCTGCCCTGAGAAGCTGCAGGACTGCAGGATCACTCCTTGGAACAACACAGGAATGAAAAGCATTTGCCTCGCGCCCCTTCAAACATCTGAAGTGCAGGCAGGAAGAAAAGGAATAAATAAAACCTCCCAGACAAGCAGCTCTCCAGGAAGAGCCATCTGCTCCCAGTGCCCCCAGGAAAAGCAGCTTCTCTGGCTTGTCAGGAAATGGGAACCAGCCTTGGAGTTCAGGGAGCCAAGAGCCGCGCTCTGCCCTGATCCTGGCACTCCGGAAATGTCAGGGATAAGCTCATTTCCATCCTGATGAATAATGCACACAACAGCACATGGATGCACGGGAATTCTGCCCTGGGAGCTGGGCGGGTTGGGAAATGGAAGCATGAAAAGAGGGAATGAGGGTCAAGGAGCCTGACACCTCTCAGTGCTGCAGTTATTCCACATTTATATTATATTAGAAGGAAATGGGCTGGAATAACTCCCTGGGAGCAGACCCCGACCCCCCCCAGCTGCCCCCTCACAGCCCTTTCCCGCCCCTGATTTTCCTTTGTTTGCACCCATTCTGCTCAATCCAAGAGGAAATGGGCCCAGGGCTGGTTCTAAGGGATGTTCTGGGGCACAGGCTGGGAATTTTGCCTACAAATGCTGTGCCTGGAGTCTGGGTTTGTAACCCTGCTCTGGATTTCAAAGCTTTCTATTAAATCCTCTCAGTAAGGCCTTGTTTTACTGTTATAGACTCACAGCCTGGGTTGGGTGGAGGGACCCCAAAGCCCCTCCAGTGCCACCCCTGCCATGGCAGGGACACCTCCCACTGTCCCAGGCTGCTCCCAGCCCCAATGTCCAGCCTGGCCTTGGGCACTGCCAGGGATCCAGGGGCAGCCACAGCTGCTCTGGGCACCCTGTGCCAGGGCCTGCCCACCCTCCCAGGGAACAATTCCTGCCCAAAATCCCATCCAGCCCTGCCCTCTGGCTCCCAGGCAGAGCTGTTTGGAGCAGCAGCCTGGTCCCTCACACTGGAAGCAGCCCAAAGCTCCAGGATAATGAATATTTAGCATCCCTTCCCTTTTAAAAGCACGGATGTAGCAGCACGTTGGGAACAAAATCTGCCGAAGCCGTTTGGCAGGTGCTGGAAAACAGAGCCAGAGTTCCCCAAATCCCTCAGGCAGCCACGAGGAAATCCAGGAAAACCCCAAAATCCACTGCTGTGGATGATGTCACTGCCTGGGTGATTTCCTGTGTCACAGGACAGGGACAGGAGCTGGTGTTACCCTGCCTGAGACCTTCACACAACCCTGGAGGAGCATCCCAGGCAGGAACATGGAGCTGCAGCTCCTGGAGAACGTCTTAAATGCTCCATTTACTTCAGGGGGTGCAAAGCTCTTCATTTGTAACACAGGCAGAGATTTAATGATGGAATGGATTTTCTTCAGAAGTGTCTAAAGGTTTCTAAAAGGCTTTGAGCATTAAAGGGAATCGGAGATCAGGCTGGAATTTTGCCTGGTGTTTTTCACTGGTTTCCCTCCCCTTCCCCAATCCCAGGCTCAGGATGGTAATTAGAGCACTTTACCTTCCCTCTGGAAATTGGAGTCATTACGGGAGCCTGGGAAGAAGGAGTTCAGCTCATCTCTATTCCATATAACAGCTCCTAAAAATACAGCCAGGGTGGAATCACGAGGATGACACAGCCTGAAATAACAAAGCCAAGCTTTAATTTAGCCCTGCAAGGACCTCTCCAACCACCCTGCCGGGGGTTTGAGGCAGAAAAAGAGCAAAAGTGGACCCTGCAAAAACGGCAAAAAGAAACATTCCTTGGCAGATCTGTGCAGCATTAATCAAGACGATCGAAATGTTCGTTTGAAGGGAGGGCAATTTGGCTCCGCATTATCCAAACCCCTCCATTTCCCAACATCCTAAAAGCTTTTCTAACTAAAACAGGCTCTCAAACTGTCATGTGCTGGCTCTAAACCATCTCAGTCTCAACCACTAATCTCTCTTGAAAGAATCTCTCCGGTGAAAGGGACTCTCAGGGCCGTGGCTAAAAATTTAATGATTCAATTATTTGCTATCATTTTAATGAAGTCATTTCAAGAGCACGAAATTGATGCCACCTGTGGAATATCTTCTGTATTTTTGATGAATTAGGGGCTTATTCAGGTCTGAGATTGGTGTTTCCAGCAGCCCTTTTGTGCAGTTATTTACAATTCAGCTTAATTACAGCATCCTGCAAGCTCAGCTGTCAGCCCTGACGTTATATAACCCTCTTTAAAAGAAACAGATTATTTAATATAGGAATTGGAAACTGTGACAAAAATCTAGAGAATGAAATAGAAATTTATCTTTCTGAACACATTTTCATTACCCCATACATTTCCCTCAAAGCTTTGGGAGGCAAACGGGGCTCTGTTGAATTTACAGAACGATGTTACTCCAGTTATAGAATGGAATAAAGGGCAAAAGCCCACTTGATCCCTGTGTTCTAACATGAGGGTTCTAAAGAAGCTTCCAAATGCCAAGTGCAATGTTAGCTTTACACAACAGTTGGGTTTGTTGAGACTGATGAAACCTCTTTTAATTAAAAAAACCATGGAGAAACTACATATCAAAATTAAATATCAAAATGAGTATCAAAACAACAAACCTCATCTTCATTTTCACTGTGCAACCACCGAATTCAAAGCTCTCTGCTGGAATAAATTTTTTAAAAGTGGAGGTAAAAAACTGGGTTCTTCAAAATGCAGTCCTAAAATGTCAGGTACTTTCATTTTCCAGCAGTGGAATAGTGAAGGGTTTTCACATCTGTTAAACTGACACAGGAGCGACCTCTCACACTGGGATCAATGATATTCCTTAATATCAGTGGGGAGAAATCTCCCAAATAAACTGGAGGATTGCACAGCTGAAGAAGAGGAGGAGAAAAAGGGGGGCAAAGAGAGCATTTTAGTTAATTTTTATCTCCTTTGGAATTCATTCACACTTGACCTGAGAGAATATGAATATTAAAATTGTATGAAGGTAGGTGAGGAAAAAACCCACAAAATGCCAGAGTTATAAGAGGAAACACTGAGTAATAAATGGGAAATAAAAAGCTGTTTAAGTGGCTTTAATGCCGAATTGAATCGTTAGGAAGGTTTAGTAATGACCTGAGGAATTCATGCATTAAATTCAGATTCAGGCGAAGCTTCCATGCAGGAAGGTTCCTGCAGTGCCAGGTGCTGCCTTCCCACAGACCATGGCAGGAATCACGGGAGGGACCCTGAACTGCCCCAGTTTAATGGGATTTCTCCAGAAAAAGAGCTCGGAACAGAACAGGACAAGCTGAAATGGCTGCAGCACCAACTGAGCAGGAGGGACACAGGGCTGGAACACCCTCTGTGGGAAATGCACTTCAAAGCAATTCCAGTTTATATCCAGGAGAGGAAAACAACCCTGGAGTTGAGGGTCAGAGGGTGGATGAGCAACACTTGATGCTGTTCTGCCAAATTAAAACGAGGATCAAAGGAAATTTCCCCAACACTGGGACACGGGGACGAGGAATATTCACTCCAGCTCGGATATTTTCAATGCCTGTGCTCTGAGTTTACAGCTCATTACAAAGGCAACTGTGCACACTCACCCCACAGACAGGACAGGATCCCAGGGTGCCCCGGGTGGGAAGGGACCTTAAATCTCATCCAGTTCCGTGGGCAGGGACACTTCCACTATCCCAGGGTGCTCCAAGCCCTGTCCAGCCTGGCCCTGAGGGACTCAGGAGTACAACAGGTCTGTAACACTTTGGGATGTGCTGGGTGATCTCCTGCGGGGCCCGGGGAGGGCAGGAGCTGCTGAAGCAGCTTTTCCCCGGGGTTAGAGGAGTCAGAGGATATTTCTCAAGATGAACAATAACCCTGTGCAGCTGGTGCTGCTGTGGGGCTGCAGCGCTCAGAGCTGATGATTCCTGACTGAATCGGGCTCTAAAAGCCCGGCTGGTGCAGAATTCCAGCTGACGAGGGCTCCCAGTGTGTAACCCAAGGAGGCAGATGTCACCCTCAGAGCCACCCGGTGTGACATCCCTGCTCAGGTCACTCCTCTCTGCTCGGCCTGCTGCAAACCCCAGTGATGATGTTTGGGCAGGGCAGGGGGTGTTTTACAGATCCCAACTTCCCAGGATCCCTGAGGCTGGAAAAGCCCTCCCAGCCCATGGATTCCAGGCTGTGCCCCATCCCCACCTTGTCCCCAGCCCAGAGCTCTGAGTGCCACCTCCAGGAATTCCCTGGACACCTCCAGGGATGGGCACTCCAAACCGCCCGGGGCAGCCCCTGCCCAGGCCTGAGCACCCTTTCCATGGGGAAATTCCTGCTGCTGTCCACCCTGAGCCTCCCCTGGCCCAGCCTGAGACCGTTCCCTCTCCTCCTGTCCCTGTTCCCTGGGAGCAGAGCCCGACCCCCCCTGGCTGCCCCCTCCTGTCAGGGAGTTGTGCAGAGCCACAAGGTCCCCCCTGAGCCTCCTTTGCTCCAGGCTGAGCTCCTTTCCCAGCTCCCTCAGGAATTCTCCAGCCCCTTCCCAGCTCCGTTCCCTTCCCTGGACACGCTCCAGCCCCTCCAGGGCTCTCCTGGTGGGATGTGCCCGGAGCTGCCCCAGGATCCCGGGGGTCCCTCAGCAGGGCCAGCACAGGGGACAGTCCCTGCCCACGCTGGGGCTGGCACAGCCCAGGGACTATCGGCCTCTTGACCCCCTGGCCACTCCCAGGCTCATGGCCAGCGCTGCCACCAGCGCCCCAGGGCTTTTTCCAGTGGACAAATTTCCAGGGAGCACCGCTGGGAGCAGCTTGTCCCTGACACCATTTGAGGGGGCAGCGTCCCCAGTGAGCACCTGCAGCCTCCCCACAGCTGAGCACACCTGGTGTGCGCAGAGGGAATTTACAGGTGCTGAATTTCCACCCCTCTCGCCTTTCCCGGTGCTCCCGGGGTCTGCCAGGTGGGTCTGTGCTCCCAGGATGGGTTGGAGAGCCGGAGGAACCTGCAGCTCGTGGGGAGCATCTCGGGCAGTGCAGAGGAGCTGCCCCTGCCCGGCTGCCTCAGTTAATTAGCAGTGCACGGAATGGACCTGAGAGATAATTAGATTACCTGAGGGGTCAGAGCACTCCCACATCACTCTGTGCTTCACAGCCTGCCCAGAGAAATGAGCCCGGATTCCTGGGGACTTAGGCAGGGCTTAAAGGGAGATAAAATGTGGCCCAATTTTAATTCAATGAGCAGGGGGTGTTTGTTCCCTGCTTTCAGCTGGCACAAGTGGCCCATCCAGGTACAAATCAGCTCCTCATCCATCTCCGAGGAAAATCAGGAGTCAGAAAAGGCTTTTTGCTTGGAACTCTTTGGTCTTTGTTCCTTGGCCTCCTCTGAGGGGAGATCTCCTGCCAGGGACACCCAACAACAGCAATGAGGGCTCAGTGCTAAAAAACAGGCAAAAAATACCAAAAAAGGGGTGTTATATTCTCTTAAATCTGCCTTTCTTTATCCCAGAAGGGTTGAGAGGGACCTTAAAGCCCATCTTATTCCACCCCTTTCCATGGACAGCGACACCTTCCACTACCCCAGGTTGCTCCAAGCCACTAAAAACCTAAATTATTTCCATATCCTGTGTAACTTAGTGAACTTCACAAACATCTAAATCCCAGGGTGAACAAAAACTCCTCCGAAGCAAACAGAACAGTATTTCCCAAACTTTACTTAAGCAGCAAGGTCAAAATCTGTACGTGACCTCGGTGATGTCACTTGGAAATAATGGATTTTGACATCTAAATGTGAGGATTCGTTTCCTAACATGGAAAAGCCCACGTGGCACCCAACATGAATAGTTAATTAAAACAGGGGGCATTAAAAATGCAAACAAATAAAACAAGGAACCCTGAGAATCAAAGGTGTGCTGAGAACATAAAAATAGCAGCTGTAAAACTCCTCATAAAAATACATACAAATAGCCCATGACTTAACTTTCTACATCCATAATATACAAATAATAAGGGTTTTAAATTCACTCATGGCTGAGCAATCAAGGAGAAAGCAGCTCCTGAAGCCTCAGAACCACCAGAACTCCCTGCTACACATTTTAAAAGCAAGCAGCAATTATGAAGTTGCCCGATCAAAGCTTTTAATGCTGAATTTTCAAAGCAATTTGTAACCATTAAGCAAATGTTTCAGCTCATGGGCAAGGCAAACATCGCTGTGCAGCTTCACTGAAGAGTTAAATTTGAGTAAAAGAGAAAAATGAAACTTTTCCAGGGTTATGCAAGGAATTTGTATCATTTGAACCAGAGAGTAAAGCCCCGATTCCTCCTCCTCTGCCTTAAAAAGGAAGATGTGGAAGCTCCCACCCTCCTTGTAATTGTTTTTGTGATAATATTTGCATTATTCTATTGAGCAGGAGAAGAGTCACACTCTGAAATATCAGCAGCAGTCCAGAAAGCCATTATGAGAAGCAATTACTGCAGGTTACTGATTTGGAGCATCCAGGGAGATGGATTAAGTTTGGGCTTGGATTTAAATTTAAAACAAGAATTCTCTTAGACCCTGCACGTCCCATTAATGCTGATAAAGCATTAACCCCTGGAGGGGTTTGGTACCTCTGGGCAGGACTGGAGGGTAAAACCCAGAGTTGTGCTGGGCCCAGAGGGGGTGGGCTTGGCTCTCCAGACAGCACCTTATGGAATGCCTGAGGCTCCTCATCCCCTGGGAACAACCTGGATTTGCAGGTTCAGTGAATGAAAAGCCGTGGGAAAGGCTTAGGAGCAGCAGCCACTCCGAACAGAAAAAAATCCAGTTTATCCAGTGTTGAACCCCAGGTGAAGAATGGCAGGAGTGTTCCAGGAACTGGGGGTTTATCTGCAGCTGGGGGTATGTGGGAGCCAACACAGCTCCTTAATCCCCAAACCCCAGTCAGACCAAGGATTTGCCCTTTTCCTACCCGAACCCAAGGCCAAACCCCAGGAGCTGGGATGTGCCTGCAGGGCTCTCCCACAGCCCCACGAACCCATTCCCCAGCTCCTGCAGGAGCCACGGTGTCCCTGCCCTGCGGGAGGGGAAGCTCTGGGCATTTCCACTTGGGAACGCTGCCCAGGATCTTGCTGGGTGTGCTGGCACCTGAGGGAGGCAGGGCAGTGTCCCTGCTGCCCCTGGAGGGGTGGGACAGCCCTGCCCGCTCCCGGCACATCGGCACGGAGCTGCAGGAGATGCTTCAGTGAACCAACGAAGTCAGTGAATTATGGAATCGTGGAGGCTGGAAAATCCCTCTGGGAACATCCACTCCAACCATCCCAGCACTGCCACCCCACCACTGCCCCACATCCCCAGGTGCCACATCCACGGGGCCTTCAAATCCCTCCAGGGATGGGGACTCACCCCTGGACAGCCCTTGCCATGGAGGAATAATCCTCAATATCCATCTAAAAGGACACCTTAACCCAGGGCCTGTGGTTTTGGTGAGCTTTCAGCAATAACAGCCGAAAAAAGAGCTGAGTTTTGGAATAAGGGCTGGAGTGGGAGGGATGTGCCCAAATCAGTCTGGAGCTGGGCCTGAGTAACTCCCTGATTTATTAAATTCTGAAATAAATTACCTTTACCTGAGGAGAACCACGTCCAGATTCAAAGGAAGGTTCTCAGCCACCACGGAGAGGAGAATTCCAGAGGTGGAAACAGCCCTGTCCCAGAGGTGCTCACGGGTCTGTTCTTTGGAAAAGGGGGGAGAATCCCTGGGCTGGCAATGCCACCGCACCCACCAGGAGCCGTTTCCAGCATCCCCATCCATTTATCAGTGAGGATTTTCCTCCTTGTGCTGGGTCCCGCAGTGGGAGGAGTAACGGCCACTAGGAGGGAAGAGTTATGTGTAGATTACTGCAGAAAATAACTGAGTTCCACCTAAATTGAGGGGTGCAACCCTCCAACATCATCTCGGGTGCGAGGAGGTGGAGAGATCAGGTTTCTTTAGGTGATACTTCGGGTGTGAACACATTCAGCTGGAAAAACAGTGAAAATTTAAAAAAATAATTAAACCACTTGGATTTCAGAGGATCCCAGACTGGTTTGGGTGGGAAGGGACCTTAAAGCCCACCCAGTGCCACCCCTGCCATGGGCAGGGACACCTCCCACTGTCCCAGGCTGCTCCCAGCCCCATCCAGCCCCTCTCCAGGTCTGGCTGGGTTTGAATTTCACAGCAGAAATATTCGCTTTTTACACTGAGCACGCAAAAATAAAACGGATTAGTGCTTAATGGATGATCTTTCATCATCTGAATTTTAAATGAATTTTAGAGCAGCTTCATTATCTGCTCGGTGGAGCTTTATTTGTAGCAATGCTTCTCCCAGCAGCCAGGCGAGGGGGGCAGCACGGAGAAAAGGGGCTGGGTAGAGTTTAATTGCCTGGGAATTCCAAACAAAGGGAATTGCTGGGGCTGGTTGTGGGGTTTGAGGGATTGCCACCGGCTCCAGAGCAGCCACAGAGGGGATGTGGGGCTGGCCAGCAGCAGGGAGAGCCAGGGATGGAGGCCCAGCATTCCCAGGGAGAGGATTCCTGTGGGATGGAGGCCCAGCATTCCCAGGAAGGAATTCCTGTGGGATGGAAGCCCAGCACTCCCAAGGGGAGGATTCCTGTGGGATGGAAGTCCAAAATACCCAGGGGGAGGATTCCTGTGGGATGGAGGCCCAGCACTCCCAGGAAGGAATTCCTGTGGGATGGAGACCCAGCATTCCCAGGGGGAGGATTCCTGTGGGATGGAGGCCCAGCATTCCCAGGAAGGAATTCCTGTGGGATGGAAGTCCAAAATACCCAGGGGGAGGATTCCTGTGGGATGGAGGCCCAGCATTCCCAGGAAGGAATTCCTGTGGGATGGAAGTCCAGCACTCCCAGGAAGGAACTCCTGTGGGATGGAAGTCCAAAATACCCAGGGGGAGGATTCCTGTGGGATGGAAGCCCAGCATTCCCAGGGGGAGGATTCCTGTGGGATGGAAGCCCAGCACTCCCAGGAAGGAATTCCTGTGGGATGGAAGTCCAGCACTCCCAGGAGGAGAGCAGAATTCCACAGCCATGGAGTTGCTCCCTGTTGGGAACACAGCAGTGCCCAAATGAACCCGCTGGAATAAAGAGGGAAGGGAAAGCAAGGAGGTGGAAAAGCAGCACTGAAACGCGGGCTGGGAGAAGGGAAGAGCAGGAATCTGCACCTCCAGAGTTCATCTGTGAGGGTAAATCAGGATCACAGTAAAGAAATACGGAACTGCAGGAATCTCCCCTTTGGAATACACAGGGTTTGGTGTTCTTGCAGGATTTATGTGAGTCCAATAAAATGAATAATTTATGGATACCTACGGAAGCCAGGCCTGCCCTAAACCACAGATGTGCTTTAGATTCTCAGTTTACTGCACACATTGGTTCTGGTTTGCTTTGTTTGGGGCATTCTGAGGTTGTTTTGGGGGGGTTTGGGGGTTTTTTACTAAAAAGGGTGATACAGGAGGTGATCACCCTTCCAGCCCCAGCTCCTGCAGCATTCCCAATCTCCAGGTGGACATTTCCACTCATCACACCCCAAAAAAGCCCAATATCCCACTCAGGTGTCTCCCATGGGTGCTGGGCACAGTGGGGTCCCCCTGTTTGTGCCCCCAGAGGAGCTGCCATGGGAGCACCTCTGCTCAGCCCTGGTTAATTTTGGGAATGGAGCACGTGGAATATCCAATCTCACAGCCTTTGAATCCATCCATTAACAGCCTGCCTGGATTTATTTAAGATTTCCCCAGCCAGGGCCAATTTCCAGGAGAGCTGATCAGAGGTGCAGTAACCAGGTGTGACAGGGAACAACAGAGCCATAAATGAGGAAACAGCTTTGGGAATTGTCACGCCCGGATCCCAACACCAGCGTTGTTCCCAGACCCTGTGGTGCCCAGGCATCATCAGCTGTTTACAGGCTGGGTGGCAAAATAAATATTGCAATAGATTTCCTTCTCTGTGCCACGAAACTTCACTGTCTCTGCCTTCCCTGGAGGTTTTATTCCTCCTTCTCCCGGGAAGCTGGAAAAGAGCCCCCTGAAATGAGCAATCGGCCTCATCTCCTGCCCTGTCTGCGATCACACCGGGACTGTTCTCACCATCAAACACTTTGACTGCACAAAACTTTCCAGCCAGGTCCATTGGTTTGGTTTCTGCCATAAAATCCAGGCTGGAGTGAGGGGGAGGGCGCTGACAGTGAGGAGCTGAAATCACTGCAGGGTTTTTTACACTTTTCCCTGGAATTATTCCCGCTCTGTAAAATGAAGCAAGTTTTGCCATCTGCCCACAAACTTCTCTCCATTTCCAGCTTTGACTTTGCTGCTGGTCTCCATAAATCTCAAATTCTGTGGAAATCACAAGGATCCAAAGGATTAAATAAAGGTGGATGAGGGCTGGTGTGGGCTGGCCATTGTCCAGCTGCTTCCTGAGCAGCCCTTGGCACATGGATACCCATGGATGGAGGACATTCCCTACACTGCAGAATCTTTTTCCTCTTAATGGAGGACTGTTCTCTATTTTTCATGGAATCCTGCAATGGTTTGGGTGGGAAGGGACCTTAAAGATCATCCAGTCCTTCCCTTTTACACCTCCCACTGTCCCAGGCTGCTCCCAGCCCCAATGTCCAGCCTGGCCTTGGGCACTGCCAGGGATCCAGGGGCAGCCACAGCTGCTCTGGGCACCCTGTGCCAGGGCCTGCCCACCCTCCCAGGGAACAATTCCTGCCCAATATCCCATCCAGCCCTGCCCTCTGGAAGAGACAATGGGGAATGTCCCCTCTCTGCTCACACCTGGAACGTGGACTGGGAAAGGAGACAGCAGAGAATGAAGAGCAGAGAAAATTCCCACTGGAGAAGTGCTCCCAGTGGCCTGGAAAACAAGACATCCTTTTGTTTTTCCCCCTTTGGAGAGGAGGGATGGCTGCAGCTAATAGATGGTGCAGGAAATTGCCTGCAGTTAATTACTTATCCTGTTTATTGCTGCGCTGCAATCAGACCGAGCTGGTTTCTAGACATCCTCTTAAATCCAAGGAAACAAACGGCAACAGCAATTTGGGAAATGAAAATATCCCCAAAATGCACCCAGAGCGTCCTGCAAACAGCACAAGGACGTGCCCGTGGGACACCTGCTCCAAGGTTCTCCTCCCCAGTGAGGAATGCCTGGATACCGATGTGGAATTCCACCCAGCCATGGAATTTTGTCACATTTGCAAAATAAGAAGAAATCGGGGTGGGTTGTTTACCTCTGGTTGTTTTCCTCCGGTTGCCAAGATCACTCTGTGGTGGATTTAACTTCCTGCAGATACTGTGGTGAAGGTATCCCCATATGTCAGGGAATCTTGGAATGAGCTGATGATAAACCAAAACACTTCCTCTTCTTCTTTATTGTGCCACCCTCTCCACAAACCACCCCGCAATTGTTCCATTATTGTTTGTCCTGTTTCTCCAACACCAGGAATTTTTCTCTCCTGTTGTGTGCCTTCATCCCTTGCACACCCTGGAATTATGGCCAATTTCTCCCTTGATCTTTTGTAAAGTGGCTTCTCTCCACCATTTTTAAGCTGGACTAAGCAGAGCCTGGACATGGCAGCAATTCCAGAGCAGGGAAATCCCACAGCCAAGAACCAGGAGTTACCCAGGTTCTTGGAGAAGTATTTCCATGGCTGTGGCTGAGGGATCCTGTAGGGCACATTGAGCTGTGGAGGCTGAAATTCCTGCTCCACAACCCTAAATAACAAAACAACAACAACAACAGCAACAATAATAATATAAAAACATTTTACAAACACCTCAAACCCCTCAAAAATCCCCAACTAATTTCCAAACAATTTTGTTCTTCCATCAGTTAAACCTCAGATTTCTTTACCCGAGTCCCTCACTTCTGATCCAGGCACTGACATCGATTTACTCCTAAAAATTGAAAAAACAAACATTTGGGGAAGCCTGACCCTTCCCAGGCACCCCAGTGGCCCCATTTCATCTGCTGCATTATTGAACTCCATTGCAATTATTGGCCTTATTTCATATTTTAATGTAATTACGCTTGGCCTTTGCTCTAATAAATACCTGAACCAGGAATTCTGACAAGAAAGTCAAACACCCTGAGCCTGCTAAGGAGAAAATGCTGAGAGAAAGGTGATGCTGCTTAAACAGCTCTGTTCCCAAATCAATACAGAATACATTCATAAATTAACAATCACTCCACACTCAAACATCTAGTGCTGGGGGAACACTGCATAATTAAACCATGGGAATTAATAACTAATTAAAATTTAATTTTCATTTTTGGTTCTTTTCTAAGCCTTTGGTTAAAAAATTAACTTGGCTACCTGACTTTATTTCTGCTGGAGGTTACGGTGGTCACGACTCCAAACACTGCAGGGTTTTAACTGGATTTGGGCCGTAACTTGGAGATGCACAGGGCCAGGGGAAAGGAAAAGAATGGAAAAAGGAATGGAAAAAGGAATGGAAAAAGGAATGGAAAAAGGAATGGAATGGGAAAAGGAATGGAAAGGAGAAGGAAGAAGGAAGAAGGAAGAAGGAAGAAGGAAGAAGGAAGAAGGAAGAAGGAAGAAGGAAAGGAAGAAGGAACCCCAAAGCAAATATTGCACTTGAAATTCCCAGAGAGAAAACTCAGAAAACACCTCCAAGATCATCAAGTCCAACCTTTGACCAATCACCACCTTGTCAACTAAACCAAATCAGCTTCTCTAAAATCATCAAATAATTCCTCACAAATCTCTTGGCTGTTCTGCTGATTTCCTGGGATAAATTCCAAACCAAGCCCCTTGCCTTCAAACACCAGACTTTAAATTTCTCTCTCAGCACTTGTGCAGGGATGAAAGGAACAAGGAACAGCCACACAGAGATAAATTTGAAGAAATTAGTTCCATTAGCAGCCTTTCCAGGGGGCTGTAATACAGGAATTCATCCTTTTGGGAAATATCTGGGAGTTAGACACTGAATTTTGAGCTATTTTGGCTGGGATTGATCTGGGTGTAGAAGAATGGAAACGGGCCTGTGGTTGAGTTTGGGGAGGTATCAGCAAAGGACACAAATGTCTGTATCAGGAAGGTCACGTTAAAGACCATCATTAGTGGCTCAGTCGGCCTTTGCTTCGCAGGTCAATGCTGGGAATCGAATTTCCTTCAGTTCTGCTCACTGCAGTTAAAAATATCTTTTCACCAGGGAAAGGAAAAGAAGCAAAGCAAGCCAGTGGGACAAAACCTCAGCTCATCTGGGGGCTCCTCCTGTCCTGTGAAAGATTGATTCCAGGTAGGAGAAGAGCAGAGAGAAATGTCTTGCTCCAGACCAGAAGGTCTGAGGGAGTCTGACCCCATAAACGAGGGAAACCCCATTTGTACAGTCCTCCCCTAATTGTTAGTGATGGCCAACCTCAGAGTGGTTTTGGGGCACCCCAAAATCCTCCCACCCCCTGGCTGCCCCCAGCTCTGCTCTTTGCCCATGCAGAAGGAAAGAAGTTGAAATATTTTGAGCATCAGACAAAAATAAGGTTGGAAGCTCCTCAGAGAAATTCCCACCACAATTCCTGACACTGCTCCGACCCAACGTCCCTGTTCTGTTCTGACTTATCCCCACAGAACGCTGAATCCAAGTGGAACCCTCAGGGCACTTTCCCATTTTTTAAATGAGATGAGATTGTCAAAGATTCCCTTTGGAGCCAGCAGAGACCATTATGGGCTGTTTGAACTCAGGCACCACACGGGCTCCAAGTTCCACCGAGCGATTCCCTCATGCAAAGCAGGACTCGGGACTGAAGATGTGGAGGAACGTATTTCAAAGGAAGAAATCCAAGGTCTCCATAAAGAGGTCACTTACTCCACGATGGGTGGGACCTCCCAGGATAAACACACACAGCACCTCGGTGGTGCCAAAACGCTCCTCGGGACGTGGGGCTGGTTAAACATTGATTTTGCCCATTGGAAGATTCGGCACGACAAGGGGGAATCACTGCCCACTGCCCGAGGGCAGGGATAGACAGAACTGTTCCCTGGGAGGGTGGTGAAGGTGTGGCATGGAATTCCCAGAGCAGCTGTGGCTGTCCCTGCATCGCTGGCAGTGTCCAAGGCCAGGTTGGACAGGGCTTGGAGCAGCCTGGGACAGTGGGAGGTGTCCCTGCTCCAGGAGCTTTTGGACAACGCTCTCAAGCACAGGAGGGGATTGTTGGGTGCCCGTTGCAGGGTCTGGAATTGGACTCCATGATCCCTGTGGGTCCCTTCCAGATCAGGATATTCTGGGATTAATGAAAAACCCAAAGAAATAAAAATTATCAGCAAAACCCTCCATGGAAGGGCCCTGACAAAGAGAGGTGAAGGACAGCTCCTGCCTGGGTGAGATGTGGACACCAGGAGCACCCAGTGAAACCACTCTGGGAACACCCAGTGAAACCACTGCAGGAGCACCCAGTAACACCACTGCAGGAGCACCCCGTAACACCACTGCAGGCACACCCAGTAAAACCACTGCAGGAGCACCCAGTAAAACCACTCTGGGAGCGCACAGTGAAACCACACCGGGAGCACCCAGTAAAACCACACCAGGAGCACCCAGTAACACCACTGCAGGAGCACCCAGTGAAATCACTGCAGGAGCACCCAGTAAAACCACTGCAGGAGCACCCAGTAAAACCATTCCAGGAACACCCAGTAAAACCACTGCAGGAGCACCCAGTAAAACCATTCCAGGAACACCCAGTAAAACCACTCCCAGCACAGTCTAGGCACCATTTCAGTGTGACTTGGAACATAAGGAGCCTCAATTCCCTAAAAGGATCTGGTGAAATAGGAAGATGGGCTCAAAAATACCAAAATTAGCCACTTCAGAGGAGGCTGAGAACCCTTTTTCTTTCCTCGCCTTGTCTCAGATGTGAAATGCACACTTTTGGGGCCAAGGCCAGCCCTTCAGAAGGTCTCCTTTGTGCCATGGGGCTCATCACAAGTCCAGCATTCCTTATTTAGATTGTGCTGAGGCTGAGTGGGCTTCTAGCACTTATCCCTCTGTGAGACAATTCCTGGGATTCGGTTCTCAGAACAGGAGCTGGGGGAGAATCACATAAAGGAGAAGAAGGGATAGAGTAGGGGAAAGGAAAGAGCAAAAGAGAAAGGGAAAGAGAAAGGGAAAGATATCCCATAGATAATTATCCAGGGTGAAAATGAGTTGGAAAACCTCGAAGCAAAGCCCCCCAGCCAGCTGTGCAGGGGGCCAAAAGCAGGACAGGCCTGGAGCCAGATGTGGATGTTGTCATCCAGATCCAAGAGAAGTTAATGATGCTCCTTATGCCAAATGTGCTTTATCATAAACCCGCCTGAGTTTGCACAGGTACAAAAAGAGTTTGCTCAATTGAGCTGACACGGGAGGTTTTATTGAGATAATAAAAGGAACTATCAAGAAAAATAAAAGATAGATCCTTGCTGGAATCAATCAAAAAGCCTTGAAGAGACTAAAAGAAAAGCCAAGCGAGTCTGCCCACCAATTCAGGAGTTTAAAGGAGGCAGAAAAATACATTTCAATTATGCAATCAAAGATCACTGAACAATCCAAAAGCCATAAAAACAGGGGCTGAAATATGAAAACAGATAAATCTGAACTAACCCCAAAGACAGGCAGCTCGATGAGGACACCACCAGGGAGGAGTAATTACAGGGGGAGCACTGAGCAGTTCGTGAATGAGTTCCGTGGGCCTCAGCAGCTGGATTTGTGGAGGGACACTTTCTTCTGAAGGAATAAAAAGTGCAAGAAAGGAAAAGGCAGTGAAATAACAAGGAAGTTATTATGGATTTAAAAGGAATCTTGGTAACCTGTGAATGGGAGATGTGCCCGATGGGAAGGAGCTTGGAGCACGAAAAGGGAAAGGGCAGGTGAAGTTAAAAGTCACATGGGGAATTAATGGGAGTTAAGGGAGCCCCTTTTCCCTTTGTGCAACACACGGAGCCACTGCTGAACTGTCCCAGCCCTGCACACGAGGTTCTCCATCCCACAGAAGCTCAGCAACCTCATCTTCATCCCACACGTCCCCTCCTAAGCCCAGCCCACATTTCCCAGCTCAGCCTGTGGTATCAGCATTATTCCACCCCAGCCCTGCTCCATGTGAGGGAGGCAGGAATTTAATTCTCCCGTGATTAGATGTCAGAGCAAGAAAGAGAAGTTATCCATGAAATTCCAGCCCAAATGAAATTCCATGAAATTCCAGCCAAAAATCACATTGGGCTAAGGAAAAGGAAAAATCCCAGGAATGTGAAGGCATTGACTTAGGAGTAGTGGTGCCTCAGCCCAGCTCAGAGACAACTGTCAGAGCCACAAAACTCAGGTTTTCCAATTTTGTTCCATGACATTACATCTCTGGAAGGATTTTAAAATAGAAAACAGATTTGTTTCATCCATGAAGGAAAATCCAGCCAGGTGGTCGGAGCTGTTGTGATCCAAAATCCCCTTTTCCCGGCCGGAACCCTGGGCTGCACCTCCCGAGCTGAAGAGAATCCACCAAGGCAGAAACTCCTCACATTTGGAGTAATGAAAATCTGGCTACACTGACTCCAGGCAATTCGCAGTTGTTAAATTTAATTTCCCATCAATAAATATAATTACCTAATTCAATTTCTGCCTCTTAATAAAAACGGTTTCCAATGTCGTTAGAGCCTCGATCCCCAATATCTGACACTGCTCGGGATTATGGGCTGTGTAAATACAATTTCTGCAAGCAGATGGATTTTCCATGCAGATGGAGAAACACAAATTGGAATCAGTGGCTCTGGCAGCTCCCAACACCTCCAACCTGAAAAAAAGAGAAACAATAAAATTACTGAGGGTTTTTTTTTCTCTATCACACTGAGAAAGGAAAAGCTGTGCTTGTGCTTTCTTTAATTTGAACCGGCTTAGGATGTTCCTTTTCGGGAATTTAATTAGCTAAAATATATCCCCAGCATAAAAATCAGGAGTGTCCTCGAGGTTTATTTGACACTCTGCAAACACTGGAGCTTCCTCTTGAAAGGGAACATTCCTGCCTGGAATGACGGTGCAGGTTTTAATGAAGCCACTTGACCACAGCTCTGACAGCCGCCAGAGGATTTCTCATCACGGATCTGTGTCACAATGTTGTGATAAAGGGCCTGAGCTGCACCAGGGCAGGGTTAGATTGGATAACAGGGAAAATTTCTTCATGGAAAGGGTTGTCAGGCATTGGAAGGGGCTGCCAGGGCAGTGGTGGAGTCACAGCCCTGGAGGTGTCCAAGGAATGTGTGGATGTGGCACCTGGGGACATGGAGAGTGGTGACCGTGGTGGGGTGGGTGGAAGGGACCCCAAAGCCCACCCAGTGCCACCCCTGCCATGGCAGGGACACCTCCCACTGTCCCAGGCTGCTCCCAGCCCCAATGTCCAGCCTGGCCTTGGGCACTGCCAGGGATCCAGGGGCAGCCACAGCTGCTCTGGGCACCCTGTGCCAGGGCCTGCCCACCCTCCCAGGGAACAATTCCTGCCCAATATCCCATCCAGCCCTGCCCTCTGGCACTGGGAAGCCATTCCCTGTGTCCTGTCCCTCCAGCCCTTGTCCCCAGTCCCTCTGCAGCTCTCCTGGAGCCCCTTCAAGCCCTGGAAGGGGCTCTGAGCTCACCCCAAAGCTTCTCCTCTCCAGGTGAACACCCCCAGCTCTCCCAGCCTTCCCTCCCAGCAGAGCTGCTCCATCCCTCGGATCATTTGGTGCCTGGCTCCAGCAGCTCCAGGTCCTTCCTGTGCTGGGCCAGGGCTGGGGCAGCTCTGCAGGTGGGGGCTCACCTGGGCACAGGGGCAGAATTCCCCTCTCCTGCTGCCCACGGGGATGCCTGGACTGACAGATCCCTCCTTGGCCACAGTTTCCTCCCTGCATCCCATTTCCAAGCCTGTGCAGAAGTTACCCCTTCAGGGATCGATTTCGAACCTCAGCTTGGGAACTGCACAAAAATTCCAGCAAGGAATGACTGAAAGGCCTTGATCCAGGCGTGAGGTGAAAATCCATCACTGCCACCGGCTGCCACCTACAATCCAAGCATTGCTGTGCACCAGGAGGGCGGGAGAAGAGGGAAAGAAGGGAATGAAGGCAGCCTTGAAAAAACTAAACCAGAGCAAACTTTGCAGAATACAAATCAGAGCTCAGCTACAGCTGGTGTGGAGCTTTTAATTGTTCTTAAGGGAAGCAAATCCCCGTGGGCTGGGAAGATGGGACAGCTTGAGGTCTGAAGTCATTTACCAAGTCTGTTGTTCTGAGGAGCCTTCAGGCAGAATCACTTCTCTCTTTGCTGGGCTTTTTTTCTTTGTTTTTAATATTCCTCAGCTGTGGGAAACGCCATTACAGCCTGCCATGGTCTGTGTTTTCCTGGCAGCTAGGCTGGTTCCGATGGAATGGGGAGGATGCTCCCAGCAGGGCAGGGACCTGATGGCACCAGGCTGGGCTGGCCAGGGCAGGGACACCTCCAAGCCCCACCTGCAGCTTCCCAGCCTCCACTTCCATGTGCTGGGAATGCATTTTCCAGCTGAGCAAAAATAGCATTTGCCCCTTTTCCATCACAGGAAGCTCCATGGGGAGTTCCAGCAGGGAGGAAAAGGAAAAATGCACATTTGGCCACCCAAATTCCAAAGAGAATCTTTTATCCCGTTTCTCTCTGTGCTCAAATGTGGTTCCCTTCATGCTCTCCCTTCCCATTCCCAGTCACTGGACCCATGTCCCAAATTTTCACTTGGAAAAGCAGGCTCCAGACTCAGCCTCAAGTACAATCGAGATAAAAATGGTAAAAGTGATCCCAAAAATCCCAGGAAGCTGGGGAGACAAGGTGGGAGTCCCTCCTGGGGAAGGCTTGGGAACGTGGTGAGCACCCGGGATGGATTCCTGGAGGTCAGAGCTAAGAGAAAACAGGGAGAGCTCCTGATTTTGTGGGATGTTTTTTCTCTCTGTACTTGGATTATTGGCACTTCCTGCTTTTGTTATTTAATGGCTGAGGTGACCTCTGGAATGAAGATGAGTTCTGAGGAAAGCAGGGCATTTTTCCTGGAATTAGTTCTGAAATCATGGAATGGTTACAGTTGGAAAAGGCCTTTCAGATCATCCAGTCCAACCATCCCCGAGTTCACCACTGAACCATGTCCTCAAGTGGCATCTCCGTGGTTTTTACACACTTCAGAGACGGCTCCTCCCCCACTGCCCTGAGCTGCCTGCTCAACCCTTTCCTTGAGGAATTTTCCCTAAAATATCCAATCTAATCCTGCCCTGACCCAAACACAACCCTGACATCTCCTGTCTCCTTCCCGAGGTCCTCCCCTACTCATGAATATGTAAATGAGCGACTAATTTGCTCTCTCTGGACAGCAAAGAAATTTCAAATAATTCCTCATTTGTGATCACTCTGAAATTAGTGGGAAGAGTGCAGGGATAACCCTCGGTGTCCTATTGACCAGGATTAGTGGGAAATGCAGGAAAACCAGCAGTGAACCCCTGCATGCGAATGATGGAGCTTTGGAAAGGGAAAAATCTCCTTTACAAACCTGCAGCTGCCAGCAGGAGCATGGAAAAGGTTGATCCAGGGAAAGGATGAGCAGAACTTCTCCTGAAGATTTTCCTCAGAGGGAGGCTTTCCAAGGAATGGTCACACACGAGGAAGGTGGGAACAAAGCACCCTTTGTCCCCATGGACAAAGCTCTGCACAGAGCTGGGCTCCTGCAGGGCTGGGGACACCATTTCTTCCTGGGAATGCCCCTGGATCCCTGGCAGTGCCCAAGGCCAGGCTGGACAGTGGAAGGTGTCCCTGCCCATGGCTGGGGTGCCACTGGATGATTTTTAAGGGCCCTTCCAACCCGAACCATTCTGGAAATTCCCTGACTCTGTAACAAACCCATCCCAGATGTCCATCAAGGTGCAGAAGGAATCCCCTGCCAGGATGGGCTGGGCACGAGAAGGTTCCTCAGCCAGGAACAAAGTGATGGACGAGGAACATGACCAAAGGCTACAAATCCCTAAGGGCCTCCTCTCCCGGGAATCTCAGGAGCCAAGGGAGAGCTCTGTGGTGTTTCTGCTCTTATGAAGAGCCTGTTCCCAGCTCGCTCCTTCCTGCAGCCCCTCTGGAGGAGCACAAGAGCAGTTCCACCACAGCTGGGCAGCTGCAGTCAGCCCTGGGCTCCAACGGGGCTCTGTGCCCACTGCCACTAAGAAAACAAGCAAAAGGAAACCAAAATTCCTGGAAAAATCATGGATCCAACACTTTTCCTGGCTCTGACATAGTACATGCACAGATTTTTCTCTCTTTTATCACCATTTTCATTATTGATGAGGGCTCAGTGCAGCTGGGATCATCAATTAATACACATTAATCAAAATACACCAAAATTCACCATTTCTGGGAAGTTTTTGTAACAAGGGCACCCCTTCCATGTTCCATTCACTCTTCCTTTGTATGAGGAGAACAAACAGCGGCTCAGGATGAGGTGTGCCACCAATCCCTGAGTCTGGGGATCAGCTGTACAATCCTCATGCAAATCCTTCCCTGACCAGCCCCTAATTTCCCCCACTCCCCCTTTCATGCTGTGCTGCCATGGCAGCACCGGGTTTACCTGGCACCAGGGACTGTTTCTCATGGCAAACTTGATGGGCTTCTTCCCTTTTTCCCTTTTCTTCTTTTTGTCTTTCCCCTTTCCACAATTTATCCTTTAAAGATAACGCCACTGAAAATGAAGAGCTGCATCTGAACTCTGACAAACTCCCCAGAAACTCCTCAGCCGCTCTGAGGAGCCTGTGATAAATCAGGTGTTTCACCCGGCCTGAACAGACAGGTTGGAAACCAGGCAGAAATAACTGCAAATGAAGTGACTTCGCTTTAAATGCAGCCGAGTCTGGGCCTGCTGATGCTGTAGAAATACTGTTCTCTGAATTCCCTTACTCTCCAGAAGTTTCTTCCTCATAACACTCCTGACTCAGTGGGTATTGTCTCAGAAAATGGAAATACCTGCTTAGTTTGGTTTGGCTGCAGCTCTGCTGTGAGTTCGCCTGGTTTTAGGGAAAACATTGGGTTATTCTGCTCAGAAGAGAGTGAGGTAAAGGACGAGGCTGTGGTTTCAGTGGGAGAACATTCTCAGCAGCAACCTCTCTGAAGTGGTGGGTGTTGAGGGACATCACCCCAGCCCCTGAGCAGCTGGGGGTTGGATGGTGAGGGTGGGAGGATCTGGGGACGCGGTGCTGTTCAGAGAAGGGAAATGGGAGAAGGGAGTGATTAAAACACCAGCCCAGATGGAGTCAGGGATCCATCACAGGACACTCCTGAACTGTCACGATCTCGTCCCTCACTGCCCCAAACAAAGGCCGGCCCTGAGCTTTATCCGACCCAGCGTTTTATCTCAGCACGGCCGCAGAGTGGTGACCCAGGGAAATGCAGAGCACGAAACCTTCCCTCAAACCCAGCTCCATCCAGTGAAATGCAGAGCATGAAACCTTCCCTCAAACCCAGCTCCATCCAGGGAAATGCAGAGCACGAAACCTTCCCTCAAACCCAGCTCCATCCAGGGATGCGCAGAGCATGAAACCGTCCCTCAAACCCAGCTCCATCCAGGGAAATGCAGAGCATGAAACCTTCCCTCAAACCCAGCTCCATCCAGGGAAATGCAGAGCACGAAACCTTCCCTCAAACCCAGCTCCGGGCAGCCCGATGGAGACGGGACAGCAGCACCTCCCTGTGCTTCACTAACCAGGGATGAGCTGATTCTCCGTGATTTCATTAATTACCTCTTCACTCTTCCACTTGAGATATCCTGCAGCAGCTCTACACTTCAATTAAACCCTCACATTGCTTTTCTTCTGGGGCTGCTGGGCTGGGTTTTTTCTTTTCCTCTCAGGAATTTCACTGCACAAAGCACAGCATCCCTGCAGGGCCCCTCTCTGAGAGAGAAATTGTCATTCCAAATGCACCTCTTTGCACCCATCCCAGCACAAGAAAGACCTGGTGGAGAGAGCCCAGAGGATTCCCTTGCTCTGGATCCAGGCTGGGAGAGCTGGGGGTGTTCACCTGGAGAGGAAAAAAATCCAGGGAAACCTTAGAACCTTTTCCAGACTAACTCCAGCCATAAATACCCAACCTTCATTTTCTTCTTTATCCAGCATTTCACCACCGACCTCCTGTTTCTTCTGAGCAGAGAAAACTCCATTTGCAATTATCCATGGGAACGAGCCAGGTGGTTCCAGGGCTGTCCTTGGATACCACAGGACCATAAATGCAAACACTGAAGTCAGAATCTNCCGATGGAGACGGGACAGCAGCACCTCCCTGTGCTTCACTAACCAGGGATGAGCTGATTCTCCGTGATTTCATTAATTACCTCTTCACTCTTCCACTTGAGATATCCTGCAGCAGCTCTACACTTCAATTAAACCCTCACATTGCTTTTCTTCTGGGGCTGCTGGGCTGGGTTTTTTCTTTTCCTCTCAGGAATTTCACTGCACAAAGCACAGCATCCCTGCAGGGCCCCTCTCTGAGAGAGGAATTGTCATTCCAAATGCACCTCTTTGCACCCATCCCAGCACAAGAAAGACCTGGTGGAGAGAGCCCAGAGGATTCCCTTGCTCTGGATCCAGGCTGGGAGAGCTGGGGGTGTTCACCTGGAGAGGAAAAAAATCCAGGGAAACCTTAGAACCTTTTCCAGACTAACTCCAGCCATAAATACCCAACCTTCATTTTCTTCTTTATCCAGCATTTCACCACCGACCTCCTGTTTCTTCTGAGCAGAGAAAACTCCATTTGCAATTATCCATGGGAACGAGCCAGGTGGTTCCAGGGCTGTCCTTGGATACCACAGGACCATAAATGCAAACACTGAAGTCAGAATCTGCCACTGCCACACTTCGAACACAAAGGAACACCAGAAAAAAAGAAAACAGGGATGACAAACTCTTCTTCTCGGAGGGTTTCCGAGAGCCTCTCAGCATTCAGAGAATTCCTGGTATTTCTCCTCTCTCAGGCTGACATTTTATCCCACAGGATTTCCTGCCTGTGCCTTGGCAGGAAGGTGCCCTCACTGAGCTGCTCCTGGAGAAGCTGGGCTCAGAAACGCCCGCCAGGAGAGTTGGTTGTTGTTTACAATAATTACTAGGAACCATCTCGTGGAGGGGATCTGTTCTATCCTGACAGCCCCTACAGCTGATGGCTCCAATAAAGGATTTCTGCATGAGCTGGGTACTGTAAAATTCATGACAGAATGGGTTAGGTTGGAAGGGACTCCAGCTCCCAGAATTCAAATCTCATTTTCCAGGGTGTTTGATCCCAGCAAGGGCCAGCTAAACAAGGCAATTTGGTCCAAAGCCTGGGAATGCAGCATGGAAAAGACAACAGCAGCTGATTTACTCCCACAGCCTCAGAAATGTTTTTCACTCCAACCGTGCCAGACAAATGGAGACCTCAGCCCAGGATCTCCAGCAGAGCTGTAGAAACAATTGATTTTTCAGTTCAGTAGCCAAATTGGAAAAGTAAATAGTTTGAAATTACCCAGAATGGGGTTTTTTGTTGGTTTTCTGTTGTGAATTGAAACACAGGCTGAGGAGCTGCAGCTTCTCCAGCTGCCTGGCCAGGGGGATTTTCCAGCCAACACGGGAATGGTCAGGATTGAGCACCTTGATTCCTCCAAAAAAGGCTTCTTGTCATCACCCTACAACCTGTGGGGGAGGAGGGTGGTGTCTCTCTCCCTGCTCTTGCTCCCATGGGTTCCATCACCTGAGAAAAGCCAGGCCTGGGTGTCCTCCCACCAACCCTCCCTCACACTGGGTGATGGAATTATTCCTGATGGAATTAAGGAATTACTCCTGGCACCCAAAACTGTGCCAGGTGGGAGCTGCCAGCTGCAGATGAGCACAGGGAGAAGGGCTGGGATGCCCCTGGGAGTGCAGGGAAAGCTCCAAATCCCTGGACACTGAACCTCTCTTTCCCAAATGGAAACAGGAGCTTCTCTTGTCCGGGGCTGAGGCCAGCACTGGGTCCCTGCAGAAAGGATCAGAGCAGGGAAAGCGTGTGCCTGTGTTTGTCTGGAACGCTCTCCCACACTCCAGCCGCTGCCAGACACAGGCAGTGCCCATTTAGCAGCCTTTGATGGATCACTTTCCCAGTGTCTGAGCTCTTCCAGGATGCCTTAACCAGTTATTGGCCATCAGCTAAGGGGGCAGCCTTCCCTGCTGGGCCTGGAGCCCAGCCACTGGAACCACAAAGCAAAACAGCACAGAAGAACACCCAAATAAACCCACAGAGAAAAACCCAGCAAAACACTACAAAAACTAAAATTTTACCAACGTTTCTGATGAGTTCCAGGAAACCAAGAGCCAACACATCAGAGCTTAAATTGCACCTCTACAGCTGGAGCTGCCCCGCAGGATCACCGAGGCTGGAAGGACCTTGGAGTCCCAGCAACTGGTGACACTCCCCACCTTGTCCCCAGCCCAGAGCTCTGAGTGCCACCTCCAGGGATGGGCACTCCAAACCTCCCTGGGCAGTTCCAAGGCCTGAGCACCCTTTCCATGGGGAAATTCCTGCTGCTGTCCACCCTGAGCCTCCCCTGGCCCAGCCTGAGGCCGTTCCCTCTCCTCCTGTCCCTGTTCCCTGGGAGCAGAGCCCGACCCCCCCCCGGCTGCCCCCTCCTGTCAGGGAGTTGTGCAGAGCCACAAGGTCCCCCCTGAGCCTCCTTTTCCCAAGTTTTGGTGGGGTGGTGCAGAAGGAAACCGTGCACAGACTCCGGGATTGGCACCCACACAGATCCAGGACATTTTGCAGGCAGGCTGGAGAAACCAGCAGGAAGGAATTGTGCACAGGGAATGTTTTTTCCCTGCACAAGCCAACCGGGCAGGCAGCTGAAGTGAGAGGTCTCAGCCAAAGCCAGTCACAACAATTAACTGTAAATTGCAAATTATTACTAAAAGATACTGAAAAAATGATCTCTGATCATTAGAAATGCAAAATGTGTGAGTTCTGCTTTATACTTATTTAGAAAGATAATAATCTCCTAAAGATAATACGAAATGCTTTACCAAACGCTCAGAGATGCTCTTTCCAGTATTTTCTTAAAACTAATCAAGTTCGAAATCCCAGGTTTCCTTTTATAAACAAGGTCATAAAATGCCTTAAAAATCTCCCAGGAAATTCATGGAAATTTATTCAGTCTGGTATGAGAGAGTAAATCTCTGTTATGCTTGTGGATCCTTCCCCAATCCATGTACATTTTAATTAAGCCCATTAATTTTACAGGATTGCTGCTTGTTTGTTGCTGGATTGTTGCTCTGAAGAAAGCAGCTTTTTTCAATGGAAATTAAATTCCAAGAGCTTCAAAATAAGTTTTTCTACCAACCAGCACTGAAACCAGCACTGAGAAACACAAAATATTTCCTGCTGCATGGAAAGCTTGGTTTGGTTTTCTTAGATATAAAATATTGTTCAGGAGATGAAAAAAATTATTTATTTTATTATGGGCCCACTGAGAAAATCCATGTGCTTCCCCAAGCTCTGTGTCATTCCGAAGGATCCTGATCCATTAACTAGTATCTGAGATTATTGGAGGAATTTCCATCTGTCTTTGTGGCTTCCAGGCCAAATTTCCCAAATCTCTGATCATACCCTGACCTGGGTTGATTATCTGCAGCAACTCTTCCACCTCTGACATTGGATTTTATCTCAAGCTTTATCAGCATTCAAAAATCCAAAGCCAATTAAAACATCCTCCGGGAAAAACGTGGTTTTAGTCTGACAAATATTCCATAAAACCACTCAGGACTGGGAATGAACGCTTAGAATCCTAAAAACATGGAATGGTTTGGGCTGAAAGGGATTTTAAGGATCATCCAGTCCCATCCCTTGGGCAGGGACACCTTCCACTGTCCCAGGTTGCTCCAAGCCCTGTCCAATCTGGCCTTGGACACTGCCAGGGAAGGGTATCCACAATTTTCCTTGGATATTATTCTCACTATCAACACAAAATCCATGCAAAACCCATCACACAACAAGTTTAGTGAAGCAGAGTTGAAAATCTTGGTGTTTTCTGTCTAAATTACTGTCAGCACAGGAAAAAAAAACCAAAAACAAACTTGCTTCAGTGTAGGGACTTAAACTGCCAAAAGAATTCCTTGTGTCTCCATAAAGGTAACATAAATCCTGGCAAAATCCATTCGATATCCAAAACAACTCATTCTCCAGGTTGTGTTTTCCCAGGCTGCCTCGGGAACCTGTCTGTGAGGAAAATGAAGAACGAGTACATGAAGGAAATCATAATTTACAATATGTTCCGAAGCCAGGCTGCATTTACAGCTGCTGGAATTTGAGATTTGCTTGTCAGGAAAAAAAAACCTAACAAGGAAACCCTGTAAATGCTGTGCCTTTGCTTTGTTCCTGCTAAATATGCTGGAAGTGCCTGACAAATCCCGATAATGAGCTCCCATCTCCAAGTGGAAGGAAAGGGAGACTCGTTCAGGGCTGCAGGGAGTGGAGGAACAGGGAAAACATGGAAGAGCAGAGGCAGCTCCAACAGGAGCCAGGAGTCACTGCCTGTGTGTCCCTTGGAATCCAAGGAATAAACTGATTTTTCTTGGGAAAAAAAATTCATTGTCAAGAATGGTGAAGTCTTCTGAGTGGTGAGGGTTATGCCCTCTGGCAATAGCATTGCTCCAAGGGAAGCAGATCCCAGAATCCCAGCCTGGTTTGGGTTGGAAGGGCCATTAAAATCCATCCCATCCCACCCCTGCCATGGGCAGGGACACCTTCCACTGTCCCAGGCTGCTCTGGGCACCCTGTGCCAGTGACACAGACAATGGTAAAAGACCCAAAGTGGCAAAGCTGAAGGAAAATGTTTTGAAATATTATTCAAAATAAAAATAAAATTTAAATTCCTGCCAGCTAAGAGCAAAGCCAGGCTCCAAAGCCTTGAAGTTCTCCATGGGTGCAGAGGGAGAGCATCCCAAAGCAGATCCAGGCTTGATCCACACAGGAGCTGGACTCTGTGATCCATGTGGGGCCCTCCCAGCTCAGGATACTCCAGAGTTCTCCTGCGTGGCAGTGCCACCTTCACCTCCCACCCTGCACACACACCCGTGGCTGTTGGCCATCCAATGCCACTTCCAAAGTGCATTTTTGTGGCATTTGGGTGTCCAAGGTCCCTTTTCTTGGCTCTCCCTTTTCCTTCACCAGGGAAGAATTATTTCTCTCAATCTGCATGAGAACAAAAGAAACATTAAACTGAAACTCACAGAACCATGGAAAATCCTGGACTGGGACCCACAGGGATCATCCAGTCCAGCTCCTGACTCTGCACAGGACACCCCAAAAATCCCACCCTGTGCCTGAGAGCATTGTTCAAACTCGGCAAAGTCTTGCCCATGGTGAATTAATTTAATGTTTGGAAGACAAAATCTCAGTCCCACACAATTTCCTCTCCCCCACTGCCAGTCCAGGCCTCAGAAATGATGCGAAAATCCCAACTCCTCCTTCCAGCGTCACTCTAAACCCTCCCAACAATTGCTACTCTCCGTTTCCAGCTCCTCGCCCAAGGCTCCTAAAACATCATGTGGGGATTTGGGAGCCCCATTTGAAACAAATTGTTTTAATTAAAATAGTAATTTCCAGCCCCGAGAGATGTAAACTATTAAAGAGTTGCCAGGAGGGAGAGCCACTAATGGAGAGCAGTGAGCAATTACAGCCAAGCTGCTGCTGCTGCTTCTCTGGGAAAAGGGGCTGGGAAAGCAGAGCCAAGTGTTGTTTATCAGCACCGACAGCTTCCCCAGAGCCCAGGATTCTCCTTCCAGAAAGGCTCAGCAGTGCCTTTTCTCAGGTGTCATCGAGTCCTTGGGATAGAAGGGGAGGGATCAGGAATGGAAGGAACAAAACTCCCCTCCATTGAACAGCTCCTCAGAACAGCGGGCAGAGGAAAATGCTTTTCCTCGTGGAAGTGAACGCTCTGCCACAGACAACTCAACTGTGCCGCTCCCACACAGCCAGGATCTCGGGAATATTCATTTGGGATGGACCACAGCTCAGGAGAATTCAGAAATGTCAAGTTCACGTGCTCTTTTTGCCAAAAAAATGGATCTTCTCCAACCCCAAATCAAATTCTTGGGGGCTTCACTAGAAATGTCAACGTCAGCCAAAAGAAGAAAAGAAAAAGGTTTTCTTTAGTATTTTTTTTCCAAGTTCTAAACGGAAGGAAAACAGGAAGAGTATCCAACCACAATCAGCAATAACAATTTGAACAATTTATCCAAGAACCACCTGTCTTCTTCCAAAATGAATCTTCCCTATTATCAACTCTAATTCTGGACTATTCCCAAATTCAAACCTCAGAAGGCAAAATTTGCTGCTTGTTACAAAGGTCAGTATTTCTAACCCACACTTGTCCCATGTTTCAGGGCTGAATCCATGCCGTACACGTGGCTTACAGGAATTTCATTTCCGTTCTGACCTATGGAATGGCTCCTGTTCCAAGGAGGAGCTGGTTTGGGTTTAGAGCTCCAGGCACCCCGCTGTCCCAAAGCCAGCACCTAGAAGGAATATGTTCAGCTGGAAATCAACCAGAGAGTGGCATCCAAAAATAAACATTTGTACTTTTCTAGTCTGATCTGCTGAAGTACAGAACCAGAGAATCCCAGACTGATTTGGGCTGGAAGGGACCCCAAATCCCACCCAGTGCCACCCCTGCCATGGCAGGGACACCTCCCACTGTCCCAGGCTGCTCCCAGCCCCAATGTCCAGCCTGGCCTTGGGCACTGCCAGGGATCCAGGGGCAGCCACAGCAGCTCTGGGAATTCCATCCCAGCCCCTCCCCACCTTCCCAGGGAACAATTCCTTCCCAACATCTCATCTAAAACTCCCCTTTTTCAGTTAAGCCACATTTCAGCATTTCAGGGACTTACCATTCTCAAGAAAACCACCCTACTCCAGAAACCAGGAGAACAAGTTTTCACATTTGGGTGCCATCATCTCTCCTGAAAAAATCCAAAATTACCTGTATTTGGAAACACACACATACACACAAAAATTATTTAAAAGCCATTTTTGCAATGTGCATCGCTAGTGTGGAAAACAGTGTCAGAGCGAAAAGGAAAGCATGGGAGCAAAATTCCTGAGGGGAAAAAGTAAGAAAAAAACCACAAAACTTTTTCCAAATGAAATCTCCGTCTATTTTCTGCCAATACCATCCAGTTTCCCCCTGGGTTTCGCTTCAGGAAGCCCAGAGCAGCTGCCTCTGCCACCCACAGCCCCAGCGGAGCAGCTCATTCCTCCCAGGAACTCCTGTCAGCACCGTGGCCTCCTGGAGACAGCCAGGAGATGAAAAGTGGGATTGTTTTTAGTAATTCCTTCCTTGCTTGACTCGAAGCTCGTTAAGTCCCCAGGAATATTAAACACCCATTTCAGGGAGGGTCGTGTGAGGCCCTTTTCCCCTCATTTATTAAGCCCGGTGTCAGGTGGCTCCTCAGGTAAGGGACACGAGCAGATAACGCCGTAGTTCACTGCTGGCTCTGCTGAAAGAGTTAAATAACATTACACAGAATTACTGGGGGTGGTGGAATCACAGGCAAATCAGGGCTCTTAAATTCCACTGAAGGATGTTTAACCAGACATCCCGCAAGGGCAAACAGATAAATTAAGGTTTCCCGTTGCAATCCCGGGGACAACGGGAGAATGCTAAACAGGGAGCGTGAGGGACATGTCGGAGCAAAATGTTTTTGCCTTATTTTTAATTTAAATGTAGTTATAGAGATGAAGAGCCTGGAGGCAACCACCATCGCCAATCAAAGCTCACAGGATGATTAAGTCTTCTGAGCACACCGAAATCACCACTGCCCAGCACCGCGCTCGAGTCATCTGAGGAGGAATTTTTTTGCAGTACAAAGTTGCTTTTTGCCTTTCATTTTTTTTAAAGTCTTCTCAAAAAACATGATTTCTGTTTGGCAAAGGAACCCTTTGAAGCGGCCCAAATAGCCTTTGAAGTGAAAATAGAGGAGTCATTTCGTATTCATGCACCCATTTTCCCTCCCCCCTCCCAAAAAACGAAGGCAGAGAACTTGGTGAAAAATTTATATCCTGGAATAGGTGGCCTCGGCTCGTGACATCAGAGGTGTTCAAGGGAACAAAATGGCACTAAAATGGAAGTGGAGAGATCTTTGGGTGCAAATCAAAGACACTGGGTGGAAATGCTGCTTAATTAGTGCAGATGAAGAGGCACAGACTGGAAGGCAGAAGGTTGCAATGCAGAAAATTCAGGAGGCATTAATGGGCTGGTAAAAATGTCACTGTTTGGAGCTGTCAGCCCCACTCAGAAACCTAAAAAATATATTAAACCTCAGCGAATGTTGCTTTTCTCAGTCACAAAGGCCATTAAGAACTCCTGGAAGTGGTGGATGCCACACAGTCCATTAGCAGCTGGATCGTAACGCTGTTCTCTCCCTCTTTCCATCCCCATAAATGTATTTCTCTCCGCTAATATTTCCTAAGAGGCTCCTGTGGCACAGATTTTCCCTTGTACGTCTTTCCTCAGCCTCAGAAAAAATGAGACTGGCTGGTCTCGCTCATCAGAAACTAAAAGTTTTCAGGTAGTTCTCTGCGGAATGATGAAAAATCCCACAGGTTCCAGAAAGCAATTGGTAAATACAGGCTTCTGCTTCCATAAAAAGCAATTTATTAAACACAAATGTTCGGCAATGTGAAGTGTTTTACTGCTGCAAATTCAATACTGCTCGAAACACACTCTGAAGTCAATAACCCAGCAGTAAAAGCAGCAGCACACACACAAATGTCTCATCTTATTCCACAATCCACCATTTTCTCCCACGCAAAATTCCCATCAAAACATCAGCTTTGAACCCTTACCTGAGCTGTCCAGTTGAAGAAACAGCAACCTGATTTTTGTATTTTCACTTTTTTTTTTTTTTCATAATTCCTCAGCACTTAAATCCCTTTTCATGTATATTGGATGTTTAGGAAGAGGGAGATAGTCTTCCTGGGAAAGGGAAAAAAAGGCAAATAAATCATGCAACAGGAAAGCTCATAAATCTGCATTTATATTGGAAGTAAAACTGAACTCACCAGAGGTGATTTACTGCCTCTAATAATGAATGTGACTATTGGGTCCTTAGATTTTCATTAGAGTGGTGAAAGAATTTATTTTATGTGCAAATATTTAAATACTCGTAGAAAGCAAATGTAAAAATATTGCAAATATTAAGCCTCCAATTACTTCGAGTTATGTGAAAATTCATTGAAAAATAATTTCCTGCCCACAGAAAAATAGATTGTCAAAATCTGGGGCGTCTGCTTTGCCAGGGAATCCTGGAATTTGATGGCTTTGTTTGGAGTGAGGAAATCTGAGCATTTCCCACAGAAACGGGCAGGGAGCAGGTGGCACTCTGGACAGGACAAGTTCGGGGATTCCTAATGAATCACGGAATCCTTAAGGCTGGAAAAGATCTCATTGAGCCCAACCATTCCCAGCACTGCCCAGGCCACCACTGCCCCGTGTCCCCAAGTGCCACATCCACACAGCTTTGGAATCCCTCCAGGGATGGGCACTCCACCCCTGCCCTGGGCAGCTGTGCCAGGGCTTAACCACACTGCAGGGAAAAATTCTTCCTAATATCCAACCTGAACCTCCTGTGGAGAATCTTGACCAACTCCTTCCTCAAAACGAGCAGAACCTTGGACTTGGTGATGGTTTGGAGCAACGTGGAGAGGAAAGGTGGCGAGTCCTTGCTCTCACTAAGGGACCATGGCTTTGTCCTTTCCTGATGGATGCCAGGACAAGAAGGACATGGAACTGTTGGAGCAAGTCCAGAGGAGGCCACGAGGTTGATAAGAGAACTGGAGCACCATCCTCATGGAGATAGTTGGGAAAGTTGGGAATGTTCAGCCTGGAGAAGGTTGTGTGGAGCCCTCACGGCACCTTCCAGGGTCTGAAGGGATCACAGGGACCTGGAGAGGGACCCTGCAGCAGGGACTGATGGGACAAGGAGCAATGGGTGGTACAAAGTGAAAGAGGGGAGATTCAGCTGGATTTTGGGCAGGAATTGTTCCTTGGGAGGGTGGGCAGGCCCTGGCACAGGGTGCCCAGAGCAGCTGTGGCTGCCCCTGGATCCCTGGCAGTGCCCAAAGCCAGGCTGGACATTGGGGCTGGGAGCAGCCTGGGACAGTGGGAGGTGTCCCTGCCATGGCAGGGGTGGCACTGGGTGGGATTTGGGGTCCCTTCCAGCCCAAACCATTCCATGATTCTGTGATGGTGGAAGATGAAGGACAACCACAAACACCCTGAGCTGCTTCACAAAATGACCAACAACTGTCCCAAGGGTCCTACAGGCAGAAGATCCAAGTTCAGACAATTCCCTGCAAGACAAAGCAGAAAACCCTACAAATGTTCTCATTTCACATCTCCCACGGCCACACCATGACTACCAGGACACAAAAGCCCTTTTTTTCCTCCAGATGCAGAGTTCTGGTGATCTGGAACCATTCGAGTTCAGCTCAAACCAAAAATAATCTTAATGGCAATATAAGTTCGGCTCTTCCCTCTCAGCACAGGAGGATGGGAGAGAATTCCTGTTGGGTTGATGCGATTTGAGTTGATCACTCTGTGCCTACTTACCTTAAACAACCAGCTGTGATGCTGCTTTATTTTTCAGAGCTTCAATAAAGAAAGTGCTGCAATTTTGTAAATTATAGCCCCGCCATCGATAGCTCCATTTTCACTGTGCTTATCTTATCTCTTGCTTAAATCAAATCAAACACTTCCCTTCACAGCAAACCCTGCAAAAACCTGACAGGACAAAATGCAGAGGCAAATCTGAGATAGGATTTAACTTGATTGCAAAAGGCACTTGCCAACAGAGGATACGAGTACAAGGCTACGAGGGGTTTGTTCCAGCCCTCCCCAAAGAGCTAGCACAGAATTCCATCAGTTCAGCAATCAGGGAGGCAGATTTCCACACCCAGAATTCCTGACAGCTCCATCATTTCCCTACATTTTGGATATATGACCAAATGGTTTGGGTTGGAAGGGACCTCAAAGCCCATCCAGTGCCACCCCTGCCATGGCAGGGACACCTTCCACTGTCCCAGGCTGCACCAAGCCCTGACCAGCCTGGCCTTGGACACTTCCAATAATTTTAAGCTCTGAAATATGATTTTAACTCCCCACAGAATTTCCCAGTGAGTGGGGGGTGCACCAGGCACCTGACCAGCCTGTTCCTCTCCTTAAAATGTTGCCTGGTCACAGACCTGTATCCAAAATAAACCCTGGATTTTATGCCCACCTTCCTGTTAACTGCCACGAGCACCTTAACTCCGATGAGCGCCTGTTTATCCATTTTAATGGGATATTAAAGTGTGTTTTGTGGCTACATCCCAAACATCAGTGGCATATTAACTTACATTAGCTTTAACAACAACAAGAAACCCAACCCACCGTCGGCACACGGGCAATTATTCTGCAATTATCCAGAAACTACATTACCCGCTAATTGCTCTGACAGGTGCCTAATTGCTTCTCTAAATAGGGGTGAGGCTTTACCCCTGGGTCTTCTCCATTATTTTGCTTGACCACCTTTGCTTCAGGCACTGAAAATATGAAGCAGCAAGAAGCAGTTTCTGTTCTGCTGGGGGCTTTTCCCAGCCCAAATCCGTGTGCTCCTTCCCCCAGCCCTGTCCTGTGCATCCCCCAGCTCAGTGCCACTCACCGGGGAACAACCTCCAAGTTTGATCCTGAAGCATCCGTGGTCAAATTCCAGCAGGTTTTTAAGGAAATGGGGGCCGGAAAGGGGACTTGGATGTGTCTTGGTGTTCTTGGAGGTCTTTTCCAACCTTAAGGATTCCATGCCTGGCACATTCCCAACCCTCCCTGTGACCGTGTGGGCAGAGCTGTCACTGAGTAAAACCTCCCACACCTACTCCAGGTGTAAATGGTGCCATTCCAAGCACAGATAAATTAATATCTTTGTGTGTGTGTGAGTAATTTATCTCCTCTAATTTGAAGATTCTGCTTTTCCATGAGGAAAAAGCTGTCAGGAAGATACACACACGAGGAAGAGTCTGGTATCTCTGAGGGGTCCTGGACACTGAGTGATGGGTGTTGGAGATAATTGGCTGTAGAAATTAAGGCACTGGTGGAAAACGCTGCCCAGAGAGCTGACAAAAAGAGATCAAACAGAATTCCATCCTCTGCCATAGCTCTGTCTAGGACAGGACAAACTCATTTCATAGGATCATGGAATCAGCGAGGTTGGAAAACGCTCTGAGATCATCCAGTACAACCATCAACCATGCTCACCACTGACCATGTCCTCAAGTGCCATATCCATAGATTTTTGGAACACTTCCAGGGGCGATGACTCCCCCCTGCCCTGGGGAGGCTGCTCTTACCTCATTCCCCATCCCAGCAGCAGCTCCACGACCTCCCTGGGCAGCCTTGGGGACACCTGCAGCGTTGGCCCCTGGGGTCTGAAGGCAGAGAGGGACCAGGCAGGAGCAGGAGCAGGAGCACCAGGGGTTCCCGTGCTGGGGGAGAGGCAGCTGCTGCAAACCCGTGACAAACACCAGGAGAAGCACCAACCCCTGTGGGTCTAAAGCTCCTCGCTGTGAGAACCTTTGTGTGGACTCACTGAGCCTGGAAAAGCCCTCCAGGACCATCGAGTCCCACCTGTGACCCATCCCCACCTTGTCCCCAGCCCAGAGCACTGAATTCGGGATATTTTGCACGGCTGGGATTCTCTCCCGTCCTTCCAGAGCCCCCGCTCCAGTCCGAGCCATGGAAGTGGGCTGCACACCCTGCAGTACATCCCCCAGATGTTCCCACCGTGGAAACGCTTCCCAGGCTTGTTTGCAAACACGATAATGCTGCAAAAACACCGGCAGCTCCTTGCATGCAGATGAGAGCCTTGCTGGGACACGGTGACCTTTGTTCTGCAGGCAGGCGTCCCCAGCTGGTGCCCGGGATTATCTATACATCCCAAGGTGTGTTTCATCCGAAATGCAAAGCGCTCCTTTCTTGCGAGGATGATGGCTGGGAACAAAAGGAGTTTGTTTCGCTGTGCCTCAGAGCTGTTTGCACGACTTTGAGATCTTTAGAGGTGATTTACAACTCCTGCGTTCGCATCCTGGGGAGAGAAACAGGGATCCTGGACTGGGAATGGCACTCATTATCCTCAGCAGCTGTTTTATCGTGGAATCGCAGCCTGGTTTGGGTGGGAAGGGACCTTAAATCCATCTTGTTCCAACCTTGACACCTTCCCAGGCTGCTCCCAGCCCCAATGTCCAACCTCCCTTGGGCACTGCCAGGGATCCAGGGGCAGCCACAGCTGCTCTGGGCACCCTGTGCCAGGGCCTGCCCACCCTCCCAGGGAACAATTCCTGCCCAATATCCCATCCAGCCCTGCCCTCTGGCAGCAGGAAGCCATTCCCTGTGTCCTGTCCCTCCAGCCCTTGTCCCAGGTTTCTCCCCGTGTTTCTTGTTGGCTCCTTCAGGCATTGAAAGGACACAATTTGCCCGGAGCTCCTCTTCCCAGCTGAACAATCCCAATTCTCCCACCTCTTCCTCACAACAGAGGTGCTCCCTCCCTCGGATCAACTTGTCATGTTGAAGGCAAATTTTTTTTTAGAAAGCCTTAATGAGGAAATCAGAGGATTTGCAGGAATTAGCTGTAGGGCACTCGGATTTCTTGTTAAGAGCAGCAGCTTTGTGGGAATGTCACAGAGTAAATAGCACAGCAAAGCATCATTACAGCAAAATTAATTCAATGCTACATTACGGCACATCTCATTTGACTACTGTAAATCTCCTTCTGTGCCTCCCAGTAGTTATTTAATGAAAAACAAGCAAAAAATGGTGTATTGCTCTGAGAGCTGTCCCTCCAGCTCCCAGAAATCCGAGTGCCATGGCAGCAAGTCTCATTCAAACACCACAAAAACACCATTTCTGCATCAAAGCGGGAATGATCTTCATCAGCCCTCCCGCAGCCACTGCAAACAGAGAGTTTGTGCTTCTTATGACAAATAAATCTTAAATATTCATGTTCTGGCAAAAAATACTCCTCTTAAACACAAAATTAACTGCCTGAACCCACCCTCATTCAGACAATTGACACCTTCAGTGATTGAGGGCAAACAAATCATCGAGGTAAATAGAGGCTTAATTTCCTGGAAAAGCTGCCTAGAAACAGCTTTTGATAAATCTGAAGTTTTCGAGGACAATCCCTCAGAACCGTAAGAGCAGGCAACACAAACAAGATTATTTCGCCTGCACCTTGTTGGTGTATTTTAATGCTTATCACTTGCTCTGAGCCCATTTGTAGCTTTGCACCGTGCAGTGGTTACGATTCCCCCAATCTGGGGATGAACTGCCTGAAAGGAATGCTGTCTTTTGTGGTTAAACCTCAGTCCTTGCGGGCTGTTAAATGACCCCGTTTTAAGCACAGGATATCTGGTGTGTTCATGGCAAATCAAGCATTACCAAGGCACACTCAGCCTCTCACACAGCAGCAGGAGCAGTGTTTATCCCGAGCTAGCAGCCCATCCATTACTGGATTCTTCCCTCCTGTAGAGTTTGTCAAGTCTCTCAAATTAGGTTTTACACAAGATGCTCAATTTTTGCACAGCACAACAAAGAACTTGTCTGAAACGAGGCTTTAATTACAGCACTCCAGGATTTCCTCCCCGTGAATGAGGAGTTCTTTTAATGAAAAACTAAAATAGGAGGGGCTGGACACCTAATCCAAGGCACTGGGGGACAAGGGCTGAAAAAGGGTCACACAACCAGCAAGGAAATAAGGAAAAGTGCAGAGCCAAGCCACAGCCATCCACAGGGAATCCCTCTTTCTTCTGGGATCATCCTTCACTTCCCAAGTGAACAAAAACCCTGCCATACTTGGGAGACCATAGCTGCCTTCAGACTCTGGGAAGATGGAAAACTCCCACAGGAACAGCCTGGATCATGATGGGGAAAGGGGATGTGGGATCAGCCCTTGCTTGGATGTGTGAAACTGGAGCTGGGGAGGGACTGGGGACAAGGGATGGAAGGACAGGACCCAGGGAATGGCTTCCCACTGCCAGAGGGCAGGGCTGGATGGGATATTGGGAAGGAATTGTTCCCTGGGAGGGTGGGCAGGCCCTGGCACAGGGTGCCCAGAGCAGCTGTGGCTGCCCCTGGATCCCTGGCAGTGCCCAAGGCCAGGCTGGACATTGGGGCTGGGAGCAGCCTGGGACAGTGGGAGGTGTCCCTGCCCATGGCAGGGGTGGCACTGGGTGGGCTTTAAGGTCCCTTCCCACCCTTTGGAGTCACTCAGCTCAGACCAGAATGAGCCTTCCCAGAAGTTTGTCCATCTGCATGTGGAACAGTTTATTTACATGTAAATTATCCACAAATTCAAAATGTGTAACTGATTTCACCTGAGACAAAAACAAAAATATTTCTTCTAAACATTAAAAGTATTTGTGTCAAAACTCTTCAATATCCAAACTGAAATGAACTGTGAGTTCCCTGACATGTGCCTGAGCTACAAGAAAATCACTGTCCTCAGTAAAAGGATGAAAAGGATTTAAATTTTGGTGAAAAGTCCTTCAGCAAAAGAGTGTCAGGCCTGGAAGAGAAAAACAAAATTACCAATTCTTCACCTCCCATGGCTGAAGACAGTGAAGGGTCTGGACAGTTCTCAGGCCTTAAACCCCAACTGTTTAAAAAATTTCTCTGAGCAGCGCTCCATAATTCCAAACTGGGGAGTGGTGAGGGGAAAGCTACAAAAACAGATTAAGGGATTAGAAAAGGACCACAGAGCAAGATCTGCAGAGGTCAAAGCACTTGGTTTATCAAAGAGGGGTGAAAGGGGCACTTTGATCACAGTTTAAGAAGCCAAAAAGGATAACAAAAAACCTGCTGGAGCAAGCACTTCATCCAGACATGAACACCCATCAATTTCCAGGGGTTAGAGGGGAAAAGTGCCAGAACCTCAGAGGAAAAAGCAACTCTTGAAGCAAAGCTATGAATAATTAATGACTGAAGAAAATTACCAAAGGTTCTCGGGTCTGCTCCACTGCCAGAGGTCTTTAACACAAGGCTGAGGGTTTCTTTACAAGAAATGTTCAGTTCAACCAGAGCTGCTGGACTGGAATTAGCTCAGGGAAATCCCACTGTGCTGGGCACTGATCAAATCCTGCCTGGGATGGGCCTCAGCTCCAAACAAAAACCAAATTTCTACTATTTTTTTTTTCATATACTATTGGAAAATACAAGGAAACACTCCAGGTACAGAATATTTCCATTAAAAAAATGTTATGGCTGATGGTGCAAAGAGCCAGGGCACTTCTTTGCTGCTGCCACAGGAGCTGTAATCCCCTTTTTTTTACAAATTCCTACTCCTCCAACTCCACCTCTGCTCTTTCCAGAAGGCCAAGGACCAGACTGATCCAACCTAAGTACGAAAGATAATTAAAGCCAAGTAACAAAGATAATTACCATGGGCAGAACCACTCAGGCTGTCAAATTCTCTCCTCTTCCAGCAGCTGCTTCCCTGTCTCCCAGAGCTCTCTGCTGCCCCAGCAGCCCCGCCAGGCTCTTACTGGTTTGTGAGCCCCTCTCCCAGTGGGGGCTGCACAACTGGGCAGCCTCAGCCAGCCCAAATTGCCTTGCCCTTAATTGATTCATTAAGGTAATCACTGCTGTCATCTCCAGCGCTCGTTACAAACAACAACAAATTATTCCGAGCTCGTTCTCCCTCCTGAGCGAGCCTTTCAAGTCCATTAATCAGAGGCTCCCCGGCTGTTTGGGGTGCTCGTTATCCACACGGAATTTCTGGAATAAAAAGCAGAGGAACAAGTGCCTTGCCATCAGTCAGTGACTTCATCTTCCCCCAGTGAGTTCTAAAATTTGTCAATTAAACAAGCACTGGTGCTCCTGATTTATAGGAGGGAGGGTTTGGCCACAAAGATATTTCATCCGTGGGCAAATCTGTTGTACAGCCAACAATTTGTCAGGTTTCTAAACCTCTGCCAAGAGCTATTATTGATGGGAGAAGGCAAAACCAGCAAGGAAAAGCCAAAATTTTGGTGTTGCACACCAGAAAAATCACAGCAGCCATAAGAAAATTGTTGCCTGAGAGGAGAAAAATGCTTGGATATGGATTTGATCAAAATTCAAAAGCAGCTTTTGCCCAAAAAAGGGGTTTCATACACCACATCTTCCCAGGCAGGTACAAAATTACCACGTAAATTCATCCTATCATAGAATCATGTGGGGTTTTGTAACTCTTAAAGCCACAGAAACCTATCTCTATATAAATATATATAAATATTTTATACCACACCTCCACTTTTGTATCCTCAGCCTCTGCCGAGGCCTGCAGACCGCAGAGCAGAGCTCTGAGGTGGTGCCACGGCAGCTGAACCCAGAGCAGCTGGGAACAATCCCCAATTTTCGAGGCAATCCGTGGAGCAGCAGAGTTTGAGTGAGGAAGGGTGAGTGGGGAAGTTCTGCAGCAAAGAGGGACTAAGGGAGGTGGCCCTGGGTGACGGATTTGCTGTGCTATCACTGGTGATNATTATAGCATTTATTTATCACATGATGGTTTTCCTGCAGATGCCCAGAGCTCCTGCCCTGAGCACAGACTGTCCCGCTCATCCCTGTGGGAGCACTCTGCGAGCAGAGCAGGCGTCCAGAGGCAGCTGGGTGGGAAACCAGCTCAGCCCTGCTGCCACCCACGCTGGCACCCTCCCACGCTGGCAAATTCGTGTTTTCTACTGCCAGCTTGTCATCCCCTCACATCAATTAAGGCAGTAATTTGCGGGAATGAATTCCAGAAGAAGCAGGGCAGTGCTCACAGATCATCCCGGTGCTGCTGGGAGTGGCAGCCGGCCTTGGCCCTCAGCTGGCCTTTCCTACTGCAACATTCCTTTGCCTTGTGAGCCAAACTCTTGGGTTTTTGGAGTTACCTGTGAAGCAAACAGATCTAAACTCTATTAACTCCACACCTGACACGTTGTTTATAAAAGATCCTGAAAGCTTCATCCTTTATTGAAAGCTTCCTGGAGAAAGAAATACCCCAAGAGCTGTAAATCATGTCGTTATAAATGAAAATATCAGGAAATAAAGGATGTTCTAACCCTGTTCACACCGTTCAAAGGGAGAACAAAGCAGCACAGATTTGTTTAGAATTTCTTTCCCAGGACAATCCAAGGAAACCCCCCAACCCCAGCAGGGCCAGGATATTATTATGGAACAGCAGCACCAATAAGCAAAGGCAGATTTACCCCCACACCCTCTTAGACAATTAGGGAAGTAAGAACTGGGGAAATTAGCACAGAGATTCCCCAGAGAATTCTTCAGCATCCTAATTTTTGCAGCATAGGGATGAGAAGTGGTTCTTTAATTGTCTTTAATAACTCTGTTTTCTTTGCCCTTTAAAAACTGTAATCCTTTGGTGAAAATCATCCTGGGTGAGCAATGGATGAAGGTTCCCCTCCTTACACAGGATCAGGAATTAAGCAGAAGGTTCACAGTCATTGTGGCCCTTCCTTGGAATAATTAAAAAAAAAAAAAGTCTAATGCCACTTTAGGAATTCGAGTTTAGCAGATTCTTACTGTAGGAAAACAGCTGAAACTTTAATTTAAATAGTGAAAACGAGGCAGGTCTGAAACGAGGAGATTTGCTACAAGAATTAAACAATACAGATCAAGTCTCTTCTACAGAGCACCGGGAGAAAGCACCACAAAAACAGAGCTTCAGAGGGCAAAACGAGGCTGTGCTGGGGCTGGAATGCACCGAAGGCAGGAAACTGAGGAGCAGTGACCAGCTGATAGCCAAGCAGGACGGCAGGGCTGTTCTCCAGCACAAGGATTCCATTTCATCCACAACTGGTTTGGAAAAGCCCCCTGGAGGTAACTACACGTGTGAGCAGAGGCAATCCATCTGTTTTCCTTGTCGAATCCACGCCGCAGGCAGCAACTTCTCCATTTGCTTTGGGTGAAGGCAGGTCTTTCACCCTTCGGACCACTGAGAGAAGAATTTCTCTATTTTTACCAAGTTTTCCATTTTTATATCATTTTCTAAGCCCAAGAAGCCCCACAAAGCGCGGTTACCTGCGACTCCAGGCAGCAAACATTCCCTGGCACAGGTTTGTGTGGTAATTCCAAGCCTAAGCAGAAAATTCCAAGCCTAAGCAGAAAGGCCACACTG
>VZRS01003799.1:95023-132347 GCA_013398055.1 Ifrita kowaldi | reverse complement strand
TTTGTTTGTTGTTGTGGGGTTTTTTTAATAGAATGCTTTCTTTTTCTAGATAATAACACTGGCCCATGCACTGTGTACTTTTAATTTCAGGTGGTGGAAAAATAAGAAACAAAATGAAACCTTTCCAAAGGGTCTGTCTTTTCAAGAGCCTGCTTGCCAATTGCTACTGTCACAGCCAACTTGACAGCTGTGTTCTCCCTCCTGTTGTGAAGAAGATAGGCTGTATGGTGGGACTGCACAACCATGGATCTTGGAGGCCAAAGCCTTTATTGGACACAACCAGATTCACTCTGTCTTTTATCAGTTGGCACAGGAAAAACCATCAGGATTCTCAAGCTTTGTGGAAGCATGAGGCTGTGCAGAAGTATCTGGAGAGTCTCAGCAAGGAATACCAGCAGATTAGTCGTCTGTTAAGTGCAGACTCATTAAATGGCTTTGAGCAAAGAACCCTGAGGAGAAGATGTGCCGATCTTTCCCCCATTGCAGCTGCGTTTCAAGAAATCAAAGAGGCTGAAAGAGAAGTTCAGGAGTTAGAAGCAATGTGCACAGGTAAAGGAAAACACAGCTACTTGCTTGCTTCAGAACAGCAGCTGTGCTTGTGATAAACTTCATTGCCCAGCCTTTGAGGGAAGCTTGTGGGTAAGTTCAGCCAGCCCTGGAACACTCCCTGGTCCTCCCTGCTCTCGGGAGCTTGCATGCTGCAAGGGCTTTCTGCATCCAGCCACATCCTTCTGTTTTTCATCTCACCTCACTTTAGTTTCAGTTCTTAATATGGTAATTTTGGAAGAGTAGGGATTGTCTGGAACCTCAAGGATATCCATCTAACAAAAATAGTTGGGAAGCATTTGTTTTGAGGTTATTTTTTGGTAGAACTGAGAGCAGCATGAGCTGAAGAAAAAAAAAGCGAGTCTAAAACCTTTGATAGACTTCAGCTGTGTTATTTAAAATGGGATTCCATCTGACCAGTTCAGTGATATTTATTGAGCAAATGACATGAACTTTCATTAGGCTCTGAGTTGTCAGCTTCAAATTTAAATGGCAAAAGCTAATATTTCTTTGAAAATATTTGGGGAGTCCTTTAAGGAATAAAAACCGATGGTTGTTTAAGAAGCTGCTGTTTTTCAATAGTCTGCTACAGTAGAAATTGGGGTAAAAAGGAGTTTAAAATTGTTGCTGGTTTTTGTACAATTTGGGAATAAGAAAGTACAAGGGGAATAAAAAAATTGGCAAACTAAGTAATGGTGCAACATTTGGGAAAAAAACCCCAGCATTGTTATGAGTGTGAGGAGGTGCACACAGTAGGAAGGAAAAAATGGCATCCATTCTGTTACAGTTGTAAGTATTAAGGCAAGAGAGGGAAACACTGGCCTGGAGAGAATGGGGTTTACATCAAAGCAGTGAAGGAGGGGAAAATCAAAGGACAGGAGAAATGGGTACCCAACAGTGTAATGGAGGAGGACAAAAGTTCATAAGAGATTTTCAGAGAGAGAGTCAAGGAATCTGGACAAAACAGTAAGAGCCATACTGAAATAAAGATGAAAATGTGACTTATTAAGACAGGTAGAAAACATTTGTAATCTTTAGTTTTAAAAATAAATAGATGTTTATGCTTTTGGGGAAAAATGGTTATTTAAAATATGCTAATCCTCGACCCTCTCTAATACTCTTCACTGGAAAAAAGAGGAGGAAGAGTGAAGGAGACACGGTACAAAAATTTAATGCTGAAGAAGAAATGTTCTTGAAAGAATTAAAAAGTATTAAGAAAGCTCTGGAAAATTCATATTTCAACTTAGAAAGGCTATTTTTGGATCAAGTGAATATAATGAAGAATTTTTCTAATTCCATAAATTATGATGTGGAGGGATGGAGTGAGTTCTAGTTGAAAGAAGAGAAAAGAATGGTAAAACATACAGCCAGTAAATTAATTAAATGAAGCCAAATATTCTGTCTGTAGCATGTATCCTGTGGCCAAGTTAAAACACAGATGTCCCCTTCATTTGACTGCTCATTGTTTTCCTCTTAGCTCCCTAGCTGACCCTCTTCTCTCTAGTACCTGAATTCCTGACAATTGATGTAGGATTTTATATTTGCAACACCCAGTGAAGCAGAAAAACATTTCCCACTTCCCCTCTGGTGATGGGAGTCATGAGGTAGGTTAAATGAATTCTGTTGTGCAGGGAGGTAGGAATGGGATACCAATCCTTTGAACCTTAAGCTCGTTGGTCACCCCCAGACCACCTCTTACTGCTGTTGACAATAGTTAATTTGATACTGTTTATATAACTGATCAACAAACATACTTTTTGGACCAGCTAGAAGTGTTTGAGAGTCCAGTTTTATGCTGCATCTGAGACAAACCTATGGTTTCCATGCTGGCCACAAGGCAAAAGGTTTTCACCTCCTCATTGTTGCTTTGTTCCCTCACTCCTACTCCCAGCTGCTCAAAGCTGGCTTCAACCATTCCCTCATTTGTGTTGGTAATTGTCTAGTTGTAATTTAAATCTAGTTCAACTTGGCATGGTAAAAACATGTGTTTATTCAACCAGACTTGCTTTTTAAATTTCAGTGAGTAGAATTGTTTCACTTTCTGATGAGTAGAAAAGTGGTAGAAAAGCAGGAAGAAAGACGAAAAGGAGAGGGGGCTCCCTGTTTTAGCAGGTTTTCCACTTGACTCCAAGTGTCTTCTAAGTTTCTACTTAGTGTATAATCTGTTGCCAACTGATCAGCACTTTCAGTTACTGTAAACTGGAGCCTCCACAACAGAAAAGGCTTGGAGCTTCTGTGAGCTTTACCTGAGAATGTGTCCTAGTTTGTTAGTAAGCTTTAAATTGTGGGAAGGGGCAGTCTAATCACAGGTAAAATACCTGCTACTCCTTCCAGCACACCTGGAAGGTATGATCATTGAGTTAGCAATGTGCATCCTGGCTTGGGCTGCTCTTGTTTGAGTATTTCATGCTGGCAAAACGCTGCAAGCTTTTCTGTGCTGCAGTGCATGTCTTTGGACAGCTGTGTTATAATTTGCTCTAGGTGAGATTGGCTAACATCTATTCCTATTGTTGGAATTTAGAGCTAGACAGCAGAGATGAGAAACAACTTCTAGAGCTTGCCTTAGAAGAGAAGGAAAGCCTGGATAAAAAAATGAACGCATTGTGCAGAAAGGTGAGCCTGAGGTAAAATTTTACAGCTTTGTAAATAAAGATGTCAGAAAAACTTTCCTTTATGATCTTACCAATAGATTCTGACACTTGAGTTTAATGAAACAGAAGTCCAGCTTCTGTATTCTCCCTGAAAAGAAGTGGCAACATTAATTATTAATAAGCTTCTTAGTCACAATTTTGTCTGAGAAACTGATTAATTGAGTCATTTCTCTTGCTTGCTTGTCTGTCTGCAAATGCTGAAGGGGATTAAAAAAGTGGTGAGTCTGTGCTACTGAGACTTGACATGGCATCCTAGTAACTGTTTGTGTCAGTGGAACATGCACTCCTGAAAGATTTCTGATTGGAACTTGCAGTCTTTCATTTTCTCTTCAGCTGACAGCACCCCATGAGTGGGGAAAATGTAAGCAAAAAAGTTGAAACGATTCAGTGGAGACCTCTGTGTTTGGGCTCATTTCGATGTTCAGACTGAAATAATGTGAAATGGGACTTTCTCAAAAATAAGATTAATGTAAAGATTGGCTGAGTTAGCTAATAACTTTGTCTTCATAGGTAGCTGGGGCTGGGGTGGGTGATCTGGCACCTGACTTTGCAGGACTGGATTTTCAGCTAGCTTTCATATGGATGCACTAGCATGTTGCATTTCCACACTGACTGCACTGAGTTGCAATGGTCATTGGACAATTTTTAGTCCTACTTAACTAGCTTGCCAAAGGAAATCAGTGGCTTAGTGTGCTCAGACTGTGGCAACTGTGAAGGCTGGCTGTAAATTTGATTAAGAGAAGATCTGGGGTCATGAAGGAGATAATGGCATTCTTTTTTTTTTTTTTCCCCCAGCTTTTCCAGCTTCTAGTGCCAAAGGAAAAATATGATAGAAGTCCCGTCATATTAGAAGTGACAGCTGGCAGAACAACTGGAGGTCAGCAAAGCCCCTACAGTGAAGATTACTTCAAACCTCCATCCAACTCTATTAAACCTCTTATGGGTTATTCTTAAAGCTTTTTTTATACTTTATTGGCATAAAGTAATACTTTCTAAAGACGAGCATTAACCTGCCTAATGGCTGGGGTTAGAGTTGCAGCTAAATCTAAAACCTGCTGTTTATGTGGTAATGCCTTTTTATTTTTAGGGGACATCTGCCAGCAGTTCACCAAAGAAATGTTTGAGATGTACCAGAGCTATGCCGACTACAAGCGTTGGACCTTTGACATTGTGAACTATACGCCAGCTGAGATAGGTACAGCAGTTCTTCAGAGATTCCACCAAGACAATGAAGTTGAGAGCAGTGTTTCTCTGCTGTATTTGTCACACACTATTTGTCTCTCCAGGAGGGTTGCATCATGCTGCTGCTCATATTTCAGGAGAGAATGTCTACAGGCATCTGAAGTATGAAGGAGGGACTCACCGAGTGCAGCGAATCCCTGAGACGGGCATGTCATCAAGAATGCAGCGTATTCACACTGGGACAATGTCAGTCATTGTCCTCCCTCAGCCAGAGGAGGTAAACTGGTCATTGGGGTGGTAAGGTGGTGCTGTACACCCGCTCACCCAGTTTGGCGTTGGAGTAGGTGTTATTTAAGACCATGTTACTGTTTTGGGGATTTCACTGATAACCAAGTGCTTTGTGCAAGTCCCAGCAAATGAAGCACGAGTGCTCTGGCTCTGGAAGGTGTCCTTGGCTCTGTACCTTACATGTACAAATGGATCATCAGAAGCAACTTTGCAGAGATTTGCTGTTGCCTGAAATAGCATGTAAATGAGTGATCATTTCATTAAGTTCTAGCCCCAACACTGACAAGGCTCACTGCTATGAGTAAGCCAATTTTAAATTACATCATGTATTGAGACACAGAATATATCCAAGAAAATACTCAGTGTTGCATAGTAACGTGATTCTGCACATCCTTTTGATTTTTTTTTTTTGTTTCATTTAAATTATTGGTGTCCTTCTCTGTTAAATCAAGGACAGTCTCCTTTGAATGTGAATGAGTGTGCTGGTTAGTCTGTCTGAGATCTCACTGATACTGACAGTTCTCACTTAGACCAGCAGTTTACACACAAAATCCTGTAGGCTTTCCCCACACCTTCTCCTGTTCTTTGTAATACTATCCTTGCAACAATGATCAGATCTGAATGTTCCTTTCCCATCCACTGAGCTCAAACTCCAGGTCCAGGTCATCATGGACTCCTATTTCCAATGTGGCAATCCTTACTTGGATGGATCTGGATATACCTTTATGCTCGTCAGATGATTCTAAGTACTCTTGCAAGAATCATTCAGGCTTGACTCATGAACAAAATCCTTGCATTGCTGCTTAGAAGTGTTTTTTAAATATTTGCTTATTTCTTAGTCTCTTGTCATAGTTAGCATAGTTTGGGTTTTTAGTTGAAGAGGGCTAGTGGTTTTACAAAACAGTGATTTTGTTTTGTTTCACACACCCACATACCTTTTTTTGTGAAGGACCTGGAGTAAGAGTTTGAAAAACTAAGTGAAATTTTTAAGGCATCATTTGCTTTTTAGACACTTACTTGACACTGCATTTTTAAAATTATAATGATTGTGATTGTTACTTAGGTACAGTTATAAAGGAGCAATTTTTTGAGAACTGATTTCTCATTGATGCTGAGTGTCCAAATATTTTTAGAATGATCAGGGAGTAGTAATTTTCTTTGATTCTAGGTTGATGTTAAAGTGGATCCCAAAGATTTGCGGATAGATACATTCAGAGCCAGAGGAGCAGGAGGGCAACACGTTAACAAAACTGATAGTGCTGTGAGAATTGTGCACCTTCCCACAGGTAGGTCTGGCTGTACTTTGTACTTCTAATCACACTGAGTCTGTATCTTGAAAAGGAAGCTTGTGATCCTGCAAGTTGTCTTGTGCAAGACTGGGCCTTACACCAAAAAGGAGGAAGTAGCCCCTTCTGGTTCTGTCCCTCTTGTCGCGAGGCGATATGAGAAAGGGGCTGTGTACCAGGGGCACAGTGATTATGCCAGTTTTGTCTTTAGAGGGAGTGTTTAATGAATACACTGTCTTTGAAGGATGAAAGAACAAATGGAGGGTGACAGGGAAGGGGTAGAAGATGTAAATAATTCGCACTGTGTGCTCTATACCTTCAGCAGTAATGGCCAGTGGCAAGCAAAGGTGTGCTTTGCCTAGCTGGAATCTGTGTAGTTACATGACTGATTAAAAAGAAGGCTTGAAGATTTTCATTCAGTACTAGATAATGCTATCATATGTTGCATAGAAAGGAAAATGTATATTGATGGGAAGATAGTGTGTAGACTGGACCACTCTGTCTTTTTTCGGATTTGTTTTTATTGAAACTCAGTGAGTTTCACTCTATACAGATGCAGAATCACTTTAGGCACAGGAAATTCCAGTAGTGACCTGGAAACAGCTGTTCCCTACATGCCTTTTTCTTTCAGAAATCAAATGAGAAGTACTACATTTCTTTTAAAGACCTTTATTTTGTTTTACCTCATTTTTCGTAATTAAGTTCAAGACTCACCAGTCTTGATTAGACACCTGTTTCTACTAGAATAATGAATTTTCCAGTCTCCAAGAGCTTATCTGGACTAAGGTTTTCAAAACTTGTGTTACACTGTTTTAACATGCTTCTGTAGACTGTTCAAATTGCATTTTTAATATAATGACAGCTAATTGGAGTGAACCCAGTTTCTAGAGGCAATGTCAGAAACTTGTTCGCTTCATGAAATTTTAAAATATCCCTGACTTTTCTGTAGCACAGAACAAAGCCCCCTGGTGCAGCTGTGACAAGTTTAAAAATGCACTAATGGTTCTGGACAGTGCGTTAAAATGCCTTTTTATCCTACAGCTGATAGGCCCTACAAACCAGCACTCCAGTAGGTTTCATTTGCCTAATGTGTTAGAATTAATTTAGCTTGTTTGTTCTTTGTTATAATGGGCTCTTGGATGGCTCTGTGAAGGACTGGCAGTTGAGTGCCAGCAGGAGCGGTCACAGCAGTTGAACAAGGAAATAGCTCTGCGGACACTGAGAGCTAAGCTGTACCAGCAGGTCGTTGAGAAGCAGATCAGTCAAGAGCAGAGTGCCAGAAAACTGCAGGTGAGGACAAGTGGTGGCTGAGATTTGGAGAGGGTGTTGTGCTGTAGATTTGTTTCTGATCTCTTTGGGTAACGGGGACAGAGCAAGTGAGAATGTGGGTCTAAACAGGGGTGCTTACCAGGGAGAAGAAAGTAGTTTAAAATGTAATGTAGTAGTTTAAAATGGTAAGTCTGCCTTTACTTATCCCAGCTCAATGCTATTGTGGAGTTCTCAGGCAATGAAAAGAGACATCAACTGTGGCTGGAAAGAAGACTGGCTGAAATTATTCAAAAGGCAAAACTCAACATCGTGTACTGAATGCCCCCAATTAAGGCTGGAGTTAGAAAAATTTAGCATCAGTAAAAAGTTACATTCAATGAAAACTGGGATCGGAAGTTCTCAGAAGTTTCTAAAGGGGAGTATTTTAAGGCCTTACAGAGCTTTTGAGAGAAACAAGTAAATAAACAATCCTGCCACTATGCAATTAAGTAGCAGCTTATTTGATACAGTTTAGGTAACTTTTTGAGGAAGAAATACCTTCTGGAAGAGTTACCTCAGGTTATGCTGCAAAGTGCACTTTTCTCTCAAAATGTCCTATCATTCTTTTCCCATTCTTTGAGTATTTTCCCATTCGTGGTGCAAACTTCAACAGTGATCTATTGGAATAAAAATACTTGAGAATTAGAGAATTATTCAGTACTCTAGATTTTCCATCTCAGCTATTTAGTCGCTTATTTCAGGTTGCATTTGAGTGTATTGTCCCTGCGGATTATTAACTCCATCATTGTAAGCAGTGACCCATTTATCTTTTGTTATTAATTTCAGTTTGAAAGCCTTCAAAGCTGCATAAAGGACTTACATTTATATTTATATTTATGTACATTTATATGAATAGTGTGGAAAATCAGGCAGAAGTAAATTACCTTTCCTAATGTTTCAGAATTTATTCAAGAAATTCCACGTTCTGAAGTATATATGTGGAGTGCACATGAAATTTTCACCAAAGCCCACTGAAGCGGACACCCATTTGTTTCTCCGAGCGTTTTTTAGCATCTAATTCTGCATTTTAGTGAAGACCACAGTGTTTAGTGATGTGTTTAAGCACAACTGCGCTACATTTGGGTTTCTGCTTCAAAAGTTAGAATTGCTGTCTGCACTCTCGCACTTCACCACTAGAGGGTAACTTTAACTTTTTACTCCTAATCTCAGTCTCTTTCGGTGCTGATTTCCGACTGCCACGCAAGGACTGTGCTGGTTCCGTAATTAGTGGAGACTACTTTCATTATTTTTTGTGGAAGCTACAACCCCCCCCCCGCCAAAAAACCCCACTCATGTATTTTTTTGAAGTAAAGACTCTCTTACCTTACATGACCTTTGAGAGTTATGTGGTTCTTCCAGCTACAGGGCTGGAACAGAAATGTGCTGGAGGATATAAAAGCTTGGTCTGTGATACAGAATCACAAACAATGCTGTTCAGTAATGCCACAATATTTTAAAAAAACCCATGTACCAAGCCAGTGACCACTAGGTTTGTAGCTGGAACAGCCTGATCCATTACAGTTTATTTTAAGTATCCTGTTTTAGAGAAGCGTTGGGTTTTTTTAAAACACAACATAACAGATTTTGTTTTTTCCTGCTTTGCTGAAGTTGGGAACAAGAGCCCAGTCAGAGAGAATTCGTACTTACAACTTCACCCAGGACAGAGTCACTGACCACAGGATCTCATATGATGCACGCAATATCAAGGTATGGGTTGCCTATGTGAGTGTTTACATACTTATGTTTACCATAAGAAGAAAAAATTAGCTTAGTGAGCACAACTGAAGATATATATATATATGAAGAAAGTAGCCAGTTGTGCTCTGACAGAACAATGTAGATTTAGAAAGCTTAAACTTTCTTTCCTGCCTTCTTGTAGTCTTAGAGATTACTGGCAAAGGCTGTAGCTCACTGGTCTACTTCTCTGTTTTTCTCCTACTATGTGAGGGAAAAATGACCAAGCATGTAGTCCTCAATGAGATCCATGAGTCCCTTGGCCAAACTGGGCAAGTGACTTTTAAGATTCTTGAGGCATAGTACATACAAAAGAAAAACCTGTCAGGAAGGACTTTTTATTTTTGTTAGGCCGTTTTTTCCTCCTCCTAATGCTGGAGTGAAGAATGAGAAAAACTTTTATGTTTGCACCACAGGCCACAGTTAAAAGAAACTGAAACTGAATGTTTTCATTTTCAGATTCTCTGAGATCTTGTGTCTGAGTAAATATCTATATATGGCTTGAATTTTACAGATTGTTCAACCTGGAAAAGAGAAGGCTTTGGGGTTACCTAATTGCAGCCCTCCAGTACCCAAAGGGAGCCTACAAGAAAGAGGGAGATTTTTACAAGAGCATGTAGTGACAGGACAAGGGGGAATGACTTCAAACTAAAATAGATTATATTTAGATTATATATTAGGAAAAAATTCTTTACTGTGAGGGTGGAGAGGCACTGGAGCAGATTGCCCAGTGAAGCTGTGGATGCCTCATCTCTGCAAGTGTTCAAGGCCAGGTTGGATGGGGCTTTGAGCAACCTGGTCTAGTGAAAAGTGTCCCTGCCCATGGCTGGGGGGCTGGAACTCAATGGTCTTTACGGTCCCTTCCAACCCAGGCCATTCTATGATTCTATTTACTGGGGGTTTTTTACAGTGGACAAAAACCCTAACAATGGATTTTTTTGTATTAAATTTATGAAAAACAAAGTTTAGGGTGATCCCTCAATATTTTGGCTTAGGTATCCAGTTTGCTGTTAAGTGCTGTTGCATAAGGAGCAACACTTTTCAAACTGTACCCACAAGTATCCTGGGTAACTCCAGAGAATGCAGGGCATACTGAATATGGAGTGGTTCATCTTTAATGGAGTGTAGAATACCATGGCCAGGGAAATAGTTCCATAATTACATAAAAGTGGCTTTTGTTAGTCAGTTACTGAGTGTTTGGATCTTTCTTGAGTGAAACTGGAACCATAAACTGCCTGACAAAAGTTAGTTGAACTTTGCTTGCAAAACAGCCTTGCTCTTGCCATGGGCAAGGGTGTTTGAATGAGGTTCTTCAATCCTTGATTGTTCTTGCAGGGGATTTTCATGTAAGTGCATGGGGTACATGAAAGCAGGGGCAGTAGCTGCTATTGCTGCAGCCAGAAGCCTTGCACAGGCAGGCAGCTGATGTCCTGCTGCTGTCCACCACTGCTGCTTTCACATGGCAATCACCTGCAAGGATGAGCAAGTGGAGGGACTGCAAGCTAAGTGCATTTCAGGGGTTTGAGTGTTTCAGGGTAATGCTGAAGGACAGGCAGTAGTGCTTTTGTCTGCTTTTTTTTCCTAGGAAATTCTAAGTGGGAAAGAAGCACTGGATAAGCTGATCAACAGACTACTGGAGTTTGCAGAGATAGAGGCTGTCACCCAATATCTAGAAAATTTGCAGGCTTTAGAAGGAGGAGGCTGAAGACCTCGAGTAGAGTTAGAATTGTGTTTGGTAAGAGAATAAAACAGATGTGTTTGTTAGATGATATGTTGATTAAAACCTGTTCCTCTGTTTTTCAGTGTGTGATACTATTCTTTTTGTACTGCGGTGCAAGTGGGTTGAATTTATTGCAGCAGCCCTGGCAGTACAGAACCAGCTTGGAGTTCTGTGTGCACACTTCTCCTGTCTTGGCAGCTCGGCTTTGTTAAGCTGGTCCTTCTCTTGACGGTATTGCAGCTGGAAAGGTGCAGAATTGTGGTGGTGGAGCAGAATAAATACCACATAGTGCACTTTTTGTCTGGTGGTGGGAGATATTCCTCTTCAGGTGAAAGAAACTGATCTGCCCTAACATAGTCTAGAACATGGCCTCATGAATACTGTTTATTTTTACCCATTTATTGCATGAGCTCCCTAAATGAAATTCCTTATAAATAGCTTCGTATTATGATGCTTTATTTTTTTAGAGTAAATATGTAAAAACAAAGGGAGTGAAGGGGCCAGAATGTCAAAGGAGAAGCCTCTTAGCTTTCTTCCAGGCATTCTTGGGTCAGCTTGTGGTGGGAGTGGCCCACATGCTGCGGTGGCGTGTAGAAGTACCTGCTCTAGTTTTCAATTAAGTTTATGAGGTAACAGGCAGCTCCCTGCCTCCTGGCAGAGAAAACAAGCTCATACTGCAGAAGCATTTCAGCAAACCAGGTAGCTCAGGAATTCAGCTCCTGTCTTTGGGAATGTCTGCCTTTGCCTGTCCTTGAGGGGATCCAGATGTCTACAGGGCACACTGGGCTTTGACAGGACTTGTGCTGATGTTTTCCCCTGCACATGTGCAGTGCTGGCAGGCACTGAGCACAGGCAGGCACTCATCTATGCCTGACTCAGGAATGCTCTGTGCTCAGTGTGACACAAAGATTGGTGCTCTGCTCAGCTGGGTTCACGTGCAGGATCACGGTGTCTTCTTTGCATCCTGCTCGTTCCAGGTTCTGCTGTAAAACCGCTCTGCACAGTCCTCTGCGTGAGAAGAACCAGTTCATTGTTACAATTTAAATTATGCCTTGTGGTTGATTTATATTTGCATATTTATTTTGTAATCATGAATGATGCAGTGCTAGGAAATGTCAGGTAATTTAAGAAAAATAATTATTTCAATACTGAGTTCTTCTAAAGGGTGTAGTTTTTATTACTGTATATATAGCAACAATCGTAACATTATTCAGCTATATTAAGAAAGAAAATTTGTAACAGGAAGAAAGCAGGAAAACTATACTCAGTTCCTCCACTCTTGAATTATTTTTCAATTCTTTTGTGTGTTCTTACCAGCAAGCTTTGACAATTTCTAACTTGCTTCCAACACTTTAATTACAAAAGCTTTGGGGCTTGGGTTGGGTTGGTTGTTTTTTGGGTTTTTTTTTGATAGCTCTGCAAGTCAGTCAGGAAATGTACTACCATGCAATTCAGGATTCACTTGGACTTTGACTTCTTTCAGTAATCAGACCAGAAAAAGAGCCCTCCAGAAAGATCTGCAACTGAGCTTATACTTCTTGCAGTGCCGACAGACTGGCAATAACTAATATCATCAGCTGTAGCAGGAGAATATCCAGCTAACATGGTTATCCAATTACCGTGCTCATTTTCATTATGCAATTAAATTAACCAATTTATTTTATTAATTATATCTCTCAAACAATCTTAGAAACATCTTAAAAATTTTAAATAATAAGATTTCACTTCCAGGATTAGTTAGTGCCTATGAAGTTCTTCACTATGAAAAATCATTGAAACACTTAAAAATATGAGCCTCGTTCATTTTACTGGAAGAAAGGTACTGATATTTCGATAGGACCTTATGGGTATTTGCAACTGATCAATTTTCTGTAGCCTGTTTTTGTTGGTGGTTTTGTGCAGACTGATGAAAAAAGGGAAAGCAGACAGCAGCTCCCCTCTTTACTAAGTTTTGGATGCCCTAACTGTAGGGATTGAAATTTAGAAGCTAAGCTCCTTCTGCCAGCCTGGCCCAGGAGATCCTGAAGGGTCTTTGTCCTAAGCTTTTCCTGCAATTGCGTATACTTGTGTGTGTCAGCAAAATATGGCTATGACAGCTTGGGATAGAGCAGAAACACTTCTACAGGAGGCCACTGCCTGCAACGCTCTGCTTTACTACAACCAGGTATATTTGCTTCTCCTCATTGAGAACATGTTATTTGAAACTGTTTTCTCCTAACTTAAAAAATACTTGAAGCCATTTTTAGTCTAAGCTCTTCCACCCCAGTCTTTCTGTGGGATATAAGAGCTGAAAGCTGAGAGATTGACCATGACCTGGCACCTGTCCTCATGGAATGGATGTGTGGCACAACACTGCTATTTCTGAGGTGTTTTCAGGATGGAATATCTCAGCTTGGGCTTTTTGGCTCCAAGCAATCAGGACTTTCAGCAGTGAAATCAGTGGCAGGAAAAATTACAGTAACAAAGCACAGGGAGGAAAAGGGAAAACAGTTTCTTGGGGAGAAACAAACAGCCCCGGGGGACAGCACAACAGAGCAAGAGGAGATTCCTCTGCTAAAAACAGCCTTCTGCAGCTTTCCTTGTCCAATAGTGTTACAACAAACATAAACTACCACCCCTCTGCCTGGCTTCCCCTCAGCACCGTCTGGGGAACCGAGACCTTACCCACAGACGTCACGTTACAGCTCGTGCAAGGCACCAACTTCACCGCTCTGCAGATCCTGCTGATTGATTGATATGAAATGTAGTTCCTGGATCTCTTTCACTTCTCTGCTGAGGTCTCACGCAGCAGCGTCTCACCCAGCCAAGAGGGAAGCCAGACAAAAGCTGCATGTGCCTGGAAGCAGCACTTCCATGGCAGTGGAGAGATGGATGTTCACCCTCTGTAAGAGGAGGGCAGCCCGGGTGCCTTGCCTCGATTGCTTTCATTGAGTCATCGAGTGTGTATCTGACTGTCAGGGCACTGCTCATTGTTCCTAAGGCCAGCAAAGATGTAATACTGAATCACAGTCAGTTATAATAAAAAAGCTCATATATTCAGCTTTATTCTGAATGTTGCTAATAGTAACTGCAACAAACCTTAACCTGAACTCAGTTAAAAATTTTTAAATTAAAAATTTAAATGCAAGGTTTTTGTTACTCATAATTGATGCACAGAATAAACCATTTCCAGTTACTGCTTAAGGCACTACAGGAAGGCATGCAGACACTGTTGGTAGCCATAAAATACAAGTACTTCTCTCAAGAAGCATTTCCATATTTACAGACCTATTTTAATTTATATTTACCCCAGGCCCCATATGCACCCCTAAATCTCCCAGGCTGCCTTAAACCCCCTGAAGAGATGCACGATGGTAACGCAGATTGTTCAAATGAAAGCTTTATTCAGTATTTTCATATAAACTCCACTTGAAGAGCTTGCAATATTTTGTAATTGCAACTGAGAAGCAGTTCAAGAGAAACCAGCTGTCTAACTTGCAGCCATTACTTATAAACTAAAACAAACGCTTTTCAATCACGCCAAGCAAGCCATTAAAATCCACTGTCTCCAGCCCATGGTCTGTACAACACTGTCTGCTGGTTTTTAACATAGGCTATTTCTGGTTTTACAGGTAAAATCAAATCTGCTTTTGGGAATCCTGGGAATTCCCCAAATTCTCTGGGAATCTCTGAAACCTGGCTCTCCGGGAATCCTCTTGGGCAAATTTAGCCTTTTTGAGATTATAATTTGCAACACTTTTTGCTTTGTACAGAAACTTTTATTCAAGTTCTATCCTGAAACATTTCACAAAGCTAAACCTGTTAATCACACAAATGGTTAACACAATCTCTAAGTTAAATAATTTAGAAGGTAGAAGGTAGGGGGACTTAAGAGGTAGATAGAAGAGAGACTGAAGAGGTCTGGCTGACAAAACAGAACCCAAGTGTTGCCACAGCTGATAGCAGGAGGTATACAGACAGCTTTTGTACAAACAAGCAAAAGGATCTAAGGGCTGCAAGCCCCGTACGAGGAATGGAATGAGTCTTGGGAAAAGGAATTATCAAGGAAATCAAAAGAGCACATGTAGTGAAGTTTTGAAATAGCTTGTGTGTTGTTGGAAAACAGACAGGGCTCTTCAGGGCACGGTGCAAACAGGCAGCAGAAGCGCTCGCGGGAGCCAGGACCTGGACACACGGTGGGTGGCTACAGAAGAACACGAAGCTTTCTGGAAATCTCGGCAGAGCAGGGGAGAAGGTGAAGGAGGACACCAGAAACATGGCACTGCGGTGATACAGAGATTTGCATATCTGGGAATACTGGAGGAAGACAATTGGAGGAAGACAGCAATAATAAGAAAAGTACTAAAAAAGGGGAGACACAACTCAAAAAACAAATCAAAGAAATCAAGCAGCATGAAATGGTTTTTTACTCCCTTTCTGAGATGCCAAAATCCGCACTGAAATAAAATCTCTTTCAGGGAAGAAAAAAAAAAGAAGAAATATTTTCATACATGCACAGGTTAGTGAATTTAACTCAGATCCATGTGATGACCAGCCCTCCCACTTCTAAAACTGAATATTGAGACTGGATGATGCTGCAGGCAGATTTTATCTACGAGGGTCAAACAAAACTTTACTCTTTTAGGAAAGTGTGGATTTCAATCTGCAAATCCCCAGGTGAATGATTAAAATGTGTTTTAGCCTAAATAGGAACAAGGATTCTTCTATAACATGGGTAAAATTGAGTGGTCTCTGCACAGCTCCTGGCACAGCAAATGCCCAACAAAATAATTTTTCTTTTTGCCATATATGCAATTATGTTTGCTTCTAAGAGCATCACCAACTTCAGGCAGGCCCTGCTGTAAAAACACACACAAATCTTACACTGTGAAGCTGCCTTTCTAAACAGACAAGGTGGATGAAAACATGAGGCAAGGAAAGAAAAATACAGAGCAGTGAATTGACTGGCTCGAAACCACACAGGAGAAATCATCATCAGAAATTGTAATGACTCCCCCCTGCTCTCTGGCTCTCCTCATATTGCTAACAATGTCTATGACATCATATAAAACCAAGGGTGTAGTCCTCATTCAAGGAGCTTGCAATAAAAGCAGGCAAGCAGACAAAAACACGCTGTGTGATAGAAAATATATCAGCCAGAAAAGAAAACACTCTGCTGAAACAGTAAAAGGAACATTCCTTTGTCAAAAGGCAGTGCAGCCCAAAGAAGGGTTAGCAGATGAGGAGCGTAACTGTGGCAATACCTAGAGGGTTCCTATAGCAAAATCCAAAAGCAGAAGACTTTCAGGGAGATAGGACAGAAGGGAGAGAGATCTGTGCAAAACAGATGTCCTGGAAAAGCAGCGTCTGCTTAAATCTCACGCAAGACAGTATTTCTGTGTAGAGCAAACAATACTTGGTTTAGATACACAGCAAGGAAATTGAATGACAGCATGGTGCAAAATTAATCCATGGCTTCAGATGTATCAAAATTCATTCAACTGGCCCTTTTTAGAACTTAAGAACAAACAATTAACTGGTCTCTGACTTTCAGAGGTAATGGAGAGCAAAGTGCTGTATTTCTTTGTGAAATGCAGGCTTTAAAAGTCACATCAGCTAAAACCACACGTATGGTATTTAAACTAACTATACTAACTGTGAGCCAAGAAAACTATTAATCTTTTTTCCTAATGTTCTGGTTTGTCTATTTAACACAATACAAAGACCTTTGGTTCATATTACAACTAACAGCAGCTCCACAAGGAAACAAGTTTTGACCACTCATTTTCAGATGACTTTAAACATCTGCTCGAGAGATTTAGTTACAGGTATCTTAAATCACTGCCTGTGACCACTTCAGTGACAAAACTTTTTAAAGGAAAGATGCTAATATTTTGGGTACCTCACTAATAGAGGAAAGCTATCCTCCTCAGAGGATATTAAAAGTGGAGCCTACAAAAAAACCCTATTCTACTTGATAAAACTGTACTAACAAACAAAAAACAACTTTTCAGAAATCATAATGAAATGTATACACTTTAGGCTTGGAGTAACAGAAGGAGGATGAGTACAGCAGTGCAAAAATACATCTAAGAACAAAAAGAATTGTGCTTGAAAGGAAAGCATGACCAGCTGGTAACTCAGCAGCTGGCAAAAGCAAAGGAGCAGAGAGAATCAGATGTAGTGGTAAGTCACTGGTAAGGGCGCCCGTAGCAGACAGCATGATGGGGTCATGTGAAAGGCAAATGAGATTTAGGGACGTATCAAGAGTTACTTCCAATATGCTACGGAAGTATTGGTGACATCATGCATGGCCTTAATTGAGGTAAACTAGCCCAGGGAAACGTATCTAGGCAAGTGTAGTTCAGGCAGACTCAGGCTGGAAAGGGTGAAGAGAAGCGCTGGTGGGACACTGAAGGTCCTGTCACACAAGGACGCTGTTTGTGATTTCAAAGAGAGAAGATGCGATGGATTCAAGATGAAGAAAAGCTACTTAGCTCAAGGGCAGGACTTGTGTAAATTGGAAGAGTAAACTGGCCACAAACACAAGGAGACTTCAAGTTAGAGCAGGCTCCTGGATGCCAGAGTAATGTTCAAGTAAGAACATATCCTAAAAAATCTGATTAAGAAACCCTCTTCTTGGAGTACATGTTGTACATTCCTGCATCTAAGACTTTGAAGCATCCTGCATGTGTCTTACATCTCTAAATGATAATCCAGGGTCAGATATTAACAGTAAACTTTCAAATTTATCAGACAAACATCAGACAAAATACAACAACCCTGAGGAAGCCAAGGAAACGCATGGGATTAAATACAATACCTAATTCTCTTCTAAACATAGAGTAGAAGTCACAGAATAGAAAAAGGGGCTTCAACTTCCACTATAATACACAATAAACCAGATTCCCTGTCCTGCACTCCTTTCTCAATTGATCCAACAGTTTAACAGTTGTTTTCTCAAAGAAATTCAAGCTCAGTAGTTACCAACTCTGTTTTGCTGGACTCTTGACAACTACCTTAACTGCACTCCTTTTTTTTCACTGAGACTTTCCTGGACAAAACACTGTGAGCTTAAAGAACAGAGAAGTAGTTTTTAACAGATTCATTATTTGGACCTTTATGGTTCACTGTTTGATGGATAGAGGAGCAATGAGTGCTGCTATATTCTGACACAGACAACGAATCCTGGTGATGCTAAATGCAGACCAATCCCACCAAGTGAAGAAATCAAATCTACAATCCTTAAGAAAATGTCAAAGTCATCTTGGACTCCATAGCCATTAGCTCTGCTGATCTTTTCCTTTCCTCCCCTATGGTACTGAGAATGATGAAGCTTCAATACACTTAGGCCCTCTCAGTTTATCAAACACTGCAACCCTAAAACACACACTTCTTATCAACAGAAAAAACACAACCACCCCAAAAATGGTCCTGTATGCTGTAGCAGGGCCAAGTCTCTAAAGTATTTTTTTCATTAAAATATCAGGCAAGTGGTTTTTTGCTGGGAAAGAGACAAAAAGAAAGCAAGACGAAAAAGGAAAACTTGGTAAGTAAGAGGAAGGAAAAATTCAAGAAGACAACAATAAAGCAGGAGACAGGAAAACATCACAGAAATGTCTACTCCAACAGGGGTGGCTCTGGTGCTGCTACTACAAGTTAGGATTCATCAGGGTTAAATCTTCTGCAGAGGTTTAATACATTTATCATGCACATACACAAATAATTTTTCAGAACATTATTTGGAATGGGTAGCACTGATGTGACTAACTCTTCTAAAAACAGCTTCCAAATGATCAGTTTGAAATGTTGGCAGTCTCACCACCCACTCTTTTGCAAGCGATCAGACAAAGGTTAGTAAGCACAATATTTTACTCATTAGTGGAGAAACTATGCCACATAAACAATCTTGAGGGATGATTTTACTCTCTAGGATATGCTATTGATCCAGTTCCTCTCTAAAAATAGAAGGTCTGCTTCATTTTTTCAGATTAAGGATTACTACATTCTCACATACTTAGAAAAGGAGTAAAAAACCTCATGAAATGTATTTAAAACAGCACACACAGAGCAAATACAACTTGGATGGCATGGTTAAAATAAAGAATACATGTATTTACAATATTGCTTAAGTAATTTAACACAAAGTTCCATTCCAAAACCAATCACATCAAAATAAAATAAAAAAATATTAAACTCACATATGTTTTAATACCTATAAATTCTTAACTTCTATCCAATATTTTCTTTATAAAAGCCTGTTTAAAATATTAAACTTTTCATTCACTCTAGCTTAAACAGAATCTAAAATGATTTGTTAAGTATTACTGATCACTTAGTCTTTGTCTCAAGTTTCTAGATTTTCCATTTTCAAATTTCCTTTTCTTAAATGTCGGCACCCCTTCTGTCAGGTCTCCAAGGGAGGTGACTGTCTTCTCCTTAAATATCACTGTTTCCTCTTCTGGATCCTCTAGCACTGGGGGTGCCACATTGTCACACTCTGTACTTGGAAGCTCCAGGTCCACTTTTTCACTGGGACAAGACAGGAAAATGTAAAAGGGTTAATGTACATGGAGAAAACAACATGGTGTATTTCAGACAGCAACAGCTATTTTTATTTGACAAAGCAGCTTTGAGCTACATGCAGTCTTCTAGTCATCATCATGACAGGCATCAAGAAAAAACCCATGTTCTTTGTTTCTTCTGTGTGGGCTGCCATAAAAAGTAACAAACTAACACCTCATTCTGTACAGAGCTTATACCATGGCCCAAGCACATATCGTGTCAACAGTCCTGCAAGAGATAACAGGGCTGTATGTCTGGAAATTTAAGGATATTGAAAGACAGTAGACAATGAGTAATAGCAGTGGTTTGCTGCCAAAACACCACTGAGCTGTTTTCCTCAAGCGTCCATCCTGAAGGGACTGCATGACAGAAGAGAGACCCAGCTTATCAAATCAGACAGACCCTAAGCTGGGAGAGCTGCCTTTGGAGGGCAGGATCACAGCCAATACTGGTCCAAACAAATCAAAGACATCAACTAAAAATGACCTGTCAGTTTTAAGGGGTCAGCAGCAAAACACCATGTTCCACAAGGATAACCTGTGGCACACACATACGCAGAAGAAGAACCAAAGAGTTGGCAGAAAGTTACCTAAATCACAGCTATCACACCAGCACAACACTGCTGCAGAGATATTGGCCAATCCAAACAAGAATACTTCTGCTACTACCAAGTGCTAGTCTGATGTCAGCTCGTGTACTATGCCCAGTTTGGGGTCTCATGCTTCAAGGAAGACATAGATCTGCTCAAGCACCCAAACAGGAGCCACAAGGATGATGGCAAGTCAAGAAAATGTGATTTTTGCAGTATCCCAAAAATGTAAACCTCCTGGAAGTGGTTGGCATCGTGCCTAGACTGAATTTAAAGAAAATAATGAAGAACTGCATTTGTCTCGTTGACACGTGTGCTCATCTCAAGCCTGGTAAAGTACAGACTGATCTATGAGGTTCAGTAGCTGAAAGCACTTTTTACTACACAGTGCTTTCCAAAAACCCAAAAGAATTTTTCAGCTCAGGAGTCAAGGAGCAGTTTAGCTGGCCCAATACAGGAGGCGTTATGTGAACATTATCGCCTCCAAGGAGTGCATCAGTGCTTAATTTCGTATGAACACTGTCAGAGCTCTATCTGCTCAATAATTCAGAACTAAAACGGGGAATGGAGTAAGCATAAGAAGACTCTTTTCATTCTCCAAAGCCTATTTCTGACAGACTCCTTGTGGGACCCACAACAAGAAACTGACAATAAAAGAGCATACTTCACAAGGGAAAAAAAAAAAAAAAAGATCCACCTCAGGCATTATACAGAAAAACAAAACAACCCTTCTGATCAGATGCACTTCATGAAAACATCTGCAGTTTATTGGTCTGACACAGGAGAGAGAGATAGAGAGATCATAGGACCTCCTGGGGCAGCTGAACCAGATTGTTGAAGGAGATGATGTTAAGGAACATAAGCTTAGAGTAACAACATTTAAATATTTGATACTCAGCTTCTGAAAAAACAGGGCATGGCTATGATTCTTAAATCACTGCAATTTACTTTGTACTCATGGTGAACTTCTGCACAAAAACCAAAACACCACGTCTATCTGTAATGGAGAGCTATTACTTAAAATAATCACTGTGAAAAGAATTGTATATGGGCAACATTTCCAATCACAGCTGTGCTAATTCTGCCAGAATTCAGAAGAAAAAGCTTCAGTTCGTGAAAACAACATTATGAAAATAATGATGGTAAAAAGATACTCACCCTGCTTCTTCTCCTTCTTCTTGTTCTTCCCCTACTTCCTTAAGTGCTTTCCATTTTCCATAAGGGTTGGTCTTGTTAGATCCATCACTAGAGGTTTCTTGGGAAGCTGATGTACTCTCCTCTTTATCCACGGTTTCTTCTGACTTAACTTCTCGCCATTTCCCATAAGGGCTTAACTTTTTAGCTCTAGGAGATTTTTTCCCTTCCTCTGATTCTTCACCATTATCTCCTTTCCTCTAAAGAGGAAAAAACCCATCTTAAGCAAAAATGCCTAAATAAAAACATAATGTAACTTTATTTTACATCTTTTAATTTGCTACTATTATTATCTACTTACTATCTACTATACACACTTTTCAATCAAGGGTAACTTGAAACAATAAACTCATATTGTGACACCTAGAAATCTAGAAATTTTTCTTCTTGAGCTTTATAGATTAAAAAAAAATCTTGAGTGTTACAAGAAGTTAAAGTTGGAAAATCCTATCTACCAAGGCTGAAATTAACAAACTTACAAACTGACCTGAAAACAAAGCTTAGCATATCTTAAAATAAAGAGGAAAATATTCACATGCAACTTTCTCTACGTGCAGATGCACACACTTTATTGCTAATACCTGGCAGCAGTTTATAATGATTCAGTGATACAAAAATATGTGTTTAACAATTAATACCTGTCTAGAAATACATTTTGTATTTAAACTGTCTCTGTCCATCCTGAATTACCAGCTCCAGGGAAACCATCGAACCCAACCAGAGACGTTATCACACCCTTTATCTTAAATTTTAAATTTATGTCTTAAATATGTAATTGATAGAGATTTTGTACTATGAGCCTTCTATGTTTTTTCTCAATTTAATAAGGAAACTACAACCATGCCATTTTCAGTCCAAAGCATTCCCTGAAGGTCTATTGGCAGTCACATTTACCAATGAAAGGCTGAAGTCACCCTCACACTGAAATCCAAACCTTTGTGGATCATTTCAGAGAGATGACAGTGACCTTTCTCAGAGAACATCACATTTCTTGTAGAATTCAAGATACTTCTGGTGAGTTGAAGGAAAGATCATGCTTTCTATTCTGGAACAGTGCCACTAATGAGCCAAATAATTGAATAAAGATTCATTTTATTAAGAAGTGCAAAATTTTACTTTCAGTCACACGTTTTAATCTCGTTTCAGTGAGTACAGCCTACCACAAAACATAAAAGATACAGTTAAAATTTTCTAGTATAAAATCATGTATGCAAAATAAATCTGAAAAAAACCCACCTTGAAGTTTGTTTCTGGACTCTCTGCTTCATTCTCACTATCTTCTGAGTCTGATTCAGACGCTGTTTCAGCAGGCTTGTCACGCTGACCCTTCTCATTTGAAGAGGAAACAAAACCATCCGGTTTCTCCCATGTGGATACTGTCCAAGACATTTGAACAGCTACATTATTTATGCTTCCCATTTTGATCTGTTATTGCTTCGACAACATAACCTTTCAGAAGCAGTGCTGCCTTATGCAAAAATACAGCAAATAATTTAGCAAAAGGCTTTTGCCTTTGTTTGGTACGTTTGTTTTAATAACCATAATCAGAGAGATAACATTTCTTCCCAGCAGAGACACAGTCATGACAGCTGAGTTCACTGCTGATAAAGCTTGTTTTAATTAGCTCTTACAAAAAATATCACACACAGTGAACCGTGACCCACAAGACTGTGGTCCCTCTCATCCTTACACAGGACAGACAAATAAATTAATTGCCCTCTAGATGTGCCTATTTGATTTGAGCTGTTCAGGGATTACAAAGACAGGATAAAGTAAAGAATGATAACTGTAAGCCTCAGGTCTCCAGGCAGCTAAACCCCTTTCAAGTGCTACTTTGCATGGCAACGTTAGGTCTCTAGTTAAAAGAGCTCCCAAGCAAACAAGGAAATACAAACATCAATCTGAAAAGACATGGAAGTATGTACAGGATATGAACATACACATATATCCTCATTTTCAATTTAAAAATTGAAAAAATTTTCCAGTAAATATACTGAGAAGAAATATTTAAATAAAAGTTGACTCAATGGTCTTAAAACTGGTTTTAGTAAGAATAAGGCAAAAGTACACCGACTTTCAGTCTAGAATTTTATGTAAGCTTTCAGATTTAAAAAAACCTGCTCTTTTTCCTAACTGCAAACAACACAACATGTAAGTGCCTAGATGTATCTTGAAGAAGTAAAGATGTAAGAAACTGGCAACGAATGGCTGCATGAACAGCACAGTCTCTTAAGGGTATTGCTGTCAGCTGGCTTCAGATTGGTAACTGGGCAAGTTCACTTTCCCAGGCACAGAATGGAGTAGGTGCAGCCTCCCAAAGCACGACTCGTAGCACCAAGCCTGGAGCCATCAGTCCCCTAAGTTACGTGTCTGACATGAGACACTTTTAACTATATCAGTTAAAAATTCATCTTGTCTTCAGAGGATGGGATTACTGTTAACAGAACAGAGAAGTAATTTTAAAGCAATCCCAAGACTCACTCACAGCTTTAAAAAATAAGGGATCAACTTGAAATCTCAAAAGCCAAAACTCTGCCAAATGTGATGATTAGAAACATATTCTTCCCAAGTGTCATATGTCCATGAAGTACTTAAAAGAATAGCAAACATAGGCATAAAATGTATTTGAACTTGGAAGGCAATGTTTAAAAATAACCAACATCTCTCTTCCTTTTAAAAAGAAATTGCAAATCATTTGGGCAGGGGAGTGGCTTGTTGAAAAACTGAAAGGTTTTGGATTGGGGTTTTTTTGGGTTTTTTTTGTTTCCCCTATTCTTGGCATCATTAGCAATGCCACTTCATACCCAACTGCAGAAGGAAAACTCATAGCCAGCATAAAAATCACTTGCTCTCCAGAGAGGCATCATTAACCTTAAAATTATTCAAACAGATTTAGAAAGCAGATGCTATTCTGAGGGAGTTACCATGAAGTTCCCCACGTAGGGGAAAAAGGGGAAAAAGAAGTGGGAGGTAAGATTCTGGACTTTCTTATCAATGCTACATCAGCAAGAGGAAAAGTTTAGGAGATTCTTATTCAGTCCTATATGCCTGTCAACACAAAATCCTGCCCCTTTCTAGTTTCCAAATTGTAATTTCAAGAAAAGAAGAATGCCTAGTTTAGAATTACAAGTTTAATGTCCAAGCACTATGACTGACAATGCAGCTATAAAGGCAGTGCTGACCTAAGCAGCTGTTTTACTTCAACTAAGACAGCAGCTTAAAAAATACAAAACTTACTAAAAAATGCAGTTATTTGCAAAACAAAAAGCTTTTCTGAAAACCCTCTCTCCTGAAACAGAGCTTAACTGGAAAGAAAGCTCTCCTTACCTCCAGTTTGTGTGTTATAGTAATAGGTATGACCATCTTCAGTGACACCTTCTACCCACTCTGCTCCCTAGGAAAAAGATACAGGAGAGCTCATGAAAAAGTCTTCAGGATCAGCCAAAGCATCACTTATAAGTCTACTCAATCCCTAAGTACTTTTTCTCTGTGATCATCTTACTGGTTTAAAGCTTGAACCCCTAATGTTGTTAGAAAGTATTCCCTTCGACTCCAACGAGATGGAATTCTGTAACTTAAAATACGGCAAATGCAATACACAGTTATTTTTCAGACAGTGGATAATTAGTATGAAGCTGTATAATAAATGTTGCCATACAGTTTTAATTATTATATAGGCTGTTATTTTACATGTTTGGGTTTTTTTCCAAGTATTCACCCTGAGGCCGTAATTTCCTATTTGTGTCATTGTCTTTAGTGAAGGCTACTGAAAAAATTCTCTGGGAGACTCAGGTCTTTGTGAGGGCTACAGAAAACCAAAACCAATAAATTCTATCACAAATTAAATATACACAAACAAATAAAAATTTATTCCAAAATAGAACATTACAACAAATAATTATAGAATCAAACTTAGCATGCCAACAATTTTACTTCTTTACTAAAGTACCAATTTCAACAATGCACTGTTTTTCCCTACTGATTAATAAATAAACATGAAATATGGCACAACTTGCTGGTATATCTTTGTGGATATGTAATTTGGTTTTTTCCCAGAATCAGCTACAGCTATATAATCAGTCATTATCCATGCCCTAACATTTTCCTTAAGAAACTGGTTTTCATCACCTCTTACACACACAAATACTTCCCTGCTCCTGAAGTACCAATACTGCCAGCTCTGTGTTGGACAACTTCACCATACATTATTTTGGCACTAATAAATGTGTGTGTGTATACAGAGATATACAGACAGGCTTTTGCACACCTATACATTTGCTTAACACTCTTATTAAAACTTTGCTGGTTTTTTTAATAAAAACACAATAAAAATCAGAAGTTAAAGTTCTTGCAGCCACTCTGTAAACATGAAAAAATTGTACTGGTAAGTTCAGAGCAGGCAAAGGCAAGAAAGCCTTCAGAATCAAGTTTCCTCAAGGTTTTGCCCTCAGAAGTCTCAGTGCGCTGGTTTTGACAAAAGAAGCAAAAGGAAAGTTTATTTTAAGTATAAAGAGGATTAAAAAAACCAGTCTTAAATATAACCTTTTTTTTTTTTTTAAGAATTAGATCCTGAGCATTGTAAACCTGTTGGTTAGAGGTTTTCAGTCAATATCTGACACTAGGCACACTGAGTGTCCCATGACATAAATCCTAACAAGGATGCTGTCAGTCTAACTGGTTATAGGTAGTCTTCAACATGCCCCTCCAGTACTCTGTTCTCCCCACCTCTTACCAAGTCTGATCAACAATCTAATGTGCTGTAAAACCAGAAGGGCTCCTGAATCTCAACTGCACAATATATTGCAAGCATGCCCTTTAATTTCTGGGCAGTGAGTCCTTGTTAAGAGATCTGGAATGTTCCCAATATCCTTAGCTCAGACTAAATAAGGGAGCAATCAAATGCTTGTTTTTAGCCATAGCAAAAATAACTCAAGACAGGACGAAGTCACCGAGCAGGGTGAGGGAGGAAAGGCAAAATACAGCTGTGTGGTGTTAGAGATACTGGGGGCTGAAGGTGTGTGCTTCTGATATGGCTAGGATGAGCTAACTTCAAACTGATGCCAAGAAGGGAGTGCCTTCTCCTCCCCAATCTGCTCTCCCCACATTGGCTTTTTTTCTGATTATTCAGAATGCTGATAGCAAGGAAATAAGTCTCCAAAGCACTAACCTAAACTCTGATGCCTTCACTGCCTGAACTAGTGCACTGTCAGGGTAAATATGTCCCAAGGACCAAACAAGACTAGTCTCAGGACCACCTCTTTCAGTGGAAGGCTACAACAAGACTGGCTTTAAATATTGCAACACTATGACTTGACTGAAAAGATGAAGTTGAAGTGCTGATTAACAACTTGTGCAAACCCACAGGACAAGGAAATCAGAAAGCCGGAGCAGCACGTCATGTGATGATACAGAGCTGCAGAATGTCAAGCACTCTGAAAACACCTGGTTTTTTTGAACTCTAGTGTAAAATCCAACACTGGCAAACCAAACAAAACTGACATCAAATCATAGTGCACCTATGACACCTATCTTGAAAACAGGGAAACATAACATCACTTCACAGGAGTGTTGGAAAAGTCCTGTTTTTAATGCTGCAAAGCACAAAAATCCTGGAGTAGTAAGTATCACAGGAAAACTCATTAATAATAGTAAGAAATTTTTCTGCCTTTGGACTATTCTGCAAGTTTTTCTGTGCCTTAAATAAGAAATATTAAGTAACATACTAAATTACTAATTATGCTGAATAATTGCTTGCATATAGGTTCCATGGTCATAAGAAACCCAGGAAAAACACAATTTATTATGTAACTGTATCATAAAGCAAACAAAAAATGGGCATTCTTTTTTTTCAACTACCTGACAATGCAATCTCAGTGTTGCCTCAGATAAAGGAGGCTTAACTATTTCAACTGTGTAATATTTAGTTTTCATAATTACATTTCACTCAAAAAACATTTAACAGAATTTATTCAGAATTTCCTCAAAGCTTTCGATTTTATGGGCCGAAGCATAAAAGAAGTATATTCTGCAGGAACCCAACCACCATTAATTACTTCTCTTCCCTGGACAGACAAATTAGCCAAATAGGATTTCTATAGTAAAACTGCAGTTTATCATAAATTATTCTACATAAGAAATTATTCTACATATTCAAATTATGTTTTCCTAAGTTTACAAAGGGCAAAAAATTTATTTTCCGCAATCAGAAGATTTGCAAATTGCTTAGATTGTTTAAGTGTTTACAAGGACAAAGAAAAATATGAATAATTTGATTACCGTTTGTGAGTTTTGAGAGTTGCCTTGGAATCCTTTAGGTTTCTCCCACTGTGATTCTTAAAAAACAAAAGCGTATTTCATTCAATTTGGTTTATATTTAATAATCTTTACTAAAAACAGATCTAAAGGATATGACACTGATGTGTGTACACATATAAACAAACAAACAAACAAAAATATATATACACACCTCACTGGAATATGAATAATCCTCGACCAAACTATGGTATGAACAATAAACCAAAGTATCATAACTGCAGCTGGCTTTACTGGCACCAACAACCCTCCAGACTCTATTACTATGCCTGATACAGAGATACAGCATTTTTGGTTTTAAAGAAAATAATAAAATAAAATGATGAAAGGCTACAGTAAATATCAATGTCAATCCTTAAATTTATAAGAAACAGTTTGTAACATTCTCATTAATCATAAAAGAGGGTTGCTTTTATGTTCTAAAGTAGATCACAACACACAGCTCCTCAAGAGAAGTCAGATAAATCCTGTAAATGTGGAAAGACACAATCAGTTTATTTCACATTCCTGATCACAAAGCTTCTTCAGGAAGAACACAACTATCTTTGTATACTTAACCCCTGGCAGGCTAAACACTTCCAGAAACTATGGAATTACTGCATTCTTCCATTATTAATCAACAGCAAAACCAGTCTGAAATTCTGGATGCCCAAGTCTCGAATGTTAAATACCAAAACTCCATCTAAGTGTTCACATTTCAATAATCAGCTTACTACTGAAAGAGCAGAGAAGTAAAGAAATGCAGACAGTCTTTTCTCACTTATATCCAATAATTATATCTGCACTTGCTCCTCAGGAGCTTTTACCTCCAGTTTTTGTGTTGTAGTAGTATGTATAGCCTTCGGGAGATAATCCTTGCACCCAGTCCTTCGTTTCAATTTTTGGTGGCATGGAGGCATCCTGAGATGTCTTTTTTTTCTTTTCTTTCTTTTCCTTCTTCTCTTTCTTTTCTTTCTTTCCTTTAGTTTCCACTGTGTTACTCTGCATTTTACTCTGTGTTGAACTGGAACCTACATCATCTTAAAGAAAATAACGCCCTTTAAAAAAGAGTACTATTCCGAACTTAAATATTAGTCACTCTTGCACAACAGAAGATAGGAAATTTTGTTCTTACGAATATTTTCATTAATGAGTGAAAATCATTAGTATTATACTCATAGCAAGTGCACTTAAAAGACTATATTAAAAGAATCTTGCTTTGTAGCACTACTATAGCATCATAACAAAGTCCAAATTTAAAATGATGAGTAACAAAGAGAAAAACCATAAGGACCAATGAGGTCTAACTCAACAACAAAAGAGAAACTAAAAGAGTTATGAAAAAGACAGCTTCTACAGGAGCCTGAAACTACAAACTTGTTTTTAAAGGATAATATATCTTCAATACACAGAACAAAGGTACTTGCTGAGCTGCAAGCTGACTAGGAGATTCTCATCTCCACTGTTTGACACCAGTGGGAATCCAGCCTCTCCTACGCACAGGAACTTTTGCCTCCAACCGGCAAAAGTGAAACATAAAATTAATCAAAGGAAGCTGCACTGCTGATTCAAAGTACCAACTACAGCCTAATTTTCTGTTAACACATTGGTTAATTTTTCTGCTCCATATAAACAAGCTGCATGGATTGATTGCTGCTGTCCTCTGGAACATCATAGCTATAAATACTCTGTAGTGCAACTTCTACTACTGGCATTGCAGACTCCTTTTTTTTTTTTTTTTTAATGAGCAACAGTCCTGGAGACCTCCTCTCTCGTTCCTAAACTTAATCTAAGACAAAACTTTCCTATTCAATATTCTTTCAATTCTGTCTTTAATCTTCTGGCAGCTACATGAACTACCTGGCTTAATTCCAAGCCTTTTCATATCCTCTTGATATGCTTTCATTGCAGCCTCCTCCATTGCTGCAAATTCTTTTGACATGTTTTCTTCTTCTTTTGCTTTTTCCAAGCTTTTCTTTTTAATCTAAAACAAAACAAAAAAACCCCCAAGAGAATAAATTAAACCAATCTGATAATGAAAGAGAGTAAAAATAAGCATTTGTGCAATTAAGATATTTGAGTTACCTCACTAATTCTTTTTGCCACATTTTCTTTATGATTCTTTCCTCTTTCATGAAACTCAATGCTCTTCAAAGCAAGAAAAAAAAATATGTATTACACAATTTTAAAACAGTTAATTTTAGTTACTTAAAATTTAGTTGGACTAATTTTAGTTGAATAAGCCTAAATGTAACCTGCTCTGAGAACACTTACAGCAAACACTACAGCTATAAAATGGCTATAGGAATACAGGAACGCTGAGAAACATTCGACAGAGAAATTATGAAAAATCAGTAACACCACAAAATGGTGTAATAAAATCTCATAGTATATTTATAAGATTTTTTTCAAATAATACTACTCAGCACATGTTAGAGACAAGTAACAGGGAATCTGGGTTCCCTCTTCATGCTATCCTTTCACGTATCATCAAGATTTTTTTTCCTGTTCTCATGCAAACTTTTAAAAACCATATGGGTTATTTAGTGTCCCACATATTAGCTACTGCCCTTAATTACATTATGCTACACTTCACAAACATCTCATTAATTTTAACTAGTTTGCAGGTTCAAAGATCTGAAAAAGAGAGAGAGGGAAGGATGAAAAGGCAAAGTGGGAGAGTTGGATAACTAAGAATAACAGAACAGTCTGCAAACCAAAAAGCTGCCAGAAAGACTGAATCCAGTAGGAGCAGGAAGGAGCTCAGAAGCTCCTGACAGGTACAACAGTGGAAGTCCTCATGTGGTGCTCATACAAAAACATCTGTGCTCATTTAGATGTTCAGACGTTAGATGCCAAAGCCTGATCTGGTAACCCTAGAATTTCTGTGCACAAACTGCTGTGCAGAGGATGCACATCCCAGGATGACTCATCTTGTTTAGAGACAGACTTTCTAAGTTACTCATATCCCACCCCTGACACGTATTTCTCTTCACTTTCTCCGAGAAGATACCTGCAGTTCATGTGAGCTAATTAGGTATCTTACTGTAAGCCAGAGGAAGCTCAGCTCAAGGAGTACCCCTGGCATCCAGTCAGGAATGCAAAACTTACTGCTAAGGAAGACACCAATGTGTCTAGTAGTCTGCAAAAGGCATCTGCAAGTCAGAAACACGTTTCTGTAACCCAGTACTGTTTCTGTGGGCTGTGTGAAATGAAAGAAATCTGCTTTAAGAGCTCAGAGTCCTGGCTGTACCGTGCCTACCACATACAAACAGTACAGATGCCAGGTTTTGCTTTCTACTTGCACATGAAAGTGAAGGACAGGCGCAGACAAAGTTTCAAGACAGACCAAATGTTAAGTTATAGAACTCGAAGCACAAACAGGGTCAGATATTTAGTCCTTATCTGTACTGTCAAGTAGAACAGCACACACCATTTTATATGTGGGTATCTGGCTCTGGTGTAATGTATTTTAAGCATCATAGGTATTACAAAGGCATTTTTATAAAAACAAATTTCATGCATCAACAGACTAGTATCAAAAAGTGATGTTAAAAGCCTGTAATTCAAATTCCTAATATCTCAAATAATGGACATAGTATGGTAGACCATCGTACAGGTCTGTTGTCTGCTATCCAGCACTTGCAGTAATCGCAGAATTTTTTAGGCTGAGATTTCCAGTAATCGGCCCTGGGGAAAGAAAAAAAAGATATATAATCTGAAACAATAACCAAAGCCACAGGTTTTCATACATATTTATATATATATATCTTCAGAAACTAAATTTAATCTTCTTTGGGTGATTAAATGCTAAGAGTTTGGTTTTCTCTTTCTTTTTTTAAACTAAGTCTGGGGAGCCAGTAAGAGTAGCTTTATTAACAACTGTGTCTCATAAAGCACAGTTCAGTATTGGGATTTTGACCATCTGACCTCCAAAAACTGCAGAATTTTTACACCTCTTGAGGGGGTGCTGCAAGAACCAGAGGTACAAGACAAAGCAAGTCAAACAAGCAGCTCTAGATACCCCATTTAAACATGGAATGGTCAGAAAAGTGCAACTTGCAGAGTTTTTCATAAAAATGCTGGATACTGGACACAGTGAACTCAGCAATACAAAGGTGCAGTTCTGGACAATGCTGAGCTGCTGTGGAGAGTGAATCCCAGACCAGATTCTGACCTGTGGGGTCACAGACATGGTAGTAAATTGTTTGGATGTTTCAGTGTAAACATGTAAGAATTTCTGAACCATGTAAATAGATAAATGAGGAAACTTGGGGAAAACTCTTCAGAGCTCAAAAGTTAGTATATCAAAGTATTTAACAATAAAACCAGCAACCTCCAACGGCTGTTTCTTCATCAAAACCCACTTTCTAATGCCAGATGAGACTTGTATAGAAATAATTCTATTTCTCATTGGCTTGCAGCAACAGACACAATATTTTGGTTCAGAAGAACACATTTGAGCAAGACTTCTATGTTTTTAAGTTAAAATGAGAAAGAATGAGGGACAAAATAAAAAAAAAATATTCAAGGTTACACTGAGAACATCAGAAAAATTGAAACTTGGCCTTTTGTCTGGAGATGACTGTACAAAGTTCAAGGAAAATACTTCCTGACATTCAATAAAACCAAAACTTCTTCCACGCACAACAATAGCACCCTCAATCCTTACGATACGTGTGAGCAGATCTTAAATTACAGAAACAGACCTGATCAACTCAATTCCTACAATTTAAGCAGGTATCAAAATACACTCTCCCACCAGTGCTTCACACAAAAATACAATTACCAAGAGGCTACGTTTATATAAAAGCCTAAGTACAAAGGACGTACTCTGCAAAAATGTATCAACCTATAAGCAAGAGAGTGTTAGCAATGCTCAGCTTTTCAAGCAATTTCCTGGAAATCTAGAAAGAAGCAGCTGGGCTTTCCCTGATTTAAACTGAAACCACTCATCCCTAAATGGTGTACTTTAAAACTGTGTGATTACTTAGCCACACATTTAAATAAAAGGGGTTTTTTGAGACTTATACCCGAACATACTGGGGCAAAGCCTCAGGAATCTAATGCTCTGGCTGGAAAACCAGCTGAGTGGGAGGGAAAAATTCAAAGCTCAGAAATACCTCAAGAACCTTTTTCCTACTTGAGCTATAAATTGTCTCTAAATCCTTTGACATCATCCACAATAAATTTCCAGCTAAATGCAGGGTTTAACTTCCTATGGCAAGGGACCAATTTTGACAGAAAACATAAACTGGAAAAAAGCCTCACTGCATGTTTTGGACACGCAAGAACCTCCTCCTTCTTCCAAGTTTAACCTAACATAGAGGATCTTTCTCTTCAACAGAATCAAATGTAAGTGCTAAAATTAAGACTGCACAGCTGTACCCACCGCAAGTCAAGACCTGAGAATTTGACGAGCCGTATTTTCACAGCTCTATTTTACACCAATTTCTTTCCTAAATTCTGCTGGCCACATCTGTTGTAAACCACTGTAGCTATACATAGACTAATCACTCTGAAGAACCTGAGGGAACACCTGTGGCTTCAGTACAAATCCACATCCTGATAAAGTCTTTTAGCTTCATCTCCTATTGGTTTTCATAAAAACTGGAGCTGGCTCTCTATTGTTACATATGAAATAAATGTAAATGGTACTGTGTGCAGATATCCCAAGAACCTTAAATCCTGCACTTCATGATTAATGAAATTAATTGTGTAACTTATGATCTCAATTCTGTGACTTAAAAGCATGAGGAATCTTATTACCAAGTAATTCTCTTAAAGATTTTCTACTTGAGTTCACACCACTGGAAAAAAAAAGAGCAAGCTCAGCTGAAATGTCCACTGAATAACATCTGCCACTGCAACAACAGCAGAGCCTGCAAAGCTCCAGTGGTGCTGCAATGAGAGCAAACCAAAGAGGAATATTTGGAAAGGAGTAGCAACTGAAGCGAAATCCCACTTTATTGAGATGCTACAAGTGCTTCATGGGCTCCATGGACAATTTTTTAAGTCTGTGATTGTTTTAACAATCTGACAAATACAGTCTTAAGAGTAAATGCTCTTAAAGTGGTACAGAGGCTTTTTATTCTTGAATAATTGTGCACAAGTCATGGGAAACACAGTTAATTCATAAAGTCATTGCAGTCAAAATGGTACAGCTTTTAAGACTCCTTGTCTTCTGCAAGAAGTAAAGCTAAGGTTGATTCTTGTTTTCAGCTCTACATCTGGGTCAGTCTCCTAAGGACCAAAAAGCTGGCCAGCTAGCCAGCACCAGCAAAACTCCCTTTCTTCCCTTCACTAAAACGAGGAGACAGTCTAGAGTATGTCTGCCTTGTCCAGGTTTGCAGGGTTGAGGTTCAGCACTGCACACCTTTCCCCCGGCGTGGCTCCCAAAAGGGAGCTTGGTGACACAGACCCACACAGGCTGTGCCAGTTTTACTGCAAAGCTCTAACTCCTGGGAAGGGTTCTGACCAAGTCTGTTTGGAGTCCAACTTTCCAGAGCTGGCTGAGCAAGTCAGCTTGGCAGCCTGCTACCAGAGAACAGGGCAGCACTGATACAGATGGGTACTGGGCAACTTCTGGACTAACTGCTGTAGATTTCATCCAGACTTGGAAATCCCATACTAACTGGAAACTGGTTTGTGTCTCCTGAAGAACAGGGCTTTTCTTTCAACTTTTACTGGTCACACCACTCAGAAGAATGTACAACATTTTAGGGGGCAAAAGGAAAAAGAAGGAAGGAAAAAGAGGAAATTAACATCAAGTTGGTTTTTTGAAACTAATGAGATGTCAAAGTCTTTGCTGCAAACAGCAGAGTGCAAATTGCATCAATGTTAAAACAATTTTCAGATTTCTGAAATTCATTTAAAACATCAGAGTGAACAAGAAGACAAGAAAGAACAAGTAGCAACTCCGCATTAACAGCATCTGCCCCATTTGCCATTCCAAAAGATATGAAAATGATGAAACTCAGAGAGAAAGCACTGAAACTCAGGTATTTACACTCTGCACAATTCATTTCTTGAGCCACGAGAATCATGCGGCCTATGCTGCAGTGACCAGGTTACACATCCCAGTGCAGGAACCACATGTTTGGAAGTATGCAAAAAGGACAGGTTCTGTCAACAACATTCAGGAAGTAACCTGCAGACAAACTAAAGTACTGGAGTCCAGGGCCCTGAACCCTCAACCTGCAGGCTGCTGCTCCTCACAAGTTACTGTACCACTAATGTTTCAATGGGTGGTGCAAACAGCTCTCCTTATACAGGGAAGCTTAAAAACCCTCATAAAGTAGCTATCTTGAGCTGAGACAGCTTTGCCGAACTTTACTTGGAAATTGGGCTGGAGGATTTTGTTCCTACCACGTACTGAAATTAAGGGGGGCGGGGGGAGAAACAACTGGTTTAGGTGGTTCTGAACACAATGAAAAATAATTTGGCCGTACAAACAAAATCTGGAAGCATTTGCTTTGAATAGCTCTGTTCTAAAATATCTGACTCGAAATCTGGAAGGGATGCAGGGGGTTTGTATAAGGGATGTCCAAACTAGAAGCCCTTGGGGGTGAAAAACAGCATAGCAGTCTTCTTTGGTTTGAGTATCTACAACCTCAAAAAACTTTGCAAGAATTTAACATCTTACAGCTTTCTGCAAGTTTGAGCACTGAGGAGCTGCTACGTGCATCACTGCCTTCAATACATGTTTCTGAGTTAAGATTCAAGTTTTTGACTACACAAGCAAATTAATTCAGGGTAAATATTATGGCTGTTCTATAACAGCTACTCAAAAGGACAGAATCTGTTATGATTTCTGAAGACTATTTGGAAATACTGTGTGCTTCTGAACAAAAGTAGTGCTTCTGTAATGGAAAGAAGTAGAAGAAAACAAAAGAAAAAAAAATCCCATGTATTTCACAACAGACACTCCTCCACATGAGAAGCTATTCCAGAACAGCTAATTCCAATTCAAATGTCCCAGTACTGGTGAGACTTGAAATTGCAATGCTAAGATTGGCAGAGAAGGTCAAAAATGTTTTCTTGTACTGTGAAGTAGGTCCCAGTGCCATGGTCCCTAATGACTCACACTCCCCAGTAATTCACAGCAACTCTGTTCATTCACAGTGTACTAACTGTACACTAAAAATTCTTCTTAGATAAATACCCTTAACTTTTTTTTTAAAGGTGTTTAAAAATAAGGTCTAAAGAAAAGAGCATCCCTGACACTGTGAGTACATGGGACTGCCCTTCTGCCCAACCCCACCTTGTTGGCTTTCTAATAGATCACACAATATATGTCCACATGTGGGCTCCTCCAGAGTAGAACTGGATGGGAGTTTCATTCACATGAAACATGGCACTTCTCCGAAGGGCTTTGCTCTTCTGGCCTTCAAGTCAGTTATACTTTTTTCAATCCCTCTGTAAATACTAATTCACAACTCAAATGTCTGCTTCTTTTTATCATTATATTAGCCCCCTGTGAACTACATACGAACTACGATATCCCATGGAGAACAGAGTCCGCAGAAGCTGCTCAGCCTGACCTGTATTTGCATGAATCTGCTTTGCCAGACCTCTTTTCAAAATTTTAAATTACAGAATCACAGAATCATTTAGGTTGGAAAAGACCTTTAAGATCATTGAGTTCAACCCTTAGCCCAGCATTGCCAAATCCACCACTAAATCACGTCCCTAAGTGACACGTCTACATGTCTTTTAAATACCTCCAGGGATGGTGACTCAACCACTTCCAATGCCACAAATACTTTTAATATACAAGAATGCACAAAGATATCAGGGAAGGCAGCCTTCTGCATGTATGGAGCTCCAATTCTCTAGGTCATCTCCTCTAACTTCAGTTGTCTAAACAGTGAGATAGAGTTGTCTCAGTTCTCCACGTCAATAGATGGAAACTGTCATCTCCAAAACACCACTCTTTGCATCCTAAAAAGACACTTGAGAAGCATATTGAACTCATTAGGTGCGTGTTTCATCCTTATAGAGGGAACCTGAAATGAACTGCCTGAGTCAGCCTTCAAAAGTTAAATATCTGAAGTCAGGGATATCTCCTGAGAGCAGAGGTCTGCTGCTGTAGATGCAGAAGAAGGATATGGGCTATGTCAGGAAGAATGTGATAAGAATTAGAAGAGAGGAAAAAACCAGCAACGTAAATTGGGTCAGGAATCTGTTCAAGTATAATTTTAGCAATAACTAAAATTAAGAACACTGCTGTACATGGTACCAGACTGCAAGACAGGCTCACACAGCTCACCATCAAGTACTGCCCCACAGACAGACCTCTGAAGAAATTTTTGACCAGGTTAAGATTCTTTTTTTCAGCAGGGAAGTTAGGGTATCTTGAAAAGTAACAGTAACAAACAAACAGACACACCATCCTATATGCCATTCTCACCTAATAAAAACCGCACGGGGATTTTTACACAACCCCCTCCTCCACCAGTGGTCAGTTATTAACATACATTTCCTAATTAAAGACTTCAAGAAGGTAGTGATGGCCAGGTAAAACCAAGGCACAGGCACTTTTCTTCCTCATGTTTCGCCCAGAACGAAAGGCGGCAAAGGAGGCCGCAAGGTGGGAGGACCTGGGAGAGGGAGGTTAGGAGGGAGGCCAAGGAGGACGGGGAGAGGGGCAGGAGGGAGTGCGGGGGAGTGCAAGGGAGAGAAAGGGAGAGAGGGCGGGAAGGAAGGGGTACAGAGAGGGGGTGCAGGGTGAGGGGCCGCGGGCCCCATCCCCCGGAGCCCTCCCCGCGCTGAGGGACGCCGAGTGCGTCGCCGGCGGGACGCGAAGCTGCCCAGCGTGTGTTGGGGCGATAAGAGCAAGACAGCGCAGCAGGAACAAACAACCTGAAGAGAGCGGCAGGGCGGAGGGGAGCAGAGGGACCGGAGCGACAGTGAAACACCTCGCTCAGCGGGGCGGGGGTCGCCGGCCGCAGCCGGGGCACGGCCGCAGCGCCACTGCCCCCAACCTCCC